>JAHLJT010008446.1:1805672-1897475 GCA_031308135.1 Acheta domesticus | reverse complement strand
GAGCCATTCCGGGATTTCCTTTGGGTTTTCAAAAATTTTATTAACAGCCTTTGCTAGATGAGAATGTATTGCTGTTAATTTCTTAATCCAATAAATCTGGATCTTATCAATCCCGGGGGACTTCCAGTTTCCCATGTTCTTAATTGCTTGGAAGAGGTCCTCTTCCGAGAATTGGTGAACATCTTCCACTGTTTCTACAAGTTCATCGGCAGCATCAACTTCAGATTGAAGCCAAGATGCGTCTTTGTTGTAGGATCTGCTCTCTTCCCAGATTCCTGCCCAAAATGCTTCGACGTCATCTTTTGAAGGAGTAACAGCTTTGCCATTCGGTTTTTGAGTCAGATTGCGATAGAATCTCTTCGCGTCTGTTTCAAACAACCGGTTCTGTACACGGAAATCTATTCTACGTTTGTACCTTCTTATTCGTTGAGCCCATGCTTGAATTTTCTTTTAGCTTCTCAACTACCATTAGCCTGCTGGTGTCATTTTCAATTTGGTATTTTTGTTCAACATTGAATATTTTTCGTTGACTTTAGAGGTGTGCGTTGATTTAGAAGATGCCTCAGCTAAGAGTGATATTTCACGCCGGGTGTCGGCTATCCGTTTCATAATTCTCTTCATCCATGGGGGTACAGAGCTGTTTACTCTGTTTTGCTGTCGGCCGTCGGTGTTCTTGGCTGGTCCCAAAATTATCTGAGATACTAGATATCCAGTTGCATATATGATGTGATTGATTTCAGTAATATCTAGATCTCTGTCTGGGGTCTCCACCACCTCATTTAAGACATAATTCACTGTTTCTATCACTCTTTTAGCTTTGGCATTTTCGTATATTCTCCTCAACGGTTCGCGAGATTCAACGGAAGTTGACTAACTCTTTCTATCTCGCGCCGAAGGAGATTTCGCATCATGTCCTTATCGTGTAATTCATTGCCAGATGAGTTTTCATCACTGACGTGTGTTTCACTGGAAAGCGATGAACCTTCCGAGGGGTCATCATTTTCAAGTTCTACATGTTCGTCATGTGGATTGTTCGAGCGAAGTACATACACCGCATTTCTCTCAATGTCAGCAAGTTGTTCTGCTGTGAATTTTCCACTGCTGAGTATGTATCGTCGTTGACTGGCAAGCTTCTTTGAGTCTAGGGTAGGTCTCATACCTGGGTTCCGCTCTCTCCATACCTTGAAAACTTCTATTTCTGAGCCCCCATTTTTCGCTTTTGCATAGTAAAAGCACCACATCACCTCCTTTAATTCATCCCGGGTCCATCTCTGACGATGGCTTCGAGCTACTGCCGGCTCTGGGTCCCTGGGTCTAACACCCGTGGGATAGCCAGACGTCGACAAGGTGACATTAGCTCGGTTTCTGAGCAGGTATGGGACATTGGTAGAACAAGGCACGTTAAGGTTCATTACATTGCTTGTTCTATCCATTTTGCTCATTGGTTTGAATTGAAGATTCGCAGGACGCAAGTTCGAGTTCACAGATCACACTTAACCCTCGGGTGGTTTCCTGCTATCCGTTACTGCGACCCACAGTGGCCTCGGGGCATCCCCCCGCAGGGCCCAGCAAGGGGTCCCTCCGATCGCCAGTCGGCATTACTAAACCCTACGGGATTTTCACTGACTGCTAAGGCAGCCTCCTTCGCTGGCTAATGCAAGGTTCGGGCCTCCACTCTAATCAGTGGCCTGGTGTGCCAACCCAGTTTCTCTCCTGTACCCTCTATGGGCCGACAACAGGAAGTCCAAAGGTTCATGATCCTTCCCTCTCTACTACTTCCCACTCTCCTCAAAATGGAGTACTTCTTCGTCTGACCCCTCACCTTCAACCTATTCAGCAAGGGAGGCCCTACCAGTAGCTAGGCTACCACTGACATAGCTTTAAGGCTCATGGGGGTACTCAAGCTCCACCACCAACTCCAAGGTCGTGTACTCCCTAGGTGGAGTTATTATTATTATTATTATTATTATTATTATTATTATTATTATTATTATTATTATTATTATTATTATTATTATTATTAATATTATTATTATTTATTATTTATTATTATTATTATCTTATTAACATTGGAATTGTTTTCTCAAAATATGCAATATTTTTTGTACAGTCTTAATTATTTATTCTTATTGTACTTTGTTTCAAGATCCCATTAATACGTATCTTATGATATGACACCCCATTAAATCGAGTTGAAGTTATAAACAGTATTATTACAATACATTCTTATGACAAAAATCTTATTTTCCATCCTTCAATTCCTTCAATCAAAGAAAGAGAAAAATCTGAAAATGTGGAAGGATGGAAAGCACAGTTCAGGAAAAATCTGCAATGGTTTTGCGAATATTCCTATCTTCAAATACGATCGCTGCCCTTCCTTCCCTTCCTCGGGCGCGCGTTGCTGGTGGAGCGCTGCGTGACTATTGACGCTGTGTGATTATTGTGAAATAAGAAGGAATTTAAGATATAACATAAGAGACAGGCATGAATTTTGATAATAATAATTATGCCATCAAATATGACTTGACAATAAAGTCTTAGAATGTTTTTATATTACGTAATGGATATAACCAGCTTGCGCCTGGCAGTTAAGAGGCGCGGTTCGTAGAATTTCAGCGTTGCCTTGTGGTGCGTTGAGAGAAACAGTGTTGTGACATGTACTTCCGTTGAATTGCAACACAAATATTGGAATAGAGGCTGCGAGGTGCGAGGTGCTTCAATGAATATAATAAGGAATAAAATAAAATATACATATGGTAACTTGTTCGAATAATACCCAAACACCAATTGAACGCAAAACGTCCGTCTGTCCATCCCTCTGTCCGTCTGTGAACACAACTAGCGCCTAAACCATACGTAGAATATTTTTCGAATTGAAGAAACGCCAGTCGTTCTGGCTCGACTAGAAGCTTTGAGATTTTGAAAAAGATTGCGTAAATTTGGGGGGTACTTTACATGAAGCCCCTCGGACATTTTCAAAATTTTCTCAAAAACGGCGCCAAATTTTTTCTTTAAACTTCTTGTAAGAATAGAGTAAAATACACTTCTGAAGGTGGCATAGGTCCTAATTTCCCGTTTAGTACTGGATTTTCAAAAAATGTAAAAGTTTGAATTTTTTTCGGCCTTATCCAATAACTACAAAATTAATGATTTCTCCAATAACATTTCGACCTAATGCAATAACTACAAAACTTCAATAGTTTTCGCGCAACATTGCGTGCAATAAGTGGAATTAAAAAAATACAAAAACAAGATTTTCTCAAAACCGGCACCACATTTTTTCTTCAAACTTTTGATAAGGATAGTGACTAATGTACTCTATGAGATGACATACACGCCATTCTGCTCAATTCTTTTGTTTTTTCAGAAATGAAAAAAAAATTTGACGTTCTCACGTAGTTAATATTTACGTTAGCGAGAATTTGTTCTCATTATTATATTTATGAGTACATGTGCTCTGAATTATGTCATATAGAGTTTGTCGAAAACTGAACACTTTTCTGTGAAAAGTAGCTCAAAATTCCGCATTTTCAGAAAAGCCAAAAATGCCATTTTCTCAAAAATTACTCCAATTTTTTTCTTCAAACTATTCGAACTGAGTGTGCTAATTGCATTCTTTAATATGACGTTATGTTCAATTCGGGATATTTTTTTCGTTTTTTCACAAGTTATATAAAAGTAATTTTTTGAAAGATCTCTCACCCCGTTAATATGAACGCTTCCAGCAATATGTAAAGAATACTGTATTTGTGAGCTGGTGTTCTCCAAAATAGTTCTAATGATGTTTTTCGAAAACTAAAAAATTGTCTGTGAAAAAGAGCTTCAAATTTCACATTTAAAGTAGGGCCTAAACGCCATTTTCATAAATACGGTTCCAACTTTTTCAAAGAAAATTGCCATTTAGAACGAGATTTTACTGTTCTTTAATATTCCTAAAATAATACTTCTGTTCCATTATCACGAAACGGAAAAATTAATAAAATGTCAAAGAAATGTACTTTGGGCGGCAATAGATGGCAGCTTGCAAGACCTAATACGCGAAAGTCTGTGCCATTCTGTACACCACTAGTTTGTGTTTCACATGGATGTTTCTTAAAGTGTTTGCAAGGAATGAAGCGATTCTCTCCCAAATACTGTCCGTCGTTAATGATTTTAGCAATGACATCTGCATCAAGTTTGGTGTTGACAAGTGTGCAAAAATCAACTTAAAGAAAGGCAAAATGACGTTAGAGAACATTGAAGTTGATATGCACACTGTGATTCAAGATCTTGAGCCACGTAAAACGTACAAATATCTGGGAATTGAAGAACGTGAGACCGTCTCGAACAAAACAATGAAAGAGATAATTCGCAGAGAATATTTCAGAAGAGTGAGACTGGTCCTGCAGTCCGGTCTGAACTCCAGGAATAAAATATCAGCAATGGGTAGTTTAGCTGGGCCTGTAGCCGAATACAGTTTCGGACTAGTAGACTGGACTGAGGAAGAAATTCGCATCATGGATCGAAAAACCAGAAAACTGCTAACAATGCATCATGTCGCCCACCCTCGAGCTGATGTACATAGGCTTTTTGTGTCACGTAAGGAAGGACGAAGAGGCCTCAAACAAATTGAAGCCTCCTAGCACAATGCAATAGTCGGGATGGGAAAGTATGTAGTCAGGGCATCAGGATAACTCACTAATGAGGCAGGTCCTGAAAGCTGACCGAAGAATGGGAAACAGAGGCATTATAAGTGTAGGAAGAAGCATTGCCAAGTAGATTATGCACGACAGGCAGAATGACAGAGACACTGAACGTCTGATGCTACTTAACATGAAATGTGAGTGACATGATAAACGTTAAAGAAATCGTGGAGAGACAAACCACTTCACGGACAATATTTGAAACGAATGGACAAGGTGCAGATCAATAAAGATCAATCATTTATGTGGCTTAAAAGGGGAAGAATGAAACCAGAATCAGAAGCAGTTCTAGTAGCTGCTCAAGATCAGGCGTTGAGAACACGACATTATGATAAAGCGGTTCTCAAAATTTCCCAAGATGATAAATGCCGCATTTGCCAGGAACACGTAGAAACCATTGATCATATTGTCTCAGCTTGTCCAATCCTAGAAAAGACCGAATACTTGAAAAGACACGACAGGGAGATTAGCTACCTCCACTGGCAGATCTGTACCGCCCTCGAAGTTCCAAATACATGCCCCAAGTGGTACGAACACTCACCAAAACGTGACGTCTGTTGGATTGTGCACGATATTGTACGACCAACAAATTCAAACCGATTGCACGATAGAAAGAAACATAACAACAGATGGTATCATGAAGGGAGACAAATGTAATGTTATAGTAAAAATATTTACACCATTAAGAAACACGGCTGGGCCTCTGAGGCCAACTAAGTGCATTGAAGGGTTAATGGCGTTCTAAAATTTCAACAAGTTTTGGCAGAATGGGCATTTGAAGATGATCCGAACATGGAAATATCTCCAAAATCTATTAATATCTTCGAAATCTACGAGGAGTGTGATGAAACAAAAATTAACCAAATCCTATATCCAATCACTTTCAACTTCGAAATAAGTTTCAAATATTGTTTTATTTCTTCTCTTTGGAATGATAATTGTGAATTCTGTGAGTAGTAGTGCTTACTCAGTTCTACTGCAATTGTTAAACAATTCCTTTCTTTCTTCTTTTAAGTTTTTCGATATCCAGGGCCCACCTTTATTCATTAAAAGATAGACTCAGCATTTGCGGATTTGACATTCGCAATATTGTTTGGGAACCTCACTCTCGCGAATATTGAGAGATTACTGTACTATGAATAGAACACTGTAGGTTTAGAAGACTCGCAAAATATTTTTGTAAGAAAATATTGACTTTTTTTCGCGGCATTATTTTACTTTCACCTCACGGAGTAAGCGAAATATAAAATCATGAAATTAGACACTTGGAACAATAGATTGAACACGATCAATAGCAATTATATTTTTGTTCTGTCATTTCTGTTTGTTAAAGAAAGAGTTACGCAGATGAAAGGCATAATATTGGCCTGCATTACTACATTGCAATCCCTATTTGATAACACAATTAGTAGTATTCATATAGCAATGATAATGTATTCCCCAAATTTCCTCACCAACAGACCTGTCATTATTCCCAACAGTTTTATATTTACGCTGGTACCGAAACAAAATATTTATTCTTCCAACTGTCCCATTCGGGCTAATTTACGGAATTTAACAACGCTGTCAATATTATTTTTCACTTTATTAAAATATCTTAACAGCGATAATATTAGGTATACTGAGGTCACATATTTTTCACATAATTTTACTCTCCCGCCAAAAAGATAATCTTTTGGAATTTCAGCAACGAAGTAAAAGTAAAATACACAAAAGTAAAATACGTATAATCCACAAAACCGTGGTATTGTAAATATTAAGTTGACAATGCGTTAACGCTCATTGGTTTGTGCGCAGTTCGAAATTACACAAAGACCAAGGAACTCAATGAGGTACCCCTTCCTATTACAATTAAAATGAATGGGGAACCATTGTTTCCAACTTAGAAACTTAACACTCGCTCAAAACATATTAGTTGATAATAGATCTCACTTCATGAAAGAATTAGGAACATTTTTAGGAAAGGTTCGAACTATCACGGAAACAGTAATCAGAGAGTGGGAAAACAGCACTGGTTAGTAGTAGGACTGGAGCCTAGACTGGAGATGAAATAAATAATTTAATAAATGAGTGATAATTTAGTTAATTAATAAGGTAATCAGTAATGTTAATCACTAATATTAATCAGTAAGTTAGTAATAATTAAATTAATCAGTAAGCAATCATTAAGTTAATCAGTAGTAAATTGATCGGAGAGGCTGTGGTGCGGGCGATCTTCCGTGGCGCTGTTTCATTTCAGGGGCTGAGGAGGACAAAGACTGTATGGAGAAGATGCCCACGCCAGGAAATAAATAGTTTAGAAAAATCTAGTAGCTTAGCATGTACTCGTCTTCTGACGGCAGGTTTTTCCCCCTTCAGGTTCAGGTTCTTTTTCCTCAGCCGTACCTTTTGGTCTCCTTCCCGCGGCTTTGATGCGATGAAGAAACCATTAGGGGTGAATACCAGAATTCGAAAGGTTAGAAAGCGGTAGGATTTAGGTATTGGAATGGCTTAAAGGCCTTCAGCATAGCCACATAGTTAACTAGTGGTGCTTCCAACGCACATACTTTCTCGCTCTGCTTCTATACGGTCCTTTTTGCTATTCCACTACTTCATAAACCAGAAAAAGTGTATTATACCAGCAAACTTTTTCGGTACCAAAATCTGACAACCGAAACTCAAATTCAACGAACCGGCACTTACACCACTACGCAACACCAACACCGTCTCTGTCGAACACAACCATGAAAGAATAGAACCGACCTATAAAATGGTAAATGCATGATTAAGAAACAATTGATACGATGGCAAAACGCTTTACAAATACAAGAGAAGTAAAAAATTGTTAAAAGTTAATTATTTGAACAAATATATTCAGATATTTCCAGGACATTTATCGCAATTACTTATATTTTAGTCAAAACGTAATTCTATCGCTTTTATTATTAGGAGCCGGTAATTTTCAACATGCGAAAAACGTGTCTTTCAAACATGACCAAGAAAGGCAGCGATAAACCGCATTACGAAGTATTCGTAAAGCTAGAAAGTAATAACCATTTTTGGAACCGTTAGGGATATGTAAGTTCATCGCATGCCTTCTGGATATATTATATTACAATTACATTTAAAATGCTCATAATTTTAAATTGGTTCATACAGATATATACTAGACAACGGTTGATTTGACATGTCATACGCTTCAGAAATCGAATAACAGAGTTGAAAAATAGTTTAAAAGACGCAGTTAGGGAAAACACAGACAAGTCCTGTCTATTTTTCTATATTGAATCTATTCGTGAGTAGAAGTACTTCAAATGATTTTCAATAAAGTATCTACACTCTTCAGTGTTTTTTTCCTGAAACATCACATTCATCAAATTAAAATTCCCCACGGGGAATCGAACTCGGTACCTTGAAGATCTCAACCCCAAGGTGCATTAACCAATGGCGCTACGGGAGCGACTTGGGGAACAACTCTTAATATTTCAGTCAAAACGATCTTGAATCAGTTCTATCATTAGGAAGAAGGTAATTGTCAACATGCGAAAAACATGTCTTTACAAAAAACATGACCAAGAAAGGCAGCGGTAAACGGTTAACTCCACATAATTTATCGGATGATCGGCATTTGGAAAATAACTACTGCGAGAAAGTATGTGCCATTCTATAGCACCACTAGTTTATTTATATATTTACCTTCCCTTCTTACACACGTGCAGAAAATTTAAAGAAAAAATTTGGAGCGGTTTTTGAGAAAAGTTTTTTTTGTCAATTTGAATCGCAATTTACGCAAAAACTATTCGTTTTTCCCAAAAATGGTACTTGACCTTATTTGAAATGCTAATTTTCTACAACCGACTTTGTCTGAAGCGAAAATCTCTATCTTCAATTTTGGAGTTTTTATACAGTTTTTTGCAATTTTCGAAAAATAGGGCCTATAAAAGAAAATGATGTCTACGTCATTCCCTTCAACGTTCTTCGCACTATTCAACAACAAAATATAATCAAAAAATTTGGAGCAATTTTTTTTTAATTCATAAAATCTCAAAATGGGCTTCATGTAAAGTATCCTCAAATACTAAGATATCGGTTTCAAATTCAAGAGGCCTTGAGACGAGTCAAAACCATCGGGGAATATCAATTTTGAAGAAAATCGACCGAACGGTTTAGGCGCTAGCGTTGACCACACACGGACAGACGGACGGAAAGCCGTCAATCGATTTTGAAGTATGAAGAAGCAACAAATCATGGATTTTGACTACACCACGAGATAGAGGATTTTTTTTCTAAATTTAGCAACAGGTTTTATCCACTTTTCTGTCACCAGACCCCTGCTATGAGAGATTTTCTGGCGAAAATTCTCCGTTTTCCGCCGCACGATTACATAACTTTCTCTTCTTACGAAGTATTCGTAATTACCTATTGAAAAAAAACACTTGAATTCATCATTCTTCTGTAATATTTCATTAACTTGCAAACTTTTTTTATTCTGGACGGAGATTCTTTCCCAACAAACGACAAAAGTGATATTTTACATATCGGCTCTCTGTGTGAACTACATTTAAGAGTTTTTTTACAGTAATAACACTATTTCTAAGCATATTTCTTCACTAACAAATAGTATGACTAGTTTTGAGATATCACTTTATTCTGAAATTACGATTTATGCCTTTTACTTAAAGCAGTTTTCTGACGCATTATAAAACGTATATGAAGACAAAAATCATGTATCATAAGCACCATTAATAAATTAATAATACTGTTTAAATTTAAGGCCACGGAGAAAATCACCTGGATATCAGACAGAGGAAGTGAAATTGTAATAGCAAGATTAATAAGACACTTCAATTTTAAAAATGTACAGTAGTCTATATATACCAAACTGGATGTTGGTATATATATAACAACTAAACTCCGACACCACTGGACCGAACTCCATGAAAGTTGGCACTTATACGTGTTTTTTTTCACTCAGAAGGTTTATGTGCTCCTAATTTTGTTGTAACTCCACTACATGGGGCTGTAGAACAAAACTAAATATTTAAGTCAAATGCAACCCACAACACACTCGGCCGCATTTTTAATCTGTATCGTTAAATAACTCGTAAACAACGCGTTCTACGGCCTTAAAAACTAATATTTTGAGTCCAACCTCTCGAAGAAACGTTTCTCACACCGTGATCTACAGAATGAGCTCTTCTAGAAAATTCTATTACATTTTTTGCAGGTCCGGTGCTTTCCGATAGTACCTCACCTGTTCAGAGACGTGCAGAATCTGCAAGTAAATGTGAATGAGAGGGACGGAGAGTGGCAGAGACACAGAGACAGACAGATATGATAGGGAGAGGGTGGGAGGGAGGAAGGGAGGGAGGGAGTGACAGTGAGAAAGGGAGATAGGAGGGGAAGAGGGAGATGAAGGGCAGAACGTCTGCCGGGTTTTCTAATACATTGCAAATAGAATTTTGAAATAATTTTTATATTTTATTTTGAAATGTTCATTTTGTTTTGTTTTGCACATAACTATTAAATGAACCATAGAAATTAATTATAAAATTATCTTCATGAAACGAAGCTTGAAAGAGCGCGGAATGAGAACGATGGCTAGCCAAAGTGGCATGCGCTGTTCGTCCTAGAGCCAGAGCCGTTCAGTTCGAAGGGCCACTGTATGTGACGAGGTGGGGCCTCCGAAAGCACGGAAACGTTCGACCCCGGCACAGCCTCAGGCCCCCAGGGTCGGGACGGCGACAGGTGGACACAGGGCAACACAAACAAATAACACAAACAAGCGCCGACACCAACTAGACGCGCAATTTGTGCAGACAAGCTGAGATGCCCAAACACTCCCTGGACAAAGCCCGGGGAACCGGTACGCGAAGGCCGAATGCGGTTGATAGGAACATCTACTCCGCAACACAAATGAGCCGCGGGCAGAGGAAACTCGCCATCTCGAAGCCAACGCGCCATTCGAGCAAATGAAATGTTTGATGGTTCCAAGTTCTAGACAGCTACTGAATTAAGAAAATCGTAGTTTTTTAACGGATAAAATTAATCGAATCCGAAGTAAAAACCAGAGCCCGACAATGCGAGTTTTCTGGGGAAAATTTGCCGTTTTCTAGCGCACGATAACATAACTTTCTCTTCTTACGCAGCATTCGTAAGGCGAGAAAGTACAAATCTACAATTATCACTCGAAAAGAAAAGACTCAGCATTTACATGATGCTTTAAGAGCAGCGGGGCGAGAATCGCGATCACCATGGGGATCATTTGCAATTACTACCGTATTTCCAATAATGATTTTATTAAAATACTCTCAAAGTGTTGGAAATATTTATAATGCTTGGTAGGGCATTATAAAGTTGACTATATGAATATCAGAACACTAACTTTTCTTGCTATCCTTTTTGCAACCCGTAAACAATTTTTTGCTATCAATTTTCAGAAGATAGAATTGTATGGAATGTACGTGACCACCTTCAAGTAGGCGGAATTTTATACATACGATATTATAATAAATAAAATTACACAGTTTAAGAAGAATTTGAATCTTTGAGAAAGCGGTCAACGTTATTTACTCGCATAACTCGCACTACTCCATGTTTCCCCAAAATGTTATGCTGCCATCTCCGCACAACGCAGAAATATTATCTAGCAAGCAAGTGACTGGATAATATGTTGTTGGGTGTAGTGAGGACCCGCGAATTTCAGTACACATAAGAAGGGTGAAGAATAAAGTAAAAGGGAAATGTGAAACTCCAGACGAAAGATGAAGTTGAATCAGAGGAAATAATGTGGAGGGAGAGAGAGCAATAGGAAAGTTGGAAGGTGAAATGCAGGGCAGAAGAAGGAGGAAGAGAGACAAGAGAGGGGAAAGTGGAAAGGAAGGAAGAGACAAGGTGGAAGTAAGTCAAAAGCAGATATACTTAGGTGGTCAGCACATCAACTGATATCACTGCAGTCCCTTCGACTGAGAGGTCCTAGCCTAAGGTCCCGAGGGTAGCAGCATTTTTGACACTAGCTTGTCATTAGCTTGTCAGCTAGGTTGAATTCAGTTGCTGCCAAGAGGAGAATTCTAGCGGCCGGCTGCCACGATCGGTTGTTTTCCGAGGTTTCTCCGATCAACACCAGGCGAATGCTGGAGCGGTACCCTAAGAAACGGCGCACGAACCGCGCGCGATCTCTCCTTCCTCTTGTCCTACCCTCATACACACACAAACTTACATGCTATACACTACCACACATGCCGAGAGACCAGTCGGAAAGCTTAGAGCTTAGAGGCTGCCTCGGCTGGGGACGGGGCCTCGCTTGTGGGAGATACCCGGTTGGAGAAACGCAAGGCGACGAGATCGGCGCCGATCTCGCCATCCATCAGGGGAAGATCACCGCCAATTCCGACGATAAAGCATGCACTACACTTACGAGACTAATGGTCTTAGCAGTTCAGTTGACGCGCTCGGAATTACTAATCAATCAAAGGAGTCATGGGAAGGAGAGAAAATATTTTCAAAGAAAAAAAACAGATAGGAAAACAGAAAAAAGATGAAAGATGTGGAGAGAGGGAGAGAGGATGTGAGAGGGGAAAGTAAGGAAAGGAGGGATGATGTGTGATAGGATTGGCAGTGCTGTGATGTGATAGCGGTGAGCAGGGCGGGGAGTGGGGCGGGGAGCGGGGCGGTGGGCGGGGGGGAAGCAGGCGGGGAGCGGGGCGGTGGGCGGGGCGGGAAGCGGGGCAAGGAGCGGGGCGGGGGCGGGGCGGGGGGCGGGGGCGGGGGGCGGGGCGGGGGGCGGGGCGGGGAGCGGGGTGGGAAAGCGTGGCGGGGAGCGGGACGGCGGAGCGCCGCGGACCGGCGCCGGGGACCTTTCAATAGCCCTGCCGACGGCAGATTTCCGGGGCCTCGCGCCATTACTCATTCGCGGCGCCGCCGCCGCCGTGGACAAAACGTGCCGCCGAGCTGTGAATACGTAAACACTGCTCGGCAGTCGCGCAGCTTTCTCGCCGCTCCCCCGCGCCGCTGTCGCCTCCCCCTTTGGCCCCGTCGCCCGGGCCGCCCCCGCGACCTCTCATATCTTGTTGTCTCGATGCTCTCACACGATTCTCGCAAGCGCTGCGTCCGTTAGAAGTCACAGCTACCGCCCTCAAAAGACATAATATACATAAGTGGCCGTTCATAAATGACGTAACGCAAATTTCGAGTATTTTTGATACTCTCTCCCCCTTGGAACGCACTTCCCTATTACTATGTCACGTAGCCTAACGTTGCCTCAGACCCTCGCCCTCCCCCTTAAGCGTTTAGATGACCCCTAACACTGTTGATAACAAAGTAGGGGTGCTATAATAGCACATACATCCTGAACATTGGGAACACCTTTGCAAAATTATACAACTACACGAGCCTGCAAATGTGTTTCCATCCAGCAAAATTTCATTCTCCGCGCGAGATTCGAATATAGTGCATCTGACACTGTGAGTCATCAGACCGAGCACTTTACCACTCAGGCGTGGCTGCCGGCAGCTCGTAGCCGCTTAAGAATTAAGTGCCCCACCACAGCAGAAAAGAGCGTTTAAGCAGAAATGGCCTATACATACGAGTATATCGACTGACTTCCGCACTCCGGGGGAGAGGTGTATCTCGTTACGCGAGAACTCTGTCGCCATGTGTAAAAACATGCTGCACTCGCCTGTGCTGCAGATTCACTCGAAATGGTCCTTTCGGCATCCTCCCCGAGCACCTGTTGGTTCAAACACAACCAAACTAATCCAGTCGACATCCTCTCAACTGCTGTTGTCAATTTCCTGTATAGTTCTATTTGAAAAGACAAAAATACCTTAAATATCTCGCAAAATACAAGTGATAAAATAGAAAGAATACACATATGAATTAGCGCCATTCCCAGATGCACTTCTGTGAAAATTTCATTACGATAACTTGAACCGTTCAAAAATTGCAAGAGGTGCTAAAGTTACAGGACTCATTCTGTATGGCATTTATAATTAATAATATATACTTATATAAATACATAAGTAAAAACATAAGTGGTAAATGTGTTAGTACAATTTTTGAAGAACATAATTCTCATTGAGTGGCAAAACATTGTGTATAATTATTACAATTTATGAAATTCGCGCTGAATGTAATGAGCAATTTCAAAGCATTGCTACATGCAAACTAACATTTTCAACGTAATTATATGCCTATGGGCAGTAATTATATGCCTATGGTTGAAACACACCCAAACTAATCCTGTCGACATCCTCTCAACCGCTGTTGGCAATTTCCTGAACACTCGGTAGTGTACCGGGAGGAAACATCACTGCTGCTGAGACGGGCTTGCAGCGCTCCCGAGTCACGATGTGTATCGGCGGATAAGTATCCACTGTTTGGCGTGATTGAAGTCACCTCTTGCTCCTTGTCATCCTTCCGTAGGCCTCGAAGAAACCAGGCACTGGCTCCCCAATCGAGGTGCACCCTTTTGAGTGGGCCGTCCAGTACATGACCCGTACGGCACCGCCCAGTCACTTCGGAGTGCTCACTTTTCCCGACGTGCAAAAACTAAACGTCTCCCATTATTTCCAACACAAGCTTTTTTTCGAACATTCAGAGTTTAACGAAAATTAGACGACCATTTTTAAGTGCCCTTTGCGTTGTTGGTGAAACAAATTTAAAGAAAAAAATTTGGAGCATCATTTGAAATTTTTTAATTAATTGCATTAATTTCAAGCATAAATTACGTCGAAACTACTCGGGCAAAAAAATACATGGACTTTTTTAAAGTTATGCTATTTTATACCATACATTCTTTAAAACAAAAATCTCTATGTTAATTGATTATTTGATTATTAGTGAAGCCGGACGCGTCAGCTGCTAAGGTCATTAGTCCCGTAAGTGTAGCGCATGCTTTTTACTCAGAAGGTCCCCAACTAGGTGGGACAAGCTCTAACATTCCGACCACTCTCCCGGCATGAGTGGTCATCATGTTAGTGTCAATGTGTGTAAGGGACGAAGTTAGGACAAGGAATAATAATAATAATAATAATAATAATAATAATAATAATAATAATAATAATGTCAGAAATGGGAAAGAAAGATCGCGCGCGGTCCGTAGCACGTTTGTTAGGGTACCGCTTCGGCTTTCACCTGGTATTCATCGAAGAAACCATGGAAAACTACCGATGGGAGCAGTCGCCCACTAGAATTTGTCTCTAGACAGCGACTGAACTCGATCTAGCTCTCTAGCTGGTGTCAAATATTCTGCCACCGTCGGGACTCCAAACATAGGGCCTCCAGATTGGGAGCACTAGTGACATACCAACTGACGTCCTAAGATCATCTCCCTGTCCCTCTATGTTCAATATTGTACTTGTAACATTAATTTTTTGCAACTTGTAAAAAATATAGTGAGTGCGCAGCTTTTAAAAAATATAGTGCGTGAACAATTTCATTTCTGGACCAGCACCATTTTTTTACCGTCATTTTGATACACACGAGCAGAATCTGTACAAAAATTTCTTTTGATAACCCCTTTTGTCATTTTGACACACACGAGCAGAAATTACTCAAATTTTTGAAAACTTTTACATGATCGTACTTCAATTTCTGTCTTTAAACAACATATTCCATTCAGGAAAAATCCCTATCTTCAATAGTGCTGAAGACGCCAAAAAATATTTAAAAATTGACAAATAAATTATTTCAAACAACATGGGACCCGCGCCATTATTTTAGGCGATCTTTACGCTATCAGGGATTTAATAAAAATTAGAAAAGTTTTCGAAAAGTTTAGGTGTTTAGAAATGTTCATTCTCCACACGGAAAGTATTGAAATAACTGTTTCAAATTCGCAGAGCTTGGAGTTCGTTCACGTCGATCGGAGATTATCAATTTTTGAGAGCATTTGAACGCTTTGGGAGTTGCGAAGGAAGAGGTGGACACAGTCACAGCCAGACAGGCACAGACAAGACGTCCAGAGAGGGACATAGGCAGCTAGCCAGACAGAGATAGACAGAGGCTAAGACAGACAGACAGAAGACAATGACAGAGAAAATGACAGGGCAGAGACAGGCGGATAGAGAGACGGACAGAGACAGAAAGGCACACAGACACACGTATAGACAGAGACGGACAAATGCAGACGCACAGTGACAAATGTGCAATAAAGTAGTACATGGAAGTGTGTGTGTGTTTAAAGGGAGAGGAGGAGACAAGAATGATGAATGAACGAGTATGTGACTGACCCCATGATTCGTTAAGAGTTCTGCTCTGTCATTCTTCAGACATTGATCGAAGGAACCATGGTAAAATTACGGATCATATCTGCCGGCCGCTAGAATTCTTCTCCTGATAGTGTTTGAATTGGACACAGTTACGTTGTTAGTGTCGAATATCCGCCCCCCTAAAGATCCTCCTATCCTATGATAGGAGGATTGTTGCTGGAGCAGCAACGACGTTGACGGCGATCTAACGCAGCTGGTGACATATTTAGGGTTGCTCCAGTACCCATACACCACTGTTTCAGGTGTCGCCTCCATCAGCTGTGACACAGTCTTCGACTTTCAAAAGACGAAAGATAACTCAGATTTGACAATAAAAGGAAGATGCGACATTCATCTTTTTTACACACTCCGTACTTGTCGACGAAGTAATTGCTCTACTACGCAAAAATTTGGCATTTGTCACGTGTGTATTGTGAACATGTGCTGGCAATTTTGTTCTGATATTAAAATTTTTTACTTACATCAACTATCAACATGATTTTCTAACATTCATGGGTGGTCCTTTTCGCATTCGTGCCACCGTAGTCATTTCGCTGCCAAACCTGCACATGCACCTGCCATCTGTTTCAACATCCGCGTTTCGTTCTGAAGCTCCAACAATTTCCCGGATATTACGTTCTTCTCGGGCAGAGTAAGAAGTGAATCAATTGGAAAATTTTACGAAAGTATGTCAGTCTCCATTTCTGTATGGAGAGAATAGTGAAGAGTATAGACCATGACAGCTTTACTAAGATAATGAAAACAAACGGCTGGAATGAGGTTCTTGCGGTCACTTTTAGAACACGCACGGACTGACAGAATTCGGAACATTAAGAAGCAAAGCTTTTTGGGGGAATCAGAAACTGCCATACAAATGGATCTCCGCTGTGGAGAAAACGGACGGTAATCGATTTCCAAAAATGGGTACGTACAGAGCCACGGAAAAACGAAAGAGACGATGACCACGGAAGCGATGGAAATAACAATTTTAAAAAGTATGTTGGCGCCCAAAAATCGAAAGGAGGCTAATGCTTGACGAATTTGGTGAATTTAGTCGTGCGGTCATCAGTGAACATTTTTAAAGCGGCCGGATTGCTTGCATCCAAATTGAATAATAATATCGCACAACCGTCAGTAGGTAGCAACACACATTTACAACACCGCTTTGAAATGTTTCAAGAGATCTTAAGTGCCATTTGGCACATCAACTGCTTCCTTTCGACCCACTGAAGCGAATGTTCATTTCTGTATCCCGCGCGGTCAATCGCGGTGTGACAGTTGCTTAATGCAACCGATTAAGGATTCAACGCGCATTCTCGTCCCGCTGAACGCGCCCGACCCGACGTCATCTGCGCAGGTTTCGAAACGCACCACGCACCACGCACCACGCACCACGTGCCACTGGACGCATCGCGGGGCGATGGCTGTTTTTATCCAGCTCATTTACGTCGCATCGCGATATCTCTCTGAGCCAGTGGTAATGCGCCTTCATTCACGCACGAATGGCGGCGGACAGTATGCCAAGTGAAAATTCTCTTCATCGCTTATGATAAAGTACGGTTTTAAACGATGACGTATAACACGATACATAAATTTAATTGAATGCCCCACATACGCTGTTAGGATGGTTGTTGTTTGCCAGCTATTAGTATTTTTATTCGCTTTTCTGTGTGGACCAATTCGATGAGGGGGCGTCTGGGGAATTTTTGTGATTTGTTCGGATTTGACCAAAAAATTGTTTTTTTTGTGTGTGTGTTTTGTCAACGCGCGTTAGTGGTTTCCTTTATTCCAGAGCTCGGCGTCCAGAGGGCTGTGGAAAAAAGTCGTTAAGGGGAGCAATAAGAGACGCAATCAACTGGAGTAAACTATGTGTAATTTTGTCTTGCCCACAACACATTTCACGCTGATATTTGCGAGAATTATAATCCTGTTTCGAGAGGGTGGATGTAAAACATGGTAATCTCACGTTACAAATACTTGGGAAGGGTTTGCTGCACAAAAACAAGTAAAATGTGTGTTTGGATTTTATTACGTATTCGTGACGCGAAATCTTGTATGAATTGTGGTAAACGCTTACAACTAAATTCAAGATTATAGTTACTGTATAAAGAAGGATCGATTTTAATTGATGAAATACCCTCCATATTTTTCGCCCTGACGATTTGACGACCTTCTCGAAACACTCCGAATGCCTCTAGCCTAGGCAACTGCAACGTTACTGCTCTGATATTTGCAGATGCCATAGTTTTTACTGTCAACAACAGTTTGCAGGTTACAACGAAATCTTAACAAACCGTCCCAAACACGCGGTATTAAAATAAATCCAAACAAAACTACAACAATAGCATTCAAGTATGTATTGGCGGTATGATAAGAATGAGAAACGTTTATATCTAGATGCGCCACTAGGAAACACTTAAACAATCCTCGTATCTAAGAATAACTTTCTCAATTAACGATAGTAGGGCTACACAAATAAAGGCGGCAAAATCAAAGGATCACTCGTGTTATGGGAGATATCAAGGACAAAGTCGACGATGCAAAATAATCTACCTCTCACACCGACAAAATATTTGAAAATATCGCTATCCTAGCCGTGCTCTCTGTGACAGACGTGTGCAATACACAATAGTACGCATAATAAAAAATATTTTCATTGAGTTATGACAAGCTACTACAAAAGAGCATTAGGGTTGTCATCATCCAGCTCAAACAGTGGCGTCGTACCGGAAAACGGTTCAGCTGACTTAATTACAAAGTGCCAAAACATTGAAATACTATTTGGGAATAGTTACTGGCAAGGAAACGAAGTGGTATCAAACGAAGAAACTCAACTTGGGGTGGGAATTCCAAATCTTACAGGACAGCGCAGAAACTCGCAATAGTGGATACCAATGAAGTAAGGAAAAATCAATTTGGCGTGAAAAAGGGCGTGAAAAAGTACAAGCAAAATACCCGAAGAAAGCAACACTGACGACACAGAAACAGACTTTAGATTTCTCTCTACGTGCTAACACTATTTGTAGATAACAGGGGCCGCAAATCCCACCTCAGTTGCCAAAAATCATGCGAAGACAGTAAGTCCAGCGAGGTTCAAGGTAGGAAATGGATACGAAATAAAATTACGTAGAAACACGATGGAAAATGAACATGGTTGTCCCTTATTTGAAGGAGAAGAAAAATAGAAACATTTTCTTTATTGCCAAATCACTGAAAAAAGACGTAGAATGATATATGACACAGTAGCGAAACGAGTCTTTGTGGCAAAATTTCAAAAAACATGACTTCGCAATGTAGACGCCTTATAACTCAATTTCTCCCTGCAATCCGATAGAGGAGACCGAATGACCTCGTTACATAAAGGGGTAGGATTTCAGCGTGCCAACAGCATTGTACAATCTAATTATTTTTAAACTTTAAAATAACGCTACATAGGGTAGATTTAGCAGAAACATTTAAAGAAATATTGCCCCCAAAACAAAGTTCATATAGGGTGCTGGTTGCAGTAAATTAGAGTTCAGTCTAGAACAGTGTTTGCGTACTAGCTTTCCGTTGGCAAAATCATATACTAAAAACTCTATCTATATAATGTAATACACATGTACTATAATACACACATCTACTATAATGTAATAGTATCTCAATAGTCGAGAAAATTGGCTGTCACATAATACAAAAAATAGTTGAACTAACAAATCAATACACTTACACGAAAAATTACTTGCGACTTTTCTATCTATTCGTTTTTGTTTCAGGGAATTCCTACTACTCTATAGTAAAGTAGGGGAAGAATACTCCATATTACAAATACCCTACACTTACCACACCAAAACGGTGGGTCGACTTTAACTGGCATGCCTAATACTGAACTACGCAAAAACAGAATCCTCAAAAAGTACTCGTATCTACAAATATGTCCTTTAGATTATGCTCAAATATGGAATAAAAAGCATGTATGCACTTATCATCATTCCGAAATGTCTTACGTACAATAGGCTCCTCTCATTATAATATAATTTACATTTATCTTTCTCACATCTCTTAGGCGAGTTCTTACCTAAAAGTAAATTACAATTAGTTTAAATTATATATTTATTACTGACTTCGTTTTCGTATTATTTAACTCATTACTGTTTTACTAGTGATGACTAACTAAAGATGTTGTTTTCCTTGAAATATGTCTTGAATTGAAATCGGCCGTAATATCTCGTCCGTAACCGGGTGAATATATGTAGCCGGGTATTATCTATTGTGGCAACATGTTATACAAATCACTATTTATTTTTCTTGGACTGCCCCATTTAGTATCTTGTGTACCTATATGTTGTGAAAGTTTTTTTTAATTAGTACATTTTTTCAGGAAGTTGAAGAGCTTACGTACTTCCTTTGTCTTACACCTGGTTTCCCTCGGTCGCACAAGGAAAATGCTGGAAAGTTATTTTCGTTTTGTGAGGGCAAGAGCGAGACATTAATACATATAGGAATCGTAGAAAATTCTTATTTTAATCTTGTATTCAATTTAGTTCCCAATGCGCATACAGAAGATAACCAGCTAATCAAGCCTAGCTACTTGTATTATGTAACTTAGTTGCAACATAAAACGGCCACAAACATGAAAAACGAAAACATTTTGTATCAATAACACGTTCAAACGCCGGAATAAAATATTGAGAGAGTTCAAAAGTTGGATCAGCAATTTCTATGGCACATTTTGACATGCAAGGCGAGTCAAAACCTGTTGAACACGAATATCAAACAAACGGTGTCAAATCGCCTTAGTGCGAGCCCAGCTTATAAGTTAACACAAGAAGAGACAACAGTAGGTCTGTCACGTCTCGGAGCTTGGCGAAGCACGGGGAAGTAGAGCTCCAACGGCGAGGCGGCCGGGAGGGCGGGGAGTTGGGAGGACGGCGTCAATGGTGACGGAGAGGGTGAAAAGCGACGTCTATAGAAACAGGGAGGGCTGCGGATGGGGCGTCCTCGAGCAAATTCAAAGAAGTCGCCATCGTCGGGCGTGAGGCGGCTGGCCCAAATGAATTATCCACCGGGCACATTATTAGCCGGCTCACCTGGGAGGTGGGTCGAGAAGATGGAGAGAAATAGTTGGCCGGGGGCCGGGGGCCGGGGGCCGGGGGCCGCCGGCGGCGGCGGGAGGCCGCGGGGCAGGGATTGGGAAGGAGGGGGCGTGGCGGGCGGCGGAGGCTGTGGAGGCGGCGGAGGACGGTAAGCGGCTTACGGTCGCCGCTGTACGCTCTTGCGAGGATAAGCTGCAAGCCCACACGCAATCCTGTTACCGAGATACCGGGGCATGGCGCGGCGCGCTGCCGTCACCGACGCCGCTGCTGACGCCGACGCCTCCCGCGCCGGCGCCGCCGTCCCCGCCCCCGCCCCCGTCCTCAGCGTCCCCGCCTCCGGTGTCGTCCCGGCATTCGTCTTCCCGCCGCAGAGGCCCTGCTCGCCGCTTAACTCTCCCCCTCCCCTACGTCTCCGCCTGCGCTACCGCATTCGCCTCCGCCTCCGCCGTCATCACCGTCTCCGCCTTCGTCAGCGGCACCGTCTCCTCCTTCGTCACCATTCACCGCCTCTGCCATCGACAACGCCATCGTTTCGCCTTCGTCCCTATCATCGCCACCGTCTCCGCCTTCGCCACCGTCTCCGCCTTCACCACCGCCACCGCCTCCGCCTTCGCCACCGTCTCCGCCTTCGCCACTGTTTCCGCCTTCGCCACCGTCTCCGTCTCCGCCTTCGCCACCGTCTCCGCCTCCGCCTCCGCCTCCGCCACCGCCACCGTCTCCGCCTTCGCCACCGTCTCCGCCTTTTCCGTCCCTCCCGTTCGACCCGACGTTTCCTGCGCGCCACCTCCTCTGTGTCCCGCCTCCGTCCCCACCTTCGCCAGTGCAAATGCCCCCACCTCCTCTCTCCCTCCCTCCGCGCCCTTTCTGTCGCGCCGCTGCGTCTTTATCTCGCTCGCCCTTTCGCCCGCCCGCCCCCCTTGCTCGCTCCGTAGGCAAAAAACGAAAAGTATTTTGCTTTCCTTTCACGAAAACCCTCATCGTATTTTAGTTCTCTTCCCTGTGCCTCTTAATCTGCTTTACTTACTTATCAATATCCTGCAATCTTGAAAATTGTGTCTACTTTGTTATCCCCAGACACGCAGCCTTTGTTTGAAGTAGTCTCCTATGTCTTTATAATGCATAAAGTCACTCCGATTCTGCGGAAAGGAAAAGAAAAGGGAAAAGGGCTATCCATTTACTCCGCTCCTCAAATTTTAACGGATACTTTCACGACGTATGGAAGCGAAGGAGCGCGTATGTCCGGGTGTGCATCGACTCCACAGTTTCACCACCCAAACTGTGATAACCGCCATGACCAACACCAATACTTTCTCGGCCACCGCTACCAAAGCTACTAATGTCACCTTCAACAAATTCTTTGTCACATTCAACAAATTGTCAATGTTTCCGACATTCCCTCATCGTCATATTAATCTTCACTAACACCACCATCAATGCCAACATTTTGCTACGAACGCAATTCTGTCTCAACGGTTCTCGGTTATCAACATATTATATCATTCCCGGCATCAACGTTACCGCATCCACAACGACTCCACTACCTTTTTACCAACGTTTGCCATTCACCAACGATACAACCTCATAACCGCCACATCGTCAGCAACCATATACTTCACTAAATCTACTGCATTTACGACGCAAAAGCCATCACGAACGCATCTCACCACCAACGTTACATAATCGCCAACGCTACTTTATCACCTACGCTACTTTATCAACAACGCTACTTTTTCAGCAACGCTACTTTATCAGCAACGCTTTTTTTTATCTCAAAAGCTACTTTATCACCAATGTTACATTATCACCGACACTGCATGATCAGCAACGCTACATTTTCACCAACGCTACTTTATCACCAACGCTACTCATCACCAACGCCCAATGCTACTGCATTACCAACGCTACTGTATCACCAACACTATTTCATCAGCAATGTTATTTTATCATCAACGCTACATCCCCAGCGGCAACTCCCCACCACCGCTTCATGCACACCAATGCTACTCTATCTTAAATATTTTTCTTTCACGTATGGTGAAAGAAAAAAGTTTGTTTCACCTGCGACGCATACATTTCCATCGTCCCTTCCTAACCTATCTTGGCTAGGCTCTGCTACATCTCATCGGCCACCACCAGCGCCACACCGCTACTGCCATCACCACCATCACCACCGCTCCCCTCTGCGCTGCGACCACACCTCGTCATGGAGCCTCCTGTCCCGCAAGCGCAAGAGGGGGCGGGCCCTCAACCAGGTTAAATAATTAACGAAACGAATTTCTAAGAAGCTGCAATTCATTTCCGACCCTTGTCGGCTTCCACCGCCGCCTTCCTCTTAGAGAGTCTGCGGGGACTCGCGGGCCAGTTAAAAACTTATGAAACATGGACGGGGCATGACGCGTGCGCGAGGCGATGGCACAGGAGGCACGGGAAACCTGTTAGTGAGATGAAGCTGTACTCCAGACTAAACGTCGATCCCAAAGCAACAAACGCCGAGCAAGTATTGTTCAAATTATAGTAAACAAAACCACAAGGTGCGTAGGATTATGTTGGATTCTAGAAAGATTATCAGACGTTTAAGATGAAAATTTAAAAAAAAAATTGACTATAACTGTTGTGTATCAGAATAAACCACAATCTCAACTACAACACAGTGTATTCCACAACCAACAGTACAATAAATAAAACCCGACGGCCCGGGGCCGTTTCAAATATTCGAGAGGCGTTTGCACCGTGGAGCCGCCCGTCAGCGAGGGAAGGCCTCAACCGAAGGCGATAACGCCGGGGCGGCGTTATCGAGAAAACCTTAATTTTTTCTAGGCCTCAAGAAAATGTGTGCAGATTATCTTTCCCCATACGTCATATACAGTTTTTATTATGTTTTTGAACAAATAAATAAATAAACGGCGTCGACAACGGCGTGGCAGTGCCGGTACGACGAAAAGTAGCCGGGCGACCGCGTGCAGGTGCAGACACGGAACCGGCGACCTGGTCCCTTATGAAACACACTGCGATGTGGCGGGATCGCGGGGCGATCCCGCCCAAATCTAAGTCGCACCGGGGACGAGCGAAGGTCTAGCCACAATCCGGGAGAGGAAGCGAAAATCCAAAAGCCGAGTCTTATCCAATCGCTAATCCAACAACACTGATGCAAGTCCGGGGGCAAAGCAGGTCCTTTATCACAGAAGGAAAATACAGACATTAGCCAGGATGCAACACGACGCTTCCGTACCCGCTCTTCGACTCCGCGAGCCGACTCCGCGAGCGTGTTTTTTTCTTGATTCACAAAAATTAACTCAATAGAAACTTTATCACTGAAATTTAGAAAGAATATTAAGTATATGTGTGTGTGTCAGTCATAATACATATTAGAATTATGGATTTAGGATCATCGTAGTATATTACTATGTTGTGAGTTTTTTTCGTGAGCATTTTTCGAATAATTGTATTACTGAAATCGTTCGCTGGCTAGTTTCTGTTTGCAAAAGGCCCATTACTGCTGTGTACGTTATTATATCAATTTAAATTGCCGAAAGTGAAACCGCTAAAAAGTACGTAAGTATTTGAAAAACGTAAGTAAAATTTGAAAATGAATGATGAAAGTATAATTTGCGTTCATCATTTCGAGTCGTCTGTAGTTACAATATTTTGTTTAGTCAGGGTATTGATTTCCCTGTTTCAAAGTATTTGAAGTAATGCTTGAAGTAATGTTTTAAATATTATTAACTTGTGGTAATATTTACATAAGTGGCGATTTGTTCATATTATTGTATTTATGAGTACATTTGCTTTAAATAATGTCTAATAAAGTTTCTGGAGAACTCAACTGCTTTCTGTGAAAACTAGCTCAAAATTCCATGCTTATTATTTGAATAATTTTCTTTAATTTAAACGTTTAGATGTTAGTCGATGAATTATACATCTCAAGCTCGATCTGGAATAAAATGGAATGCAAAATAATGGACCTAGTTGTATGGAGGCTGCACATCGTTCATTTTCAAAAGAACGGAATTTCATTAATTTTCCTTACTTGTAGTTTTTATTCATTTGCCTCTATTTAAAGCCATAGAAAAAATACGCCCAAGAATTTGCAGTACCATAAACAATGACGCCTTTTGTTCATCTCTCACAGTCTCAGCACCCGTCCGTCCTCTCAGCACTTCTCAGCATCCTCTTTTCTTTACCTCTTTTCTTCGCTAAAAACATCAACAAAAGCAACAAAAATAGTTTGAAGTGGTTTAACAAGTGCAATGCGAATAAGTGGAATAAAACCGAACACTGAATTGTGAACCGAAACGAAAAACTTATCTCCGCTTCTTTAAGACAGAGAAAGTATGCTGCATCTACGCAAGTGGCTTTCCATGCCAAGCACAGTATTCCAGTAACAACATTTAGACGGTACAAATTCATGATTTGTATTTTCGGATAATTACACTTCTTTCTTCAAATGTACAAGAGTAGAAGTAACCTATCGCTGATGGAACAAAATGAGTCAATTATTATATAAAGGTATACATAAAAGATATAATAAATAAAAAGTTAGGTCGGATCAGACTTGGTGAACAGTTTTCTACAATTTTTACGAAAACAACTCAGACATTTCTGAAGGAACTGCCTAGGAAACATGCCTGTACGGCATGTGCCTCAGGTGGCAAATAATTAAGAAGTACATTAACGTGGTATTCCCGATGGAAATTCAATGTTAAAATTTGTATTTGCTCAATGTAAGTTCATAAAAGTAATAATCATAAAACAGTTGCCTCGATCATACTTTGTTATTAGACATTTAAAATTACATAAATATCGAATACTTAAAATAGTTACATGATAAAAAGCACGGAAAACATTTAAAAAATCCGTGTCTCATTACAAAACTACGTTTAATTGTAGTCAATCCGCTCAAGTAACAATTCTTATTAATCGGGAAAAGTAGTACAGTAACCCGCTGGGTTTCATTACTGTAGGAAGCTTCAAGCCACTCAAAACACACATTGTCTTAAGGCATCGACACAATTTCATTCTTTAACCTAAGATTAGACGCTAATTCAGTTAAACATAAAACTATATTTTTTTTATACAATCTCAAAACTAAAACAGCGATTTTTGTTGTATCTCTGTTTTATTTAATACGAAAAATAATGCATTGAACTAGATAAGGTTTTTGCGAATTCCCATTTTTACTTTCTTGCTACCGATTACGAAGTGGAGAGGAAGCTATATAATTTTGCGCGAAAAAATCACCGAATATTCGGCAGAACACCTCTTATTACAGGGCCCTGGTAACAAAAAAGTGGATAAATACAGTTCCTAAATTCAGGAAAAAAGTCTCTATCATGTCGTAAAGCCAGAATCCTTGTTTTGTGGGCCCTTGATACCAAAAAACTGAAGGCAAAACGTCTGTCCGTCTATGTCTGTGTGTCTGTCAGTGAACAATGTTAGCCTCTAAACCGTTCAGCCGATTTTCTCCAAAATTGATATTCCCTAATTGATCTGGCCGAAGTAGCCGTCCCTTCAATTTGAAACCGCTATTTTAATTTTGGTGGGTACTTTCCATGAAGCCCTGGGACATTTTTAAAATTAAAAAAAATGGCTTCATCATTTTTTATTAAATTTTGTACATGAATAGTGTGATGGACGTTTAAGAGAATGGCGCAGGTCACATGTTTTTTAAAACCTCTAATTTTTCGAAAATTGCAAAATATTCAAAATCTTTCGGCGTCTTCGTACAACTACAATTATAAAGATCGAAATGTTTTCTCTTAATTAAATATGTTCCTTAAAAATAGATTTTGAAATGAAGGTCATGTACAATTCTTCAAAAATTTGAGTACCTTTCGTGCAATATTATGGAATGATTATTGAGATTAGGTCATTGACAAAAAACTTCTCAATCTGCCAACGTTTTCGGCTTTATTCAGCCTTCATCAGGGCACATTCTCCGCATCTTTCGGTTCCAACCACGATCCACCCGACATTATAACCGAAAGATGCGGAGAAAGTGCCCTGATGAAAGCTGAATAAAGGTCGAAACGTTGGCAGATTGAAAAGTTTTTTTTTGTCAATGACCTAATCTCAAGAATCATTCCATAATATTATTAATAGAGGTCAAGAAATCTTTCGCGCAATTTTACGTGAAATACAGGCGAGAAAATACATGCTCTTTTAGGGCCACTAGTTTTATTTATTCACTTGACGTTCCATTCCGGATTGGGGGCCTTCATGAAGGATTTGTGTGAAACAATTACAATTCAAATGGTGTTAATTGGCTCTCAACTATTGTACAAAAAATAAACAAAATTGAGCACCATGATGCATCTGGAAAATAACAAATGGCGAAAAAATAAAATATTATTATGTTTAAGTTTGGACACGAATAACGTGACAAACGAAACAAAAAAATCCGCAAATGTACTGAAAAATAAACTTGAAATCATTCTGCTTCCATTTAATCAGACCCAATGAACGGGCGCACGTGTTTCGTTACATTTCACATTGTAGAGCAAACACATTTATTGTAATAACGAACGATGACTTTCTACTGCATCACCTTCCATCGTAAGAAGAGAAGGAATTGTAATTGTGCGCCGGAAAGGTGCAATTTTGCCACTGAAAAACTTGTATTGCCGGGCCCTATTTAAGGACAGCGTGGATAAATATTTTTCTTACAGATAGTAAATTCCGCTAATAGGTTGAGTGACAGAATCCATGTTTTGTGGTCGTTATTACCGTAATGTCGATGGCAACACGTCCGTCAGTCCGTCAACATTTTCTCTAAAACCATTCTAATATTTGTCTCACGGATAGAACGAGGAACGCTTAAAAAGAATCGCGTAAGTCTCATTTCCTCAGAATTCTCTGAATTTTTGAAAAATGCGAATTTAGAAATAATGCGAGAAAGTGTTGGCTTCAATACTTATTATTTGGAGGGTTGGTCGCGTTCTGCAAATACTTGGATTTTTATTTCTTGGTGCGTGGGGTCGTGTCATCACAATGGAATATCTCACGGCATTTCGCATCTTTTCGGCCATGCTCGGCCAGGTCTCGCATAATCGCCAGCCTGCTCGATACGGTCGCGATCATGCGAGATCTAGTGGCACGGCCAAGAAAGACGCAAAATGCCATGAGATATTCCATTTTGAAGACAGTCCCCCACGCGCCAAGAAATAAAAACCCAAGTATAATACTGTGAATTTTGTCCTCCCAAACCGAGCTCACAACAGCACTGTGGCACGGCGTGAAAGATGCAGGCCAAAATTTCGGCGTGGAGGCACGGAAGGGAAGACAGTTCGTCCTTTTCTCGAGATGCGGCGGCGGCGGCGGCGGCGGCGGCAGAGGCCCTTTCCTTCCTCCTGCACCGCTTCCCCACACCCCTTCTTCCCTTCTTCCCGCCGACCTTTCGCCCCCAAACTCTCCTCGTCCACCCTCTTTCCTCCTCTAGACGAGACTTCGCCTGAATAACGAGCCGGTTTTAATATTTGAGACGCGCTTCAATATTCCATAGCGCGCAATTGTTTTACGCACTCCTTTGACTGAGTTTGCCAATTTCCCTAACAACTGCTCTGATGAGCGTCTTCACGCACTCCGAGAGGAAGAGGCGGTTACGCGGGCGGCGGTGAGCGGCGGCGGGCGGCGTTTGGCGATGGGCGGCGGTGGACGTGGGGACTGGGAGTGATGTTTTTCACCCCTCTCAGACCCAGGGGCCGAGAATACGTCAAGTGTCACAGGTTCGATACCAGTGGCTGGATGCAGCTCGAAGGAGTGACATTTCGAAGATGTGGAATTTCACAATGCAAGTTTATTTACAATACAAATTAGATGCGTAGATGGTACCAATTTAACCACACACGCACACTTTGACACACATTTACGCTCTCTTTCTCGCACACACATACATCACTCACACTCGAATTCAGCTGCTATCGGGAGGAGAATTCTAGCGACTGGCCGCCTTTCCGTTGTTGTTGTTTTTTTTGGTCAAAATCAGGCGAATGCCCTATGCTTACACACTGACGACGGTCCGCGCGCTATCTTTGCTTCCTCTTCCTTGTCCTATTAAATTCCAGGATCAACAGGAATAATTTACAACAATTTCAATACAATACAAATTACAAAGATTGAAGTTGATATGGCCGAAAATGAATATTATTTTGATGGACAGCTAAGAACGTCTCGTGGCCGAATGGTGCCTTTGGTAGGCGATACCGCACTTTTATAACCTACTTGCTTGTTATATTTCTGACGTTAAACAGGACTGGAGAGGAATGTCCCTTTGAAAAAAGTACAATGTTATGGAACCAAACTTTCTGTTGATCGGGTCATTTACCCACGGTCACAAGACGTCTCACTAAAACTCACAGTGTCATCGGAATCAAATATTCCGTTGCCCTTACACTGTCACATAAATGAAATATTCAGTTGATCTGGCCGTTTCCTATGGTCTTAATCAGCAACTGTTTTCGGAAATATTGTTTATGGAGCAATAATATAATTATTGGGATTGCTACATAAGTCGGGTATTTGTACAAGCGTGAGTGACGGGCCGAGTGAGTGCGTATGTCTAAAGGCAGCTCCACATATTCGTTATTTGGCGAACAGTGAGCGAGAATTTCGTTTCCAGGCACGACAACAGCTCTCGTCATTAGTCCCCTTAGTGAATGTTTATCTCAAGAGGTGAAAGTTTCCCTCCCTGGTTGGATGTCGAGACCCGGTGTCGACCTAAACGTCAGCTGGCAAGGGATTTTCTCGTCCATATATCTTCACCTAGTGGGACACCGCCCCAGTTGGAAAGAGATCTACGCTCCTCACTCGTCTCCGACATGTGTGTAAGTGTAGTGTGTATGTGTGTGTGTGTGTGTGTGTGTGTGTGTCAGAAGAGGATGGGACAAAGAAGAGGAAGCAAAGATAGCGCGCGAACCGTCGTCCGTGTGTAAGGGTAGAGCATTCGTCAGATATTGACCGAAACAAAAATCTACCAGAGCAGGCTAGAATTCTCCTCCAGACAGCAGCTGAATTCGAGTGTGACTGGTGTATGTGTGTGCGAGAAAGAGAGCGTAAATGTGTGTCAATGTGTGCGTGTGTGGTTAAATTCTACTCTTCAGTTATCAATTGGTATACATTTTTTGTGCTCTGAACACTCCGAACTGAGATGCCGATCAGGAAAAAACATATTCGCGTCATTTATTGAACGTGAATTTTAAAATTTCCGAAACGTTTACGACAAATTCACCAATAACTTTGGACTTTTAAATCAACAATAAAAATGCAACACATCAGTAACAAGAAATACTAGTTCTTTTGCCCCTCATATGTCTGGTATAGTTATTTCACAGTTTATCTTTTGATTTAAAAAGAAAATATAAATAAATGATATGTTGTTACACAAAGTCTACGGCAAATTGCATCATGCTTTCCGTGCACTTAAAGCGGATGAGAAGAAATAGAGAGCTCCAGTCAAAAAGTTTGCTTGACTGCAAGAACCCGAAAATAATGACAAGCACTGCTTAACCCAGAGTTGAGGTGCACATAGACTGAAGAGCATCCAGGTGATCGATTTCATTTATACTTCCTTTCCTACTACGACTTACGCAGTGAAGAGATGAATTGAAATGATGCAATGGAAAGGCTATTTAAGGCGTTGATACCGAAAAAGAGGATAAATCTAGTTATGCAGTAAAGTATCTCTTCTAAGACGTGTCGTTAGAAACCGTTTTGTTGGTCTTGGAACCGGAAAATAGTTTGAATGTACAACGTCCGTCTGTACGTGTCGTCAATGCCAGTGCCTAAACCGTTCAGACGATTTTCTCCAAAATTTGTAATTTTTTATGGATCTAACCAAACTCGAGGCACTGCAAGTTTGAAACTTTTTATTTCTATTCTGGGGGTACTTTGAATGTATCTTTAATAATTTATTAATTTTTTAAAAAACTGGTTCTACAGCTTTTGATTAAAGATTTTTGTAGGATAGCGTAATAGTTGCTTTAAAACAAATTCTTTGATTTTTCTCGAATAGAGCAAAATAGACTGTAAAAATAGCGCAAGTTCTATTTTTGTTGAAATCTGAATTTTCGAAAATTGCGAAAGATAGAAATAACGCGAGAAGCACCACAATTTTCATTTCGTGGTGGATTTTTCAAGCAAGGCAATGGAGGTGAACAGTCAATAAAAACTTATTACGTTATTGGAATACACATCCTGTATATGATTAATATGATTAGAAATGATAATAAATTAGGTGTAATTTTAATATCAGTAAAAAAAACTTGCCCCTTCATATGAAACTTGACATTCGAACGCCTACCGGCGAAGTAAAGTGCTACAAACATACAAGCGGAACGAGTGATGGTTTTGCCTCGTTTTCTCCCCTCATGCCGAGCTTACGTTTTTAGTGCTCCACTACAGTCCTCCAAGTTGCTGACAGTTTTAATGGTTCGCGACTGTTCTCGTCGCTTGTGACGCTTCTCCAGAAGCGATGGGGGGAGGGGGAGCACGGGACGCGACTCATCTGCTGCCCGCAGCTCATCAGTTCTAATTCAGGTAGCTCTAGAAAGTTTTTAATAAAGCGCCACTTTACGAAAAGTTCAAGCCAGAGCGCGACATTGCATTACTGACTCAATCGATCCAACCAGTTTGTACATTGCTATAATCTAGGTCATAAATTCTCATTATATTCTTGTTTCCTTCATAGTGTTGGCTCGTACATTTTCTATTTGTTAACTTTTTATAAATTTGAAACCTGTAATCGCACTTTTTCTGAACCATTTCGAAAACAAATATTTTTTCCAGACAGGATAACTTTGATCCTTTTTGCTGTCTTTCATGCTTTCAAACACATACAGTGAAATTAAATCAGTCTAAAATTATAAATATGTAAAGGATAAATACGAAACGGATTAAAGAGAGACCAGACAAAACTAAACACGAGACGCATCCAGTATTTTCCCTAGGTTATCAAATAAGAGAAAACACAATTTCAAGGAAAATTTTATTGTTGCAGTTGCAGTTGTATTAGTTTTCATAAACGCACCACCAGAATATATATATATTTTTCATACTCGGGGTCAACATTTGTATGCGAGAGGAGGAGAAGAGGACTGATAAATCACGGTAAAGGATCGCGAAGGTCTAGAGAAATAATCGCAACCTAAAACATTTTCCTCTCTGTGTAGCAATATGTTTGTAATAGAAGGTAAGTGATTGATGCAAGTAAGAGGACGAACATACCTAATAACCTCTATTCTTATTCATGTATTATCTCATGTCGAAGGCAATCCAAAACCAAGATGTCATTTCCAACTAAATAAAGTGTTGATCTTTTTCTTCTATATGATCTCCCGAATTCTCTGCCGGGCACATATCCGTACCGATGATTATCCGATTGTTTAGGGTACACCGCGTTATTGTCCTTTTTCTTTCTGATTCTAACCCTTCTATTCTTCGTTTCTTACTTGATGTAAAGGAGAATTTCTGTAACCGTCTCATAAAATCAAAAAGAAAGGTCATATTTAATTTTCAATTCTGCTTCGTCGACACACTATTTGTTTTATAAACCATATGTGATAATACTGCAATGTGCAATGCATATTTATTTGATCTCCTTCATTGCCGATACTTTCGTAGAAAGTAAGAACTGGCTACAAAGAGTGTATAAAGGCTCTCTCTGGGCTGTTCAGGTGCCGCCGAGAGCAGTGGGTCGAGAGCAGTGGTGCCAACGTGTCGGCCATATCGTGGCCTTCTTCAGGGCTGGAGTGCTGGACTCCAACAATTGCATTTAAAGAGTGCAGAGCGAAGAGTGAAAAGCGAAAACAAGATTCCGCCCGTTGAATAATCGCCTCCAAATAAAAAGAACTTTCAAAAACCGTTTCGAGAATCGCGCGGAATTCCGCCCTCGAAGCGTCGCGCGCGGCGATGGCACATATTAAAATAGGAGGCGATTCGCCGCTCGAATGCCCGGCGGGTGGGGCAGGGCGGAGCGGAGCGGGCGGGCCACGGGGGGGGCGAGGCGGGACCTTTCGAAAAGCGAGCGCGCCCGCATGCTGGCAGGCGGAGACTGCGGCGGCGGAGGCGGCGGCGGAGACTGCGGCGGAGGCGGCGGCGGCGACAGAGGTGGCGGCGGAGATGGCGGCGGAGGCGGCGGCGGAGGCGGAGGTGGCGACGGAGGTGGCGGAGACGGCGGCGGAGGCGGTGGCGGAGGCGGCGGCGGCGGCGGCGGTGGAGGCGGCGGCGGAGGCGGTGGTGGAGGCGGAGGCGGCGGCGGCGGCGGCGGAGGTGGCGGTGGTGGCGGCGGCGGCGGCGACAGTGGCGGCGGCGGCGGCGGTAGCGGCGGCGGAAAGAGCGACGGAGGCGGCGACGGAGGCGGCCGCGGAGGCGGCGGAGGCAGGAGCGCAATCCTGCTTTATAGCCCCAAGAGTAACTATTGCGCGAAGCCGAGCGTGGAGATTGAGCGGGATTGGCAGCGCTCCCGAACGGAGTGGGAAGGGCCGTGGGCTTCTCAGCTCCTCGCGGATCTCAGCCGGCGCCGCCTCATATGCGGCTTTTCCGCCCCCGCCCCCCGCCCCCGCCCCCGCCCCCGCCCCCGCCCCCTCCGCCCAACCACTCTTCCGGACATTCACTCTTCACGTATTTACCATAATAGAAAAGTATACAAATCATGTTCGAAAATGACGATCGGCAGTTAAGTTGAAAAGTGCTTTCCTATTCTTCCCTATACTCTAATTCTTACGACACTTGGATTAATACTAAATTACAGTCAGCCCTCATTAACACAAATTCCTAGGGACTGAAATATTCGGAGTTCGTGTTAAAAAATTCGTGTTATCCGAGTGTTATAAATGTTTCATTAGCGTAATCCCTTACCGGGACCGAAGTTTTCTTCGAGTTACGGCGAAATTTGTGTTAAGCGAATTCGTGCTAACGGAAATAACTGTACTAACAACATTATATTATTATTATTATTATTATTATATTATTATTATTATATTGTCATTATTATTATTATTTTCGATTATTCTCATCCAAAGAACGTTTGAACTTGAATGCTTTTATAATGGTTGTTTATGTTTTCTCTATGCCCAAATTTACTTCGTGTCTTCACTGTGTTGTTTCTTTCGCTCCGCTCTCCATTTACATCCTAGCGTTTTCTGTGTTGTGGTATCAAATGTTTTTGATGGTATTCCTGAATTCTGTTCTATCTTCTGCATCATTTATTGATATATGTGCTTGTCTCAGGTCCTCCTTGACATGTTTTAACCACTTCGTTTCCCCTATCCTGAGTTGGTGACAGTAAGAATCCGCCATGAAATTCCGTTTTCATTCATCCCGTGAATGTGTCGTAGAACTGCGTTCTTCTTTTCCTGAATGTATCCGTAAACTTGTCAGTGTATTTGTAAATGTCTGTTGCTGGTCTCTTCATCCAGATTCCTCGTTTTTGTACCGGTCCAAACATTTTCCTGAGATTCTTCCTTTCTTTTGTTTCTCTATTTCTTTGATTTTCGTTTGCCCTCTGATTTGGGTAGTTTCAACTGCATACAGGGCCTCGGGAAGAACGACATTCGAATAGTGTCTCAGTTTTGCATTAATAGATTTAGGCTATTTGTTGTAATAGTTCCATGTGAGTTTGTATGCTTTTTTTAGTTTTCTTAGTACTTCCTCCTTGTCCCTTAGGTTGATCCCTTATGGCTGGAAGATTTCTCCCAAGTACTCAAAATGTGGCACTTGTATGATTTATCCGTGGGTAATTACAATAGGCAATTTATATTTTGGTACTCTTTCTATGTATTGTCTTTTCTCGCACGAATGTTGTAGGTCAGTTTTCGGTGTAATTTCATGTAGTTTTTCTACGGTGTGTGTGCCCACTTTTTCCCCACTAGGTTCGAATCCCGACGATGGCAGGACTTTCGACACTAGCTTGTCAGCTATGTCGAATTCAGTCGCTGTCTGGAGGAGAATTCTGGCGACCAGCTGCTCTGGTCGGTAGTTTTCCCTGGTTTCTCTGATCAACACCAGGCGAATGCCGGAGCAGTACCTTAACAAATGGGCCGCGCACGATCTTACCTTCCTCTTCCTTGTCCTATCCTCACCCCTTACCCATACACACAATAGCATGCACTACACTACCACACATGCCGGGGAGACCAGTCGGGAGCTTAGACCTTGTCCCGGTTGGGGTGGTGCCCCGCTGGTGGGAGATACGTGGTTGAGGGGAAAAGCCCGCTAGTCGACGGTAGGTCGGCGCCGGATCTCGCCATCCAGCGGGAAAATGATCACCGCCACCTCCCGAGAAAAACACGTACTACATACGGGACTCATGACCATTGTAGTTGACGCGCCTGGAATCACCAACAATTAATCAATCAATCGAGTTCCTTATCTTATCGCTTGCACGTCCCAGAGCCGCTTGCCGCACCTCCACACGCCACACTCCGCCTCCGGGGTGATCCCCCCCTCTCTGCCTTCCCCCTCCCCCGTGGCTCCACCCCTCATCGCCCGCAGCTCTGCTTTCCCCAACAGCCTGCGCCACGCCGCTCTAACTACGAGTTATGGGGCTGTCCGGTTCGCCTAGGTTTTTTCTCCTACGCATCGCTTGAAATATAGCCCACCGCGTTTCACTGAATATCTAAGTGCGCAAAAACGCGCATCAGCTTACGCGTGGGGAGGTTTTTTCCCTCGAACGTCTTCCCTCCCAACCCCACCTCATCCCATCCGCCCTCCTCCCACCTCCGCTCTCCTGAGCACGAGTCGCCATCCTCCTTTCCTTAGAAGATTATAATATAATTTAAAATTGAAATCGATATTTGAAAAACTGGAGAGGGGACGTGACAACACGCGACCGAAGGCGGCGGTGGCGTCCTCCTCCGACTGGTGGGTGGGCGACGGGGGGGAGGCGGCGGGGCTGGGCCTCCGGAAGGGGCGAGGTGGGTGGGGGTGTGGGAGGGGAGGAAGGAGGGGAACGAGTGCTGGAGATTCTGCAGGCGCCTTTGAAGCAGTCCGTGAACCAAGCACCCTGCCGATATTTCACGTTTTCACCAGAGGGCGGAGGCGCTACCGCTGAGGTGAAAGAAAGAAGCAGAGAGAAAAGGAGAGAAGTGGTGAAGGCGACTGGAGGAGGTGTGTGTGTGCGGAGAAAGACGAAGATCGTGGTTGCACAAAATCGTTGCGCAGATGGAAGCAGAAGGAAACGAAAATCCGTCCGTGAAAAAAGGAATCGTAAAAATATTGTATGCTTGCGAGATGCTTACCGATGCGTCCCAATATACTAACACGAAAACAATGGGAAATATAAACGACAGTACGAAAGTAAGGAATACGTTCTGTGGAAAGTGCAAATTAAGAAGTAATTTATTACCGAAGTCGTAATTGCTTTACCTGAAAATGAACTCGAAGAAGACACCCATTCAAAATAAATACAATCTACAAGATCTTCTAATATAAGCGAGGGAAAACAGATCAATATGTATAAATAAAAAGAGGAGAACGAAGTGGCATTCGAGGTGATGTGAAAACAACAATTATAAGGAATTTCAGAACACGATATAAGAGGAAGTTAGAGAAATAAGGAGAGTGCAGGAAGTACTCCGACAACGAAAGGAATAACAATAGCATATATCCACAAAAAACCTACCAATGATTTTAAATAGGAAGGTTGGTGCATAAGTCATAGCGACTTTTTTTTCATGTAGATATGTGAACGGATCACAAACGTATATGTGTCGTGTGGAAGTTCTGCAGACATAGCGTGTATGTAGAACAACAGATGGCTCTGTGAGAGCTAGTAGTAGCGCAGCGAGGGCTGTGAAATCAGTCAGTTGGTGAATGTCGTGCAAGCTTGAAGTAACCCGTGTTGAGCAGTGCGTTTACATCAAAATGGCAGTTCTCCGAGGGACAAATGCGATACAATGAAGTAGTAGAAGCCCTTGGGAATAATGCCCTACCATACAGTAAAGTAGCACGACGTGTAGGAAAGTTTCAACAAGGACGTGTGTCAACCAGTGATGAACAACGTTCGGGACGACCTGTCAGTGTGCGGACCGACGTGGCACGTGCCGTCATCAAGCAGTTCCTGAATGAAGACAGACGATGGACGCTACAGGAATTAGGGCAAGTGGCATCGAGAAACGCACCATCCACAGGATATTGCGAAATGAACTGCACCTACGCAAAATCGCATCGCGGTGTGTACCGCATGAACTGACGAAAGTTCAAAGGTGGGTGCGCTATGAAGTATGTTCCGACCACCTTGCACGCTGGCAACAGGACGGCGATCAATTCTTGCCACAAAGAATTTTGGGCCATGGCCTACGAACTAGAACTGAAATGTCAGTGCGCGGAGTGGCGACATGCTGGATAACCAAGGAGGCAGAAGTTCGGTCAGAATCTTTCCCCAGTCACATTGATGATCGTCGCGGATCACGTCAGGAGTGTCATTTTTGTCACTTTGTTCCTCATGGCAGAACAGTGACCGCACAGTACTACAAGGACTTCCTGGTGCGACAGGGACGATGTGGCGTTCGGGAGAAACGTCCGGATCTTGTTGACAGTGCAATAATTCTGCACGACAATGCAAAAAGTGTGTAGGGCAGCTACTTCGACGTTGAGGATGGGAAGAATTGGAGCACCCACCGTACTCTCCCAATGCCCTGTGCCTTTGAGCTCATTCTCAAGATTAAGCAACCACTATGTGGTTGGCGGTTTGCAACGCATTGCTAATGCTGCGCCCCAACAGGTGACCCGATTCACACCTGGTGCGGCAAATGCTGAGGTTGATGGTATTCAGCGCCTCCCACATCGTTTGTAGTATGTGGTGACAGTAGCAGGGGACTACTTCGAGGGTCTTTAGGCCTAGGTTTGTCATGTCAAATTTATGTGTACTGTGTTGTCATTCTTTTGCACCGTGAAGGCCATATTGCCCTGTATACTACCGTAATAAATTAGCGTGTTACGATATTTCAGTGCTATTCATTGTTCATACATGGAGTTAACACCTTGTCCTTTCGTCTGTATGTGTTAACGTTGCAAATATAGCTTCTTATTCAGATTCAGATTTAGGTAATATTAAGATTTGGGAGAGCGCATCATTTGGGTTACGGCGAGACGAACGTTATGGAATGCTCGCTCGCTCGATCTCTGGAAAGACACAATGTACCCCTCTTATTACAAGATAATATTGTAACCGCTAAAGCCGTTTACAGCAAGAAAATATCCGTTTTTTCTTCGTAAACGCGTCCTGTTATCTTTGAGAACAAGTAGTTACAACATTAACCAGGGGAGAACGCCAGGCGACGTACGTAGTTTCAAAATAAGCTACTAGGAGCGCTTATCACTAGTACTAGAAGCGTGATAACGAAATCGGTCAGCGGAACGACTCGATCGACCAATGGGAATAAAGCAAACGAATATCGGAGAATTAAGAGCAAGAAGAGACCAACTCGGTCATTTTACTGAAAACCAGCGGAACGAGAAGGTACTCTGAACGAACTTCTGGAACGACGGACCACGCCAGTTCAAGATTTCGACAGTACACAAGCTTTTAGAAAAGGTAACTCATCTTATTATTATGATAATTTATTCATGAGAGGGAATGAATAAAATACATGAAACGTGAATAATTTTTAAAAGAAGAATAATTAACAAGATTGATGCTATGAATTGAAACGAAAAAAAAATGTAACGAGTAGCTAATTGAAATAGAAATGTTACAAGCAATGTGTGATTTATTGCAGCTTTTTGTATAAGAATACTTGAACCAGCTCGAATGAAATTCGATCATTGGACGCTACTGCAACGCCGACGCCAACGACGCGAGCCCCGAGGAGAACAGTGCAGTCAACGGGAATTTTTCGTGTTCGAGTTCCTTTCCGGACGACCCCGAAAAACTTCAAGGCTTCGCACGTCGCGGGAGACATCGTGAGTTCGGCTAACCCTTTTCAAGTTAGCGGCAGAAACGTGGGCCAGATGTAGAACGATTTTAGTAACATATTTTACTAGATGGTTAACTGTAATATTGCTTGACTTAAGTCATGAGTTTTTGAATACATATCCGTGTGCCAAATCGAAATACAGTTTCGTTACTGGACGCAGATATTTAAAAGGTGTTACTGGAAAATAAATTCAGAAGATAGACAATTATTCGATCGATTGACATATTGTGTCGGATGCAAAGCTTAACTGTGTAGCATTTAACTAAACATTTTTTTTGAAGTTAGAGATCTCATAAGAGTAAATTAACTTAACTTTTTGCTTAGAGTTGATAAGACTAGATATTGTAATATCAATAACAGTTATACATTCTAATTGAATCAAGTGAATTTGTTAGAACAATTAGAAGATTGATATTTTTTTTGTATAGTACATGGTATTGATATTATCGATTTATGTTATATATGAATGGTAATTACAGGTACAACATTTTGAGTGTGTATTATTGTATGTGTATTTCAGGAAATGTGTGTAGAGATAATCGTGTATTAGTAACGTATTATTGGAATTCCGATTCTTGAACCCATTCTTTTGAATTCAATTGGAAGATTTCAAGGGCTTTATTTGCAATTAGATTTTTCTTATATTTTGTAACAATTTTTGGTTTTTTCATATCAGATTTAAACAGGACATTAATAGTCAATTCATGTTATTTTGATGTACTAATTTTGAGTACAGAATATATATTGTTTGTTGTTATTTTCGCAAAACATACGACAAAAAGTGTTCTCAATCTAATCCCAGTGTACTAAATCTTGAACCCTTTCCCTTGGAAAGAAAGTCTGATAGGACCTTCTTATATGAGTGCGTTGTGGCTTAACTTTATGAACACTAGAACGACGGGAGTTGGTTGCCTACCTAGAACGACGGCCACCGGTCAATTGACCGGTTGGATATTTTTAATGCTTGTGACGTTGTCTAGGTATTGCGATGTGCCCTATAACTATTTTAAAATATTATAGTTGTTTTTAATATATATTGTATCCCTAACAATTTGTTTTCTGTTGAGTTTGGTCTTACTTGTGACTTTTTGCTCGTTCAAATCGGTAAGAATAAACGTAAATCATGACATTTCATGGAAATTTTTAGTTTTATTGCCGTAAAAGTAAATTAAATTACTGTTTTAATTACAAAAATATTTAAAAAACATTTCAAACACAATTTTTACAATAATTTGAATGAACTATACAAAGAATATACCGCCAAAACCGATGGTGGTATAAATATGGCTAATCAGAAGAACAGGTCAAAGTTTGCAAGTAAGTGCATGATAACTATGTATAAACGTAGTAAAAATATATTTTTAAAAAACAGATAAGTTAGAGCATAAAATAAGAAACTTACCAGGAATAGAACCGTCAAATTCCTGTATCGTCGAGTCAGATTCGCTGCTTGATGTATCACTGGAAGAATGTGATTCTAGCGGAATAAATTCAATATCGCTCTCTACGTCAGTTGACTCACGACCATCAGACTCATTTTCAGACTGATCCGAAGGAATATTCCGCAGCTCTTCAAGAATTTTAGCTGGCGTAAGAAATAGTTTTCTCGACATTCCGCAACTTTTTTGGACTGTAGAACACCACACACAATACCACTATAATAATAGAGATCCGCCACAAGCAACTTGTCCCTTTTTTGAACGGTACTACGTGTAGTATTCTTGCCTGATGCGAAAATTGTGACGCAGCGACAAGTTCAAACCCGCATCGACACCAGTACCGAAAATCCGTAAGGCCGGCGGGCAAGTACCAATATTAGAAACAATGCGTAGGTATAAAAATGCAGACTTGGGCCTGCATAATGTTGCTTTGCGGCGGTTTACAATCACAAAAAATGATAAGAAATGCGAATAACTATTGAGAATTAAAATTAAATTTTGGGTTGAACATTACTCAACAAATTATTTATAAGGTTCAAAACTGATAAAAAGAAAAAAATAACGTCATGAATGTCAGTAACGCACACAAAAATGCTAAAACTATACACCGGTCAATTGACCGGGAGCCGTCGTTTTAGGTAGGCTCGCTTGTTTCTCCAGCACCACACAACTTTTTTTCCATACAAATTTATAAGATTTCTCTGGAGCCTAAAATAATAAAAGTCACAAAATATCAAACTCATACATATACTAGTTTCCAAAATACGGCAGTTCAAAACAGCCAACCGGTCAATTGACCGGTGACTGTCGTTCTAGTGTTAAAGCCACAATAACGAGTAACAAGGGAGTATTACTCGAGTCACCTGTCTCCTCCCATACGCGAGGTAATTTTACCCCTATTGTTGGACCAGGCGCTAGGTGGTTGGTTACTGCCTCACCTATCGTGCCACCACCCAACATTGGGAGGGAGACAAAAAGGCAAGGTGGTGACAATATGAAGAAATAAGCAATCACAGAATAAATTGTTCACCTTTTTACCTCATTCTCCCATGAAAAGCAAAGCCTTATTTTAATCTGTATTCCACAAATTTTCACTCGTGCCTTTGGCGTGGTTCCCGCGGAAAAGCGGTTATTCCTTGAAAACGTTTGGAGCAGCAGCAGTAGTGCCAATATTGATAGCTTAACCTGTTCTCATGGATCGTTAATGCGAGCTCATTGAAGCTCGTTCCCCGGGCAGAGCAACTATTTTGAATTGCCTGTTTCGGCGTTTTGAATTTGGCGACAATGCTGTCATAGGTTAAAAATGGAGATCTAGTGTGTCTCAATATCTCTGTACCAGAGTGCTCGGCTACGGTAACCGGTAGGCGCTGCCCCTGGCGAAGGAAGATGAAACTAACAAAGGAGATCGAATGCAAGACGTCGAGAATGGAAAACAGACAAAGAAACTTTATATACCCGCTCTTTTCGCAGCCAGCACGCGGTTTTGGAGGGTCCGAGTCCGACGCGGTACGTTTAAAATGCAAATTCTGAGCTAGTAATAAAGGTCAAAGATTGTTATTAAAAACCAATCTCCCGCCACGGCGCCAAATATGAATTATTTTTTATGCCAATGTGCCAACAGTATGTCACATTTTCCTACCGGATTGATATCTTCAAGAAAAAAATAGTGGCCATGTCTTTTCCCCCAACCCTCATTTCATCATTGATTATGATGAAATATCAACTTTTCGCTGACGGCCAATTTGATCTTGCACCATCCATCAAGCGAGAATCCGGCGAAGAAAATATGTACACGGTAGCCGAGTTGTGAATACCCAGTAGCCTTGTCGTAGCGATCTCGGACCGAAAATTCGCCGGTTCGAGTCTCGCCTCGGGCATGGATGTATTTGTGTTCGTCCTTTCATCAGCTATCATCACCATATTATGTCATCTTCAGTCACCATAACGTTAAACCCAATAGTGGGCAAACGTATGCTTAACCTTTCGATGGGCGCGTCTTTTTTACTCACAAAAAGGGGCAGGTAGGAGCACTGCATGCTGCCTCGAGAAAACAGTATATTGCACCCTGGAAACGTCTATTGTTTAATTAAAGAAGGAAGAGTAAAAACTCGTAACTATTCATTCCATTTTTAATGTGAATACCTTACATAAATCATAAAAATGACGCTTGTTTAAGGCAGAGAATAATGTAACACATTGTTTCAGAAAACCTTACGAAACAAAATATAAAAAGAAAAAAATAACTAGAAAATTGTTATTAAATAGACAAATTAATTAAATGAAACAGTCTGCTGTCCTTAGATTTTAGGAAAGAATCAATTGGTTTTCATCAAGTCGTTTCCAGCAACTCAAGAAGATGGCTGATTTCTTCGTCTGTTTCGGCCCTTCAGTATAGAAAAACAAAAATAAGACTACACGTAGTAGGAAAAAATCAACAAAAAACACATGGAACATCTTTCATTTTGCTTACAGTGAGCGAAAATAAGTACAGTTACAGTAAACAAACAAACAGAATAAGTAAAATGTTCGTTTGGATTACTAAAAATACTTACATGATTGGGCGCGGTAGAGCACGGAGTGCTGCTTTTAGAATTTCTTCTTTTCAAATCTTCTTTGCGACTGATAGGGAGAAGGCAACGAAACGGAGATTCCCGCTTTTTATTTAGAATGTTGTGAAATGGGATTACTGAAGCTCTCTCACGTGTCAAATTGCCGTACTCCATTCAAGGACAATTAAAGCAGCAGCACGAAGTGCTCCCGCGCGCCCACCGGAAGGATAAATTTTCTACCGAATGTACTTAGTATGTACCTTACGTGAAAATGAAGAAAAGTGGAATATAATTTACGATAAATCTGCATTCACTGGGCAGAGGCGTTTTGAGTTAAAAAAGAAAAGTCGTTGTGCACATTCTCGGAAACTCCAAAAACAATGCGAGCTTCAAGGAAGAATTCAATTTGTACATGGGATGAAAACAAGAAGATACAATGTCTTCTACTAGTTCTGTGCATATAGTCTCTGTACACTGTAGAAGGAAACCAATGCTATGATTATGACATTTAAGAGGGTAGAATAATTTTTCACGTGGAATATATCTGTGTAGATATAACTTGCTGCCATTTTCGCATGTCAAAAGAAGATTACGTTCCAAGTTAAATTAATATTTTAACTTACACATACGTTTTTTCTTTAAAACTGTACAGGAACATTGTATCTTGACATTCAACTTCTAGTGGCAATTGAAACTAAGAAGTTACTACATTTCTGCAAACCCATTCCTGCAAGTCCCTACTCGTTGCGCTTGGAATCTTATCTTACTTTGCCTATTTCTTTACAAAGATAACGTAATTGTCAAAACTGCTTACTTAAAGGTGGGAATATATTTTCACGCAATACAAATAATTAGGAACATTACACTAAACAATTAAAATTCGTACACAAGTTTAAGTACAATCATCTCTGCTGCTTAACTGGTACTATACAATTAGGTACTATACAATTAATTCTGGCCATTCAAACAAAATAATAATATTTATTCTAACAATGAAATATTATGCACTAGTTTCAATTTGCACCGAATAATTCAAAAAATTCTAAACACGCCTGTGCCTGTAAGAAGGAATGTATTTCGGTTTCTGGAACAATGACCCTCCTCTCGATCGAGTTACATATTTGAGTTTCTCTTAATATTACGGAAATTTGGATCGGAAACCATTTACTCAGGTCTTATTTTGTTTAGTGAATAATTTTGCTACTTTTATTTATTTATTTTCAAATTCTTGGTCATTAGTGACAACAGCTACATCAACAAAAAATTAGATCATACGTAACATAGTATATCGATCTTTATATTCTTAATGACGGTTATCAACATTAAAGATAATATTTTAATAATAATATATAATTAATTAATAATATATATCAAAAGCAAAAAAAACGACGATTTTGAGTAAAACGAAAACTTTTTGACATTATTTTGAATGCTAGTTAATTGCAATGAAATCTGAAAAATTCGGCCCTTCATTCACCGCTATTATTTGGCCATTAAGATTTTACTTGCTGGAAATACGGTTACATACTGCGTGCATAAAAGGCCTACGTTAGTTGAAAATGCAATGATAAATTAATTTACTTTATAAAGTCATTTATTACAAACTATCGCAAAGAGCGGTATTACAAGTGAACAGTTAATTACTCTTTTCACCCCAGTTGTCACAAAGAACTTCCCAGGTCATTTTACTTTTACGAAACGACACTCATTTCCACAAACAATAAAAAGAGATTCTACTTTTCTGTTAATGTTTCCTTGACGTGCATAGGTTGCACTCCGCTTTGAATTTTTCGTAACATTTCTCATTGCTATCTTGTATTTGGATAATGTGCACGAGGCCTCTCCACGTCACTTTTTTTCTTTTTTCTAAACTACAACTTCGCTTCACCACTAAGAAATGCTCACTGTGACGCTCATTAGTAAATTCACAATGGGACATTCTGTCCACCCTTAAGTACTAATGGAACTAATTACTCAAGGAACTCAAGGAACTAATTATAAATAGGATTCCGACTAAGTTAGGTTTCAATTAAAACAAGATTATTAGGAAAAATACTTTCTCGGCTTCTGCAAAATTCAGAAACTGCGGGCTGATATTCGTATTTCGAAGAGACATGTATTACAATCTAAATGAAATATATCTATTTGATCGTTGTTGCATTTTGTCTATTCATAATTTCTCACGATTTCAACACAGGTACCCCACAAATTAACAAGAGGGCAGAATAGGCACATCGTTAATAAATAACAATAATAAAAACTGTTCAGCCAGTACGCATGAAAGTTCGAAAAGATAAATTTATAACATGATAATTCAACTAAAGAACTCAAGCAAAAACGACTGAAGAACGAAACGACTCTCAAACGAATAAAGGAACAATAAAGAAGGAAATATGATAAAGTTTTAAAAAGCACAAAATACATTGTAAAATGTGGAAAAATAAGCCAAATTAAAAGAAACTTTGAAAGAAATACAGGCAAAGAAAGTAGATGACTTACATAAAGTGTAAAAGAAGACAACAAATGATAGAGGTAAGAACGAACACCGAAGAAATGATGAGCCTAGGAAAAGATTTAATGAAATAAAACAGAATATTATAGGAAAGAAAGAAGAAAGAATGAAAAAAAGAAAATGGAGAAATAACAGAAACAAATGACGAACGCAAGGAAACAGTGATGAACGATAAAATGAAGGAAGCCCAGAAAAACGATGGAAGACAAAGAAAAAGAACAAAGAAAAGAAATAGGGATAGCGGACAAAAAGTTCAAATGCATAATGTGAGCAAATAGGGAGCTCGTGGAGGAAAAGGACAAGGCAAATGTCCTCATTATAATCGGTCCCGTGCAGAAACGCCGCTCCCCGCCTCGGCCGCTCCCCGCCCCCAACACCGAGGAGCCGAGTGTTTCTCTCAGGGCTCGGCGGCCGCGCCCCACTGCCCCGTCGCGTGCAGGGCCCAGGGCGCATAATAAAACACAATTATGCCTTTGCTGCCAGCACCCCCGCACCCCGTCGCTCTGCGCCTCTGCGGCGCGCTCCTCGCCCTGCTCTCGCCTCCCCCTCCGCCGCGCGTGCTCACAATCGGATATTTTTTCTCTTTGCATTTCCCACGTCTTCCACGTCTTTCGCGTCCCCTCCTAGCTCTCCTCCAGACTTCGCCCCCATTTTCCACCAGTGCCCACCTCCATCCCTTCCCGTATTGGGTTGCCTCTGTCACGGCCACCACCCGTCACCGCCCGCACTGATCACCGACTCCGCCGGTCCCCGCCTCCGCCGGTCCCCGCCTCCGCCGGTCCCCGCCTCCGCCGGTCCCCGTCTAGGCCGGTCACCGCCTCCGCCGCTTCCCGCCTTCGCCGCTCCCCGCCTAAGCCGGTCCCCGCCTCGCGCGGTCCCCGCCTCTGCCGGTCCCCGCCTCCGCCGGTCTCCTCGCGCATCCGCTCGTCCCGCGCCCTGGCGTGCCGAAGCCCTCCTTCCTTTATTTAGCCGAGCTGTCTTACGGGGACAGAAATAAGATTCCCTTTTAGCAGCATCGTTGATCATTGCACAATGCTCTGCTGCCCCGACCAGGGAGCCAAGTAAGAGGATGCCGCTACTTCCCGACTCGCCTCCTTTGTTGTATTAACGGACAATGTTCCTTTTTTACGGAGCAACGTTCGTATAAACAAAGAGTACCTTATTAAAGAATTACGATGGAAAGTCGACCTCGCCTTTTTTCCTTTTCTTCGAAGAATTGGAACGAAGCCTGCAGGGAGCCACGGGAAACGGCTCGTTTACTGATGCAGCGTCGTCTCGACCTCCGACTGACCCTCGCTGGCCCTGCCGGAGCAGCTGACGTGCGGGAGAGAAGGATCAGATATGCTGACATGGGCGGGGAGATTGCCCAAAGGAACTGCCAGAACACAATCCTCCCGTCCCGTAGGGGAATTTCGGAGGATGTTTCGAACTAAAATTAATAGAGCAAGTAGACTGCATCGCAGAAATACTTTTCTTGCAATCGTCTCCTGTTCTCATGAGGGTGGTTGTTATTTTAAACTAGTTGGCGTTTTGTCCCTCAGGTACTTGGTAGAGAGGTGACAGCGATATGAGCGTCAACTTGATTTCGCGACATTTCCTATGTAAAATATGATGTTCATGCATGAAATATTCATTGTTGGCCCTGGTGAATTCTTAATACAGATATGAATGATAACACACTGAACGCCCTTCCCTACGAAAAATCATTACAACAATTAGTATTACAAAAGTATTACAACAATTATTAAGATCCTAAATTTCAAATTCCTCTATGGAAAAACATTTTTGTAATATTGCATAGCTGTTACTAATAACGCGAGAAACTATGCGATGTAGCAATTGCACAGAATTTTTAATTAACCGAGAAAATAGAAAGTCCCCATTTTTTTAAAATAACGAGAAGCCTAGTACACACAATATATGTGATCGTTAAAGTGTGGTTCAATTTAACACAAAAACCCGGTCTGCTCTGTGAGTACTTACCCTGTTGAAGTTAATTAATTTTATGCCACACATGTCATAGAATTCTAAATGCGTGTATTATCATTAAAGATAAATGTGTATTATCATCGTGTATCGTGTATTATCATTAAAGATAAATGTAATTTCATTATCTGTGCACATCTTCTAGAGATCAGTGAGAAATATATTTATTCTTGTTATCGAAATCATGTTGTCGCGGGAGGAAGTATATTCCTTTACGAAGGCCATGTTGAAGGACAAGAACCCAAATCCATAACTAATTTGCTCTAAAAAATAGATTTTATTTCATCGGAAAGAAAAATTCTTGCCAAAACGCTCATTTCTATATTCAGAATTTAACTAGTTAATGGTTTAGGATAGGAATCCTAGAATTAAGAAGACGTAAACGAATCAACTTCTCCCCGTAGCACGTCACATACACTTTCTGTGTGTTTTTTTATTATTAAGGTCGCATCAACTACTAAGTCATTAGCGACCACTCTTGGAGTAAGCGTTATGATACGAGGATGAAACAATATGGTGATCACAGAGGGTGAAAGGACGAACACATACAACCATGCCCGAGGCGGGACTCGAATCCGCGACCCCTCGGTCTGAGATCACTACGGCACTACTGTCTTAGCGATATCGGCCACGAGGGCGACAGTTTCTGTTTTTGATGTAAATTAAAAAGTAACTTATAAATCTATTCAAGAAATATCGAATATTTATAGAGTAGTAAGACCAGCGACTGGAAAAAAATTTCTACACTAGAAATATTCAACTTCAAATTGTTAAATTACTTCGAAACATGGTAATTATGAAATGATGGCTATCGTAGCCTTCCAGTGGAAGTAAATGAAACACCATAATTGTCATTGCATGTCGGTTTCAAGCAGAGTCGTCATGAAAAGAATAGGAAGGTCGAAAAAAACAAAGATAGTACGAGTGACACATCATGCAGCGGTGTTCCATTCACAAGTAAGTTGGCAAATCATAAACAAAGAATTTCGTATTATATACTCTTGCACACAGTACACGTTAATTTATGTTTGCGTTAACAAAAGCACTACGCAACTAACATGCATTCTGCAACTATGCATTACGTTAATTAATACATAACTAGTTCATTAACTAATGAGTTACATTTATATCATTCTACACTATTATTGTCGAACAGAAAAAAACTATAGTTTTTCACTAACTTCAAAACATAGCACCACATTGCTCCAGAACAACAAATAATGACACTCCCTTTAATACTGCAACAAATTAAACATTTTATCAAAAACAGCTTTCATGCATACCGCAATAACATAGAAACTGTATTATTTTTACAAACAAAACGACATTTCTTTAGACATCAAGAATATCAAAAAAGTTGTCCAATAACACAACAATAAAATAGCGCATACTTAATGGCTGGTGGCCACTTCCTTGAAATCTTGCTATCTCGAAAAGTCAGCTATTACAGAAGAAGGCACAGTTGGTACGCGTGGTATGAGAATAGGCAAAACAACCCGATAAAATATTTGCATTTTTCAGTAAAAATATAAACTCTTTCATTGTGTTTCAATTTTCCCAAGTTTCTGGGTATCTACAGAAACCGTAGACACCACTCAAAAGGCCCGAACTGTTTAGTATTCTCACACTTTCTGCGTGCATTGGAAAACTAGTAACGGACACGTTTTTGTTTATTTCTGGATTTCGGGGCTATTTAAAGCATCATAATCACTTTGCAGAAGTCTGCATAGTTCTCCTACTTCTTCTGCGCGCAACGGGAATACACTAAGTGATCAAAAGTATCCGGACACGTGGCTGAAAATTACTTACCTGTTCGTAGTGTCCTCTATCGGTAATGCTGGAATTCAATAGGGTGTTGTCCCACCCTTTGCCTTGATTACACATTCCACTCTAGAAGGCATATTTTCAATCAGGTGCTGGAAGGTTTCTTGGTGTATGGCAGCCCATCCTTCACGGAATGCTGCACGGAGGAGAGGTATCGACGTAGGTCGGTGAGGCCTGGCACGAAGTCGACGTTCCAAAACATCCCAAAGGTGTTCGATAGGATTCAAGTCAGGACTCTGTGCAGGACAGTCCATGACAGGGATGTTATTGTCGTGTAACCACTCCTCCACAGGCCGTACAATATGAAGAGGTGCTCTTGATCGTGCTGCAAGATGCAATAGTCACCCCCGAATTGCTCAACTGTGGGAAGCAAGAAGGTGTTTAAAACATCAACGTTGGCCTGTGCCGTGATACTGCCACGCAAAACAACAACGGGTGCAAGCCCCTCCATGAAAAGCACGACCACTCCATAACACCACCGCCTCCGTGTCCGGATACTTTTGATCACATAGTGTCGTTTCATGGTATAGTAACTTAAACATCTTTTTTAATTCAATGAATTTTTTGGTATTTAATTATGTAAATTGGTAACAAAGAATTTATAGAAGTAACAAATTTAATCTGGTATCAAATTATAGATCGTCTAATTATGAGGCTATGTTGCACTTGATTAAATACGAGGACAAAATATACTGGAGAGATTGAATTCAGAGATTTAGTATTTCAATGAAAAAATTAATCATTCGGGGGCAAAATTTGTCCTCCGGATGAAATGTCAGATAATTGCATTTATATAATCAATGGTGGTATCAAAGCAAGTTATATAGCTAAAACATTTAGAGACGCTTCAACTTTATTACTATCGTACGTTACCGACAAATTACTGTATTAAATGTGACCAACAGCAGTCACTAGCAATATTAGAGGAATTTATCTAATGAGAGTGAATTAACGGAATAGTTTCCATGTGTCGCTACATTCATAGAGAATGGAGAATCACATTTATACGCGTTGTCCGATGTACATGTAATCATTGCGATTAGTAACTGTGAGTATAAGCAGTAAAATATTTTTAGATATTATTACTTGGAATATGTTCTTTTGAAACAAAAAAATTCACCGAAATAGAAGTTTATATATCAAGGATGAAATGTGATTATTTTTCAAGATGTTTAAAATCAAGGCGAAGTGTAACGGAGCCGAGATTCGAAAATGAGTATATAATAACATCTTTATTTCAGCCCAACGGACCGAGAGCGACGGAGAGGGGCCGAATCTGCAAAATAGAGGGTGATTGTTTGATTGTTTGAGGGGGCGGGATAGTCCAAGAGGATCCGAGAGGGGCTGAAATGGTTCGAGACGGGCCGAGACAAACCGATAGGAACCGAAACGGGCCGTGAGGGCCAAGAGGGGCCGTGCAGACTGAGACGCACCGAGACAGGCTGCGCGGTCCGATACGGACCGAGAGGGGCCAAAAAGAGCCGATACGGACCGAGCAGGGCTGAGAGGGACCTAGAGGGACAGAGACGGACCGAGAGGGGCAGAGACGGGCGGTGACGGGCAGAGAGGTGAAAAGAGGGGCAGGGAGGGGAAAAGACGGACAGGGAGGAACTGAGACGGACCGACAGGGACTGAGACTAGCCGAGAGGGGCCTAGAGTGATCCAGACGAGGCGCGAGGGGTCGGAAGGGGAGGGCGAGAGGGACCAGGAAGGTGTGGCGCGAGGGAGTAAGAGGGACCGAGAGTGACAGGGAGGGGGATGAGAGGGGGCGAGACGGGGCGGCAGTGGTCGAAGACGGAGGGAGCAGAAGACGCGGAGACAGCTAGTTAGATACAGCGAGGGGCAGCGATGTCCATTGCAGGAGAGAGGGAAAGACAGAAGCTCAGATCCGAGAAACAGAGAGTCGGCGAGAGGCGAAGCCAAGCTTCACGGGCCGGGGCTGGGCGGGGACGGGCTGGACGGGGACGGGCAGCGGGCGTGCGGAAGACGCGTGGGCGGCGTGGAGGCGTGGGCGCCGTTCAACGGCCGAGCGGGTTGGGGCCGGAAAGGCGCCGTCGAAAGCTGGTGCATTTTTTATCCGCGGTCAGGAAAACCACTCCCGCTTGATTCGAGGCGGCGGCGGGCGCCGCGCCCGGGCCCGCACATAACCGCCTGAAAGGTGGCGAGCTGTGAGACAGCGCGCGGCCGTCGTCGGCGCCGACACGTGACTGCTCGCGCCCGACGCCGGCCACTCCCCCTCCGCCCCCGCCACCGCTCTCGCTTCCGCGCTTTCCCGGGGGATGGACTTCCGCGAAGTTTCTTACCGGTGCGGTGGCCCGATGGCTGGAGAAGGGTCGGGTCGGCGGTTGTGAAGGTTTCACGCTCGCGGTCAACATATTAATAAAGTCGATACTTGTGAAATACTAAAACGAGTGAAACGATCAGCTAAGGCTGCAAGTGGCATTTACTCTTAATTAAATCAGAACACTCATCGATCGTTTCTATTAGTAAAGACAATTCTTACTAAAAGATTCTTCGCCAGTCTTCGAAATGGAGCTAACGTGAAACATGGTCTAAGTACACTTTACTCTGCTTCATTACTGTTTCTATACAAACTGTATGAACTATACTGATCAGAAAAAGAAACATTAATATTAATAATATTCTAAATGTATTAATTACCAATTGTACTGTATGTTTTAAAAAACACTAAATATGCCTCAAACAAGAATTCTCGATTAGATTTTTCGTCTGGGTGGGAGCAGCGGATCATTTTTGTCAGCAGTACTGTCCAATCAAATGTGCAGTTCCTTCGCTGATTCAGATACGTTTGCGATGACTTGGGAGCGCACATGCCTAGTTTTCGAAAGATGACCACATACGGGTAATATTTCAACTACGTTTAGTAAAAGGGTGGGAGCTCAAGTCTGCAGCTCAAGAAAATATGCGCAGATATATTCTTTCGCATACGTAACAGTCATATACTGCATTTTGATGCTATATAATTTCACATCAAAATCTAAATGCAATTGCAAAGATGAAACAAGTTTACTGATATTTCTAAAACATGTAACGATATACAATTGCAAATTGTTGTATAACAATGATCGCTGTGATTCTGATTACGTGCCAGGTAATGTTGTGGGTAATGCTGATAAAAGCATTGCGTTCATTGTGTAGCATTGTAAGACATTAACATTAAAACATTGAAGAAACTATCATGATAAAACGTATTAATACGTGCAATGTTTCACATTGCTTTATTCCTGAGTTATTATTTCAAAATCCCGTTGTCTACGATGGTGAGTGTTATCTCCCACGTTTCAACAACTTTTTTATTCTTCCTAAGTATACTGAATGTATTGCGACGTGGAGTAGCGTCAACTTTATGCTCATGTGATAATCGCTTCTCTATGCATGCAAACTGAACAAACTATTTGATTTATCAATTTCAATACATAATATTGCAGCAATGAGTTAAATTAAACTCATAACGTACCCGTACTATGAACCGACATCACTATTTGTAAAGCGTCAACTATCGATTGTGGAAATATTACCATTACGACCTACTCATCTCGATCAACTCTTTGGAAATGTTGGTTCCATTCGATTACACGCACGTCTGCAATGTGGGCAGATATTTAAACTCTATTTAAGAGCACCTACAGAATATTATGAAAACTTCGTAAAATTCAATATATAATAACGAAAATGATGAGCTCAACACACACTAAAAGGGCAATGACTATTGAAATGGAGGTTTGATAAAAGAATAAAAACAACGAAAACAACCGTAACATTGTCGAAAAATAACAAAGTAAACAAATTGCAAAGTCACAATTCTTTTTTTCGAAAATGTTGCCATTCTTTGTGTTTCGACCTTGCGATGTTTTGAGTACCATTTGCGAGTTCACATAACCCATGTTTCGCACAAATCACATATATTTGCGAATAATATAAATACAATGGAATGCTATAATGTTTACGAAAACACCATAAGAATTTTAGAAACGGCGCCATGGCTATTTGAGAGTCAAACTCGGCAACATCAGAAAACCATGGACTGGGCAGGTCGTGTGTGTTGTGCATGTCGATATACGACGGTGGTCGGCAGGAAAGAAGTCATTACGATTTGGCAACCATATGGTGTGGTGGGAGCAACAGAATCCTACCGATCACTGCTACTTCTGTTCTTCTAAGGTTACTGGTTTCTACAAGAAAAGTAAGAATATTTTACAACTGAATTACAATCTCTCAGCAATTTGTGTTCCTCATGGCCCGGATATATATCTATATATATATATATATATATATATATATATATATATATATACCACAGACTCCGCAGACATTAAAAACGGACGACACTGATAACATAGATATCGTGCAGGAGACGGAGGATACTAAGAGAATAAGCAGAGCTCTTAGGGTCGAGACTGCGTGAAATACATTTCTTATGGTCCGATTAAAAGAAGTTATTGACAGTAATTGACAGTTGCGAATGGAAGGGAGCGACGTTGACAGGTTTCGTACCGCTGAGCACGTAGAACTGGGACAGGAAAATGAACATTTGAAATAAATATTTATTAAAGAAACGAAATCATACACTCCTAATATATGAAGCTACAACTTCAGAAGCCAACAATCACCAACTTATTTTAATCGGACCATAGTACTCGGTACGTCCGTCACATTTTACATAGACAATTCACTCAATATTTTGCTCAAAATGACTTGTAAGTGTAGCACATTGACTTAAGGTCAGACATTGGGTCAGTTCAACATTCCGTACGTGCCAGATGACTGCAGACTCTATTGGCAATTCTGCTGCACAATGGTAACATATGAGTCTCAATACCTGCCGGCTATTTTGTGCACCCGAAGACAACATATGTAATTCCTTCGTAATAGCATTCATTATAAGGATCACAATTTAATAGAGTGTAGTCATTTGAAAGTGTTAGGATGCTTCTAGGGAAACAATCAGGGTATTTACAAGATTCCCTATTTCGTCTGTGAATGGGACAAACGGGCTCGTGACAACAATTTTGCGGGCGGGTGGCTCGGTTAAATTCCATTTCATATGCAAGATTGTTTTTGAAAATAAATATAGAATGCGATTTCGTATACATTATGAAAAAATCTACATACCATCGTCGGTACAGCTATGAAAATTCGTACGTATTCAATAAAGAAGAGATTCGAGAGAGATGAGAAATGAGAGATGAGAATTGAAATGTATAATTAGATGTATAATCTAGAACTTGAGATGAACACTAACACTGACAGCATGTAGTGTAGAAACGAAGTAACAATGCTTTGTGCAAAGTCACTTTGACCAAAAATGTCCCTACACGAGAGAAATCGTATTCTCCTCTTAAAGAACACGTAATAACTATCAATATCTGCAGACAATAACTATAAATATTTGCAAAAAAACCATCAATATTTGCTAGTAAATGATTTATTTAAGAAGTGTATTGCGATTCTGAATTTACAGTACGAATTTTAACCAAACAATAAACAAAACATTCTTCTTGCGTCGAAAATGGAAGTTCCTCAAGTCGATGTTATGTGGCTATCTTGAAATCACGCAGAAACTCACGCAGAAACTGTTTCATCAGAAAACACTGAGCAAAAGACTCTGCTCAAGGGACTTCCAAGCGTCCCACACGGTCGTATTTTTACCACAGAAAAAACACACCTATGAAACTGTAAGGCATGAACTTCGGAATGCGATTTCAGGCTTAGCATAAATCATCAGGCGTTTGAGGACAGAGCGGCGAGTTTTAGGTAAACTAAAAAAATAATGAAAAATAAAAAACGTTACCCAGCATACACGAAGGACCGTTGCCAAGTATTCCCGGGTTTTCTTAACCTGACGGGTTCCACGCCGTCGTCGCGCCAACCGCCCATACGGGCTTGCAGGTCGCTGGGCAGCCCTCACTTTTTAATATCGCCGTCACCGTCGCCGTCCTCGTCCTTTTTTTCTTCCCCCCTCGTCTTCCTCCTCATTCTCAACATACTCCATGTCATTTTACACACTCACTTGTCCTCTATCATTGATTCTTCATTCGTTACATTTCTCATACTCGCCTCGGTTTCTACCTTTATTTCTATTATTTTATCCATTTCCTATCTCCGTTCTTGACCACTATCTTGCTTTCTTCTCACTAGACGCATGATAACAGTACCTAAGATCATTATTTCTTGTCATTGCTCGTGCGATATGCTGTAGTGCGTGTCTGAATGTGATGGTTCAGACAACGATAAGAATCGCACGCGGTCTATGATCAAAGCTTAGGGTACTTGTTGCAACATTCGTATAGCATTATTCGGACGAAACCATGGAATACTACCGATCAGACAAGCCGGCCGCAAGAATTCTCCTGTATGGAGCGGTTCAACTCGACTCGTACGTAGTTAGTGTGGAAAATCTGCCATTGGCAGCGCTTGAAGCCTTGGACGTCCAGTGCGGCGCCGCAGAAGCAGCGGTGTTGTCGATGAGCTCTCGCAGCCGGTCGGAGGGTTCGAGCCGGGGTGGTCGGGAGGTGGGAGGGGGCAGGGCGGACGGGCGCGGGCCGTTTTTTGAAAGTTTGAACGAAGTAATTAATCGCAGAAGCATCAGGCTCCGTGACGATGATATAGGGGGCGCGTTGCGGCCGGCACAACCCGGCGCTTGTGAAATGAGGTGGAAATTCGCGCGGCCGGAAGGCGGAGGACGGCGCGGAGCGGGGAGCGCGGAGGGCGGGCAGGGCGGGCTTGCTGGCACTGGCGGCGACGCTGAGCGTCGCAGGCGCCTGAGCGGTGCGGGGCGACGACGGGATGCGGAGGAGGAGGAGAAGGATGCAAGGGAGGAGGCCGTGACAAGGCAGCGCGACGGTGTTGACGGGCCTGCGGGAGAAGCGGACGCCCGGAAGGGGCGTCGGGGAAGGGGGCAGGTGGGCGGACAAGAGGTGGTGGCGTCGATGATGTCGTTGTCGTTGTCGTTGTCGTTGTCGTTGTCGTTGTCGTTGTCGTTGTCGTTGTCGTTGTCGTTGTCGTTGTCGTTGTCGCTGTCGCTGTCGCTGTCGCTGTCGCTGTCGCTGTCGCTGTCCGTTGTCGTTGTCGTCGTTGTCGTTGTCGTTGTCGTTGTCGTTGTCGTTGTCGTTGTCGTTGTCGTTGTCGTTGTCGTTGTCGTTGTCGTCGTTGTCGTCGGCGGCGGCGGCGGCGGCGCTGGCGCTGGCGGTGGCGGTGGCGGTGGCGGTGGTGATGGCGGTGGTGATGGCGGTGGTGATGGCGGTGGCGGTGGCGGTGGCGGTGGCGGTGGCGGTGGCGGTGGCGGTGGCGGTGGCGGTGGCGGTGGCGGTGGCGGTGGCGGTGGCGGTGGCGGTGGCGGTGGCGGTGGCGGTGGCGGTGGCGGTGGCGGTGGCGGTGGCGGTGGCGGTGGCGGTGGCGGTGGCGGTGGCGGTGGCGGTGGCGGTGGCGGTGGCAGTGGCGGTGGCAGTGGGCGGTGGCGGTGGCGGTGACGGGGACGGGGGCGGGAGCGACGGTGGTAGCGGCATCAGTGGTAGGAGGAGGCGCCGGCGGGGGGCGGAGGCGGGTGAATAGGTTGGGGGTGTTCGGGTGGTGATGACCGGGGGCTAGCCAGTGAAGGAGGATGCCAGTCCGCAAGTTCGATGGCGTATAGGGCGTTATGAAAGGGTAAGGCTGGTATGTTTGAAATCATCATATCAAACCAAATGATTATTTAAAATAAATATAAAATTAAATGATTTTAATGTAAATGATTACTTTTAAAAAACTGGTTTAAATTAAATTATTATTTTTAAAAATCAGTGATGTAAATTTATATTTATTTGCATTTATGTATTATATTATAATTTTGTGCCATATCGCCCTAATCAAGAAGCACTTGTTGAAAACAACTAAGTTCATCCAGAAAGTATAACAATGTTAGAGAGTTTTTGAAATATTAAATTTTATTTAATAGTTATCCCGTTTTGGGAAAAAGTGGGGTATAATGTTTGTTACTTACGCACTTTCCCATTTACCCATTAACGGTCAGTGGAAAATATGGCCAATTAGATTTTATTTATTTGTATTTATATATTATAATTATAATACACATTTATTTTATTTGTAATATTTCAAAATATATTTGTATTTTAAATATTTGTAAAATACAAATTATTCAGAATAAATACTTGAATCAATTACAAAGTTTATAAAAATAATATATTATATTTCTTATTAACGTTTTCGCGTAAATGAACAATTTTGAGTAAATAAAATACAATATAATATACAATAAAATTAACAAACATGTAAAACGAATAACAATAAACATTTTTGTAGTAGACTAGTAACTAATAGACTTGGATGATCTTTTATTTTTATCCAGCATTTGATTGTCTGTCGATGAAAACCGATTTAGCAGCAATACCGCCATAACACACACCCAGCTAATTTCGAGAAAAAGGTGTTTAAATGTCCATAATTCTAGATTTGTATTAAAATGATTGCCAAAGCCGCTTAAAGTACTTCTTAAAGACGATGAATATTAAAAATATGGAGTTTTATAAATAATTTAAATCACAATATTAATATTGTTAAAACTAGAGCAGAATGACAAAGAGAACAATTGTAACGTGGCCATATTCAGTCCACGTATGAAAGGTTCTTACTGACCATGGCCAAATCTGACAGGTTCTTACTGAAAATGACATCTGTGGCATATTATCTTGAATCTAACGTAATCTTAAAACTTTTATTGGGCAATTTCTCTTGGACTATGCCTTGTTCTGTTTTCTTCAATTTTGAATTCCGTTGTATTTTTGTGTTTTCACATGTTGATCACACATTTTTTTTTCATTTATTCTAGCTTGGCCATTGGCCCTCTGCAGCCGCATAAGATATATACATTAGAAAGAAATATATACATGAATATTCGGATACATTAGAGACACTATTCTAGTTTTAAATATAATGCATTTGCGTGCTTATGTGATATGTCATGAGAAAAGACTCATCGGTTCTACATTATGGGGGATCGAAAAATTCTCTTGGAAGCTTTCTTTTTAGTCTTTTTCGATGAGGATTCTGCTTACCAATATGAAAGTGAATGGCTGATGGGATCTTTAATATCTTAGGATAGAATTTTGCGGCTAAGAGGGAGAAGTGGACGGGGATGGGTGTAATGCCAAGTTCGTTCTGTAATTGCGCATTTGGAATGTACCAGGGAGCTTTAGTAATGGTTCGAAGGAATCTATTTTGAAAATTTTGAATTTTGTTTATGTTTGTTTTGGCTGCGGCAGCCCAGATTGGGGAAGCATAAGAAAGTATGGGTCGTATCATTGCTTCATAGAGGTGAGTAGCCACATGTAACTGTAGGGGGATGATTTTTTGAGAATCGGATACAATTGGTGGACTCTACTAGTCGCTAGAGCTATTCGGTGTTTAATATTTTGCTGCCACGTAAGTCTTTTGTCAAACAGAACTCCAAGATACTTGACAGTTTTATTGTGAGGAAGCCATGTGATGCTTTGGTTTTGGTATGTGAGATTTGGGGGGACGTCTGGTCTACGGAGGGTGAATATTTTTGCCTGGCTTTTATTTGGATTTATTTGGATGTGCCATTTTTTGGCCCAGCTGGAGAATAAAGTGAGGTGATGTTGCAAATCTTCCACGGCAGAATCGAGATTTCTATTAGAAGAATAAAGTACTGTATCATCAGCAAATAGTGCTATTGCTGTATTTTGAGTGATTGGTATATCCGATGTGTAAACGTTAAATAAAGTGGGGGAGAGGGTGGAGCCTTGGGGTACTCCTACTTTGATGGTGAATGGTGCTGAGAGAGCTCCTGGGAGACGTACAGAAAAAGTACGCTTATTAAGAAAACTTTCAATGATGCGTGAGAGATATGATGGAGTACCTAAACTGCGTAATTTGAAAATTAACCCTGGGTGCCAATCGGTATCGAATGCTTTTGCTACATCTAGAAAAACTGCTGCGGTATGCTTGTGGTCATGGAATCCTTCGATGATATCTTCTGTTAGGCGTAAGACTTGATGATACATAGACAAAAGGGGTTGAAATCCGAACTGATGAGGTGGTATGGCATTGATCGAGCTGAGGTAAGAATTTAGGCGAAAGAGTATACATTTTTCAAATAGCTTTCCCATTGTGGGTAGCAGGCTTATTGGGCGATAGCTAGATGGATCATTTTGTACTTTCCCTGGCTTAGAATGGGAATAATGTGAGCATGTTTCCATTTATCAGGGAAGTACGTTTGTCTCAAGGCGGCGTTAAATATTGCTGTAATATGCACTATTACTTTTAAGGGAAGGCGTTTTAATAAAAATGTTGATATTTGGTCATGGCCATTTGATAATTTCGGGGTTGCTAGTGAAAGATACTTAATAATTTCGGCTGGTGAAATAAATTTAGGGCATTCAGGAACTGTTATTTCTGGTTGTGAAATTACTTCTTGAATTTGATTATCGTGTTGCCAATTATGAGAAGGATGAGAAGTAAAGGTTGATGCAAAGTAATTTCCCAGTATATCGCATTTATCGGAAGGAGAAGATGCTTCTCCAGTTGGAGTAACAAGGGTGGGTAGTTTGGTAGGTTTGCGCAGCAGACGTCGCGTAATGTTCCATAATGTTTGATCAGATGGGTTTGCCGTTTGAGTTTGGAAATGAATCTTTTGCGCGTGAACGAAGGCCAAAAGTTGTCTCACAATTTTAGTTAGAAGATTTAAATAAGATTTTAAAAAAGGGGATCGATGTCTCAACCAGTGATTTCGAATATAACGTTTGTAACCTATCAGCATTTTCACTACAGGTGGTATTGTTGGAAGCGGCATGTGTTGACGGGCTGTGGGGGCCGTTAAGTCTAGGGCATCTAAAATGGTATGAGTAAGTGAATCAATGGCGCTGTCGATTTCCTGCGTAGTTCGAGGTAATGGCAATGGAGGTAAAAGATGTGTAACTAGCATCTGATAATATGGCCAGTTTACCTTACGTAACTGATAAGGTCGAATTTCTTCTGGGGTTGTGCCGAGTGAGAAAACTACAGGGCGATGATCAGATTGCAGGGCGATATGAATCTCGACTTGAATGTTACAACTAATGTTGTTAGAAATGCCGAAATCTAGGATATCAGCTTGCACTGACGCGCAGTAGGGGTAGTAACTGGGCGCATCAGGAGCATGCACCGCCAGATTTAATCTTTGTATATCGGCTAGAAGCAGATTACCAGCAGGTGAGTTTAGTCTGCTTCCCCACGCAATGTGTTTCGCGTTCCAGTCGCCGATTACTAATGTGGGTTGGCGGGAGGAAAATAAGGTGTCAATGTCACCTGATCTGTATGGAATATTAGGGGGTTTGTAAATTGACGTAATTATTAAAGTAGATTGATATTTCTGCTGAATAGCTATACTAACATTTTCAAAAGTATTATTATATTTAGCGGTAGCTGGTGATGTGTTACAGAATTTTTTACAAAGATAGCTACCCCACCGCTACACCGATTACGCGGTCGGTCATAGCGATATAGAATATAACCGGGAATATAAATTTTCATGGTAGGGCAAAGATGAGTTTCCTGAATGCAAGCTATTTGTATTTTATTATTGTGCAAAAAGTGGGCTAGCATGTGAATATTGGGTTTGCATTCCAAGAAATGAGACGAAGTGAAGAATGAGTTACACTTCTAATATGCATGATTTTTATGGAAAATAAACTTTTATTGATTGAAGGATGGAGTTTGTGAGAGAAGGAATAATTTGACTCATGAGTCTGGAGAAGAAATGTTCTATCTGATGGGAGATGAATTGTTCCAGCTGGAATGGCTGTCCAGTGGGTGGGTGCATGGGCTGTTTGAGGACATCTGCATATTGGGGCATTTGGTTTGACAATGATGGTTGTGGAATTCTACGATGGGTGAAATAGGATTCTTGTGGCATTGTGATAGGGTTAGAATGGGGAGGATGAGGATAGGCTACAGGAGGTCTTGGAGGGGTTAAGGAGCGAGGATGATAGCGCATTGCTTGTTGTGAGACTTGCTGACGGGTGGGGTTGCGAGTTGGGAGTGATTTCCTTAGGAGGATATTTTGATAAATTTCACAGTCACGACTAGAGGACCGATGAGCCTTTCCGCATAGTGAACATTTGGTATCCGTACTAGAACATTCGACCGTGGCATGCGGCCCTGCACATTTACCACAACGAGGAGGGTTCCCACAGTTCTTTTTTGTGTGTCCAAATAATTGACAACCACGACACTGCACTGGCCCGGGTCTATGACGACGCTCTTCAACCGTGATTATAGCATTAAATAATTCCTTTAGTTCATATATTGCCCTGCTTTCTGCTGATTTCGTAAGAGTAACTGCACATAAAGGCCAAGGTTTGCGATTAGAATCAGTCAGTCTGATAACCGTTATTACTGGTAAACTTTTTTTTACTAGTTCTTCAAGTATTTCTTGTTCACTATAGGATATTGGAACATTTCGTAGCACCACAGAAATAGTAGCTTTTGTCGGGTCCCGGTAGGTGTGATAGTACAATCCTTTCGTTGACAAGTGCTTACGAAGTAAAGTAAAGTCTTCAACTGTACTTGCTCTGATTTCAGTATATGGTCCTCTGACTTTAGTAACAAAATTTTCATGTTTGAGCAGATCCTTAATTTTTTGTAGAAGTTCCACATGAACCGGTGGATCATGAATAATGATAGGAGGTATCTTGATTGGTTGTGGGGGAGGAGAATTATTGTTTGCGACACCTTGCTCTGGATCAGGGTCGGGGTCGGGGTCAGAAGCGAGAGGGGAGTATCTATTGCCAGTTGGGATGTTGTATGAGGGCATATTTGCAATATAAGACATGCTGCTGGGGCCCTGCACATATGAAGTTTGGTTATACATTGCGTCTTGCAATCTGGGGCGCTTAAGCGAAGGAGGTTGCACTGTACGTATCTGCAGAGGAGGTTGAGAATATCCCACGGGTGGTGAGGACAGCTGCGTGAAGGTTGAATTTGCAGGATGGCTTGCTGCGTATAGGTGATGTTGCTGCTGCTGTAGGTGATTAATTAGATGCGGCTCCGTATAATGAAAGTCGTTTAATGCGTGTAGAGCTGACGACACGACATCTGAGAGCGGCGGAAATGATGCATTTGCGTTTTCTGCCATTGTGTATTAAACTAAAAACTTTTCGAAACTATGTTCACTTCCGAAAACTTGTCTACGAGAATCGCACTAGTGGCCCGATAGGGCCCGTCGCCGAGGCGACAACACCTCGTGCTGATGTGTTTCCTAATAAAACACTGATAATAAGCACTTCACTGCACTAAGATATTTGCACAAGACACTCGCTTTCTGAACGGCCGTGTCAGGGCCCCGCTAGGGCCTTCCTTATCACTGGTCACAGTGGAGGTACTGCGGAGCGATAAGCAGCGGGCGAGGTGTGCACCGTTCGGTAGTCGAGCGCGGAATGACGTGTCACACATTTATTATTACGATATCATCGTTTTGAAATATTTTTATAACCTTGTTTCAAAATAACTTTGTGAAATAAGTTTGTAATTTTATAGCAAACCGTAAATATTTGTGTATCTGAACAAGTTCATAATTTAACAGAACCTTCCTTTTGCAAATAGGCAAAAAGGAATGCTCTAAATATGTTAAATAAATAAATAAATATTTAAATAAATAGTTTCAAGTTTGTTTGGTTTTGCGTCATCATTATTTGCTGTTCTTAATCAATTTATTCAAAATAATTACCACGTATCAGGGGCATGACATCCAATGGAGTTTTTTCATTTAAATATTTCTTATTTCTATATTTTTTATTTGAAAATTATGCATAGAGGATCGTATATTAGAATGAAATTCGCCCTTCCCTCTCAAGTTCTTCCTTGATTTGCAGTGATGGGGACTGAGACTGCGACGATGGGCCATGAGGAAGGGTCCTCTTACAACGGGGATGTGAGTGCAGAAACGGGAGCACTGAGATGAGAGTTCTGATATGTGAGATAGATGTGCGGACGGAGATGCGAAGACGGAGTGCGTGAACGGAGGAGAGAGGAAAAGAGGACGGACATGTGGCAACGGAAATGTGAGATCGGAAACGTGAAGACGGAAATATGGGGACGGAGAAAGAAGGGCGGACATGTGAAGACGAAGAATCGAGGGCGGAAATGTGAGAATGGAAGGTGAAAAGAGACGTTCACAAGAACAAGGACTGTGATAGTGAGAAGTCTGTCGATCGCCATCTGTGAGACATTCTGACAACATACAGCTAACAGAGAACGCAAGTTAGTAATAAAAACTCTCCGTCAGAGACTGGACGACGCTTTGTGCTGCGGGAAAGAACAATTCGCAAATGGCAAAGAAGCAACGAATTTGGCGTAACTACCACACCGAACGAGAATCTCCAGCGTAAAGCAAGGAACCCATCCCCTCCGGCCGGTGGGGCCCTTTCCGGTATGGCACGACGCAGCAACGGCCGAAATATTTCATATGGTACTCGTGTGGTATATTCCGCCCATTTCCAAAGTCAGTTTGGCCTGTTTCAGCCGTTTAAATAAAACCACATGTTACCTCCGTAAAAACCGTTATATAAATGTTCGAACAAGAAAATTCGAGAAGAATTTCGGAGAATGAGTTACTTTTAAAGTATCTCGTAAATTTAAAAGACTTTAAAAGAAGATTGACCAGAGTTTCAGCCAAATAAATTGGATTGGATTGGTTTGGGAAAATATCCTGAGAGTTTGGACTACTACAGCTCACAGGGTTTGTGTTTTCACTGTTCACCTTGTCCTCTTCTTCGTCACAGGCACTCTTCTTCGTTCCCAGCTAATACAATCAATTCCTCTTCGAAAGAATCAAGTCTAGCATGCCTTTTCTCCATAGCTACTGGAACAACTTCTGGGACAAAAATGTAACTTCATTATTTGTGCACGTCTTCTAAATATCAATGGGCAATATAGTTATTCAAATTATCGTTCTCCATGTTGTCGCGGTAAAAAGTATTATTCTTCAAAAAGTCTTATTATACAAAAAATTAGTAAGCTTGACATAAAAGAATTGCCCTATGGATTCGAGAATTTCTCAGCTCGCGTACTCAACGGGTGCGAATTGGAACAAATTTCTCATCGAGGGCAGAAGTAACGTCCAGAGTGCCACAGGGAAGTGTGCTAGATCCGTTGTTACTTATAGCGTATATTAATGATATTTGGCAGGGAATTGAATCAAAAATACGTCTTTTTGCAGATGATTGTATAATTTATCGGGAAATTAATAACACAAATGAAACAGAAATATTGCAGGCTGATTTAGATAAGCTAGAATCATGGGCAACCACAAATGAAATGATATTAAATCCCTGTAAGTGCAAGTTTATCAGATTCGCGCGTTCTAGAAAGACAGACGACGTGAAATATAAATTAGGAAATCAGGATATTCCGAGAACTAAATGCTGTAAATATTTGGGAATTGTACTAAATGAGGATCTGGGATGGGCAGAACACGTAATTTATGTAGTGAAAAAGGCGTGGAAGGCATTGCATTTTGTGATTAGAGTACTTAGGAAAGGAAGTGGAAAATCAAGGGAATTAGGGTACACTTCTTTAGTACGTCGGATATTCGAATATGGCTCTATATGTTGGGACCCATATCGTCTAGGGCAAATAAAATCTCTCGAAAAAGTACAAAACTATGCCGCAAAATTTGTTAGAAGGGGACGTTTAAATTCTGAATTTATATCGTGGGAACCCGTGGAAAAACGCAGAGAGAAATCGCGTCTTTGTGCGTTATTCAAAGCAATAAGGGGTGATCGGCCGTGGGGTGAAATTCGGGCAAAACTATCAAAACCAACATACGTCGCGCGGAAAGATCATGGCTTCAAAATTCGGCAAAGAAAACAGAGAACAGATGTAGGTAAATTCTCATTTATTAATAGAACCATACAAAATTGGAACAAATTACCTGCAGAAGTGCTAGAGACTTTCGCTCAGAATGTCAAAAATTTTAAAATTAGATTAAATAAGTTGTAATTTTTTTTTAGAATATGTTACCATTAAATTTTTTCAACAATTTTCAATTGTTTTTGACGTAAAATAAATAATGAATACAATAAACAAGAGGCGCCCCGTGCCGTTCCGACCGGTTGTAAATGGGTGACTCGCTATCCTATCCGCGCCGTGCAGTGCTGGCCGGAGGAAACCGCGCCGTCCTCTGCTTACGAGCAGTCTGGGCTGCCACCACCGCAAGCGCCGCCGCCCCTCAGCGAGGCGACATCGGCGGCCAGCAGTGCCCCCGTGAAGAGAGCAGTGTCCGCTGCGGCGAGGGCGGCGAGGGCGGCGAGGGCGGCGAGGGCGGCGAGGGCGGCGAGGGCGGCGAGGGCGGCGAGGGCGGCGAGGGCGGCGAGGGCGGCGAGGGCGGCGAGGGCGGCGAGGGCGGCGAGGGCGGCGAGGGCGGCGAGGGCGGCGAGGGCGGCGAGGGCGGCGAGGGCGGCGAGGGCGGCGAGGGCGGCGAGGGCGGCGAGGGCGGCGAGGGCGGCGAGGGCGGCGAGGGCGGATCGAGGGCAGTGGCACGCCGGCAGCGCCCCGTTAGGGCAGCGCCTCCCTCAGGCGTCCTGGCCGTCCTCCCCGTCCTCGGCGGCCTCGCCTCCGCGCGGGCTGCGTCGCGCTGCGTCGCCCGCGCCCGCAGTGCGGCCTCAGATTAATCAGTGTCATCTTCCGCACTCCCGCAGATCCATCACGCGGGCGCGACCCCGGCCCCTTCGCCGCCGCCGCCGCCGCCGCCACCGGCTCCGCGCCTTGTTTTCCAAATGAGTTGCTGCGAGCCCTCCAGTCGCACGCCGCGCCACGCCGCGTCTTCGCGATGGTGGAACGGTCAGAGTATCGGACTGTCATTCGCAAGTTCGCGGATTCAAACCCGATCGAAGCCGTGGAATTTTACGGGGCGAAAAAATCCTTCGTACGACTTCCTTCGGAGGGAAAGTAAAACCAGCTGTCCCATGTTCGTAGATTTACTGCATGTACAAGGCCCTCAAGCTTAAATGAAACCTCTGAGCTCAATTCAAATCGCCTGTTTCATCGCCCCCAGATATACCTTCTTTCTCCGGTAGATGAAGCAAGGAGCATAGCGAAATTTGCGTGGTCAGACGGAAGAACAGGCCTCATGACCTGAGTCCCGCCTCTGAAAATAATTTCATTCATTCATTCATTCATTCATTCATTTATTCATTTATTCATTCATTCATTCATTCATTCATTCATTCATTCATTCGTTCGTCCTTTCAAATTCGCAGCTCCTGTGCCATCGCCGCGATCGCGCATGGTGTTAGGGTACGTTCAGAGTGGATCCGTTGTCGGCCGAAGAAAAGTGTGCGCGCGAATGATTCTGCCGACCTGACTGGTTACACTGCAGCCGACTGCAGTAGACATCTATCTGTGTATTATTGAGTGTATGTGGCATCTAATGGAAGCGAAAATATTACAACTGCTTGCTGAGAGCTCAGCTCTTAAATTTCTTCTTCTTGAAAATCAAGAAGACTTTTGGGGAACCCTATTTTCGCCGATCGCGAAAATACTGGTGAATTTCATATCTTATATTACCAATAACTGACAGTACCAGTGCAATTTCTTGAATGCACAAGAATGTTGCCAAATACTTTGTTTTAAATACTTGAAGCCATTAGAGATGACATTGAAAAAAGAACGAATTTAAAAAAAATACTTTACTACAGAGGAATGTCTTTATAACCAAAGGGTGTGTGAGGTTCTGTCCCATGTTTACAACACGTTATACAGTAGTTTCGCTTATTTCTTCTGCGATTTCATTCCATAATTTCCTACTTTTGTTCCTATTGTGATATCTGGGATCCGATGTCTTCCACACAGCATCTCGTTCGTGTACAAACGAAACCAGCTTCACAACACCCATCTCCGACAGATCAGATCGGCCGAATAAATCAACTTCATTTGATATCGGTCAGCCGACTCCGAAGTTCGGCCGTGTTTGCCAGACCTTGTCGGATGCAGTGTGACCGCGCCTGCGCTCAAGTGAGAGTTTGAAATATTCGGCCGTCAACGGTCGTGTCTGGCCGAAGGCGAATTCGGGCGACCACTGCTCCACGCTGACCGCGGCCTTCCAGCGCGCGGTTGCGGCGACGGAGGTGGCGCAGGGCGGCGAGGGCGCGGGCGGCCGTCGCTTCAGACTCGGCCTACTTCTTATCGATCGCGCGCGATGCCCAGCTGCCGCCGCGCTCCCCGCCGCTTTGCGCCGCATTGCTCCGCGCCCCACGCCCTCATCGTCCTCTCTCTCTCTCTCTCTCTCTTCTCTCTCTCTCTCGTCTCGTACTGGTGAGGAGGCTTGCAACACTTCACTTGTTTCCCAGCGACCTGGTTGCTACCAACGTAAGTGCTGCTTTTAATAGGCCATGGCTCGGCCCAGTGCGGTGAGACATTCCTGGCGAACACACACACGCACACTCACACATATCTCTCGCTCTCTCTCTCGCTCTCTCTCTCTTTCTCTCGATCCCTCGCTCTGGCTCTCGTCTCGTGCTGGCGAGAGGGCTTGCAACAAAAATTGCGTTGGTAGTTGCGTGTTAAAACTGCCCTCACCACATTCATAACAGATCCTCCACTTCACTTATTTCCCAGCGACCTGGTGCTACCAACGTAAGTGCTGTTTTTAATAGGCCATGGCTCGGCCCAGTGCAGTGAGACATTCCTGGCGGACACACACACAAACAAACACACACACACATCTCTCTCTCTCTTATTCAAATTTTCCTATGCAACTAATGTTTTCTACAAGACCAAATGTCAAAAAAGTAACAAAACATGAGTATTTTTTTGAGCGACCTGCGCGTCCCTCTAAATTTATGATAAAATCGAGATCTTTCACAGATCAGGTTTTCTGATCGAAAACTTCAATTTATGCACCTAGTGGACGAAACTTTTTTTTTCGACCCACCCTAATACATATATAATCAGTGTAATATATCTGCCTCATCCGTACCGCACCTTCGCCTATCTTGAACCGTAAGCAAATTATTAGAAAAACTGTCTTTCTATTCAGTTTAGGTATATTTTTAAAACATGATGACAACAATACCACTCAAAAGAAAAGAAAAGACCGTACAAAACACCTCCCTGGATAATCCAGGATTTTGTAGCAGATCTATCTTTAACAGAATATCAAGAAAGTCATCAAACAAAAGAATTCTGGGACCTCAAATTCACTGAACTTAAAAACAAATATAACAACTACTACCATGTTTACGCCACCGGTACAAAGAATGACCAAGGAACCTGGGACACTGTAAACTCAGGTGAAGTCGCAGTCAAATATCAACTTCAACATTATGCCGGCCAGGAAACATGATCTTTGTTCAATAATGACAGCGTTAAAAATCATTAAACAAACCCAATCCAACAATTTTATTATCCTATGCAGTTCCCTAACTGCATTACATAATATGAACAAGAATACTACCAACTCTGAAATGAAAACCATCGTACATGAACTGTATCATGATATGACAACCTCAGGAAAGACAATCAAGCTGGTGTGGTATCCACAGCAAATCAGAACAACACAGAATGTAATAGAGAACCTGAACAGGAGAATGACAAATCCAGAAGACACCAATACAACATTAACAGCGTCCAATACATTCGAAGACCTAGTAAAATACATTGGAAAAGCAATGCAAGATAGATGGAATACCAACTGGAAAACTTTAAGATCCAGTTCCCTTCATCAGAAAATAAATAATTTCTACAATCTCAAAAGTAAAAGCATCTCAGCAGAAAAGAACAAGTAGCTATTACAAGGATTAGAACTGGACACGGTAAACTAAGTCATTTACATTTAATAGAAAGAAATCCAGCCCCCATATGTGACCACTGTAACACCCCTATTAACATGTCTCATATCATTGTCCAATGCCCCCTTTACAATTTATCGAGACAAAAATACCTACAGAATCTGAACGTGGAGTCAATCCTTACCTCTTTTGACTACCAAGACAGAGTGATCAAATTCTGTAAAGATGTAAATATATTTGTTAAAGTTTAATTCAAAAGTTTATTGTGATCTATTGATGGATGAATGTTTTCTAGTGTATAGTGTATATAAATGGTATTCAATTTGTTTGTATTTCTTTATTAAGCACATACAACAATTGTGAAACTAATGTAAACTTTGAGTCGCTAATGACCTTAGTTGTCGATGCGACTATAAATAAATAAATGAAAAAAAAATACCACTCTTTCGGTGTCTGTTTTATTTGCTCCGCTTTTATAACACTGAAATCTAGTAGATTTACATAACGACACGCCTTATCCATTTCTGCACATTCCCTACTACTTTACTTGCTACTCGCTCTACTTAGTGGTAGAGGCCGTTAAACACTGCCTGGAACAAATAGCATTTTTAGTTGTCAGAGCGGGCTGAGATTTCAAATTGTTAGGTGCTGAGGAACACTCGAAGACAGCCTATGTATGCGTTACCTTCCTGTATTTGATCAAATTGCAGTAAAATCGTGCTCACGTCAATCAATTTCACGCAAAGATTATGAAATTACATGTTTAACAAGGCTCAATGTGTGCGTTATTCAACAATGGAAAGTAGAAATAGTTCCAAATCACGTGAGGTTTTATCTTTGAGATTTGGTTCTCGTTCGCAATAAATATTTTTCTTTTTTTCTACTTCTGTATTACGAAGTGTTAAGGCTACTGCCAATTCGCTAACACGTTATATTTCTATGTCGTTGCTACGAATTTCACGCAATATTCGGCATTTTTATGTTTTTTTCCCAACAGAAATATCGTACTACTTTCTCAGCCACTACATACTGCGTTTTGGACTCGATAGTAGGGCCCTGACATCAAAAAGTGCATAAATCATCTTCCTCTGTGTAAACAAAGTGCTTCCTCCAATACCTTTACTCAGAATCAACGTTATTGTGTTCTTGAAACTGAATAATTGGTTGATGGCAAAAATCTGTCCCTCCGTCTGTGCAGTCTGTGCTGACTGCTGTGTTAACTGTACTGACAGTCTGTGCTAACTGTACTGACTGTACTGACTGAGCTGGCTGTGCTGACAGTGATGACTGTGCTGTCCGTATTGACTGTTCTTCTTCAATGTTTTCTGTAAATAAAGTGCAACTCCGTGCAATCTGTACTTCAGAAGATCTTAGAAAAAGCGAAAGTAAGTTGCAGTCACGAGACTAATAGAAAAAAAGAAAAATACATGTAATTTCATTTACAAAATGAGTCTGCTCTTACACTGGAAACGTTTCCCTTCTTTGAAGTGCAACCGTGACAGGGTATCTGAGCGTCAAAAGTTAAAATATTTACAACAAAAACGTGGTAAATACCTTGTATTTCCTGGTCTGTCACCGAACATTTTTGATGGAAGTGAAATGGGAATTCATTTTGTTATACAGAACCTGCGCAGTGAAGTACATCTTCATATGATGAAGTACATCTTAAATGATGCATGTTAAACGGACGATGATGACTTCATCGGTCATCATGATGACTGATAGTGTTAACACGCTACATGAAAAACATAATTTTAAAATTTCGGTAAGTCTGAATAAAAGACTTTCGTAACGTTGAATTCGCATTCAGTCACGCTTCGACAAATCGTTTTATATCTTAAAATCTTCCATCTTCTGATCATGAACTCACATAATTCTTGTATTACTCATCAAGTCTCATGTAAGTCCAGACCGTTTCTTTGGATATTTTTGAACCAACAAAGAATAGTGTTGGAATTTTTCTGCAGTGTTTCAAACTTTTTTGCTTTTGTTTCACAAATGTCAAAATTTGCTGGGTGAAACAACCTCAGTCTACACGAGCACCATACACATTACTCCTCTGAACAAAGCCAAAATCACACGTTTCTACCTATTTTTACACTCGACATTGTAATCGTATTTATGAGGCGTCAGTATCGACATCTAAGTACAAAACACTCACATAAAATATACGCACACTATTTTACAACACATTGTGAAATGACAATAAACAACTAAAATCGATAAACAATTTTATGCGCCAGGTAAAATCTTCTGTTGCGTAATTGGTTCTACACAATAAGAGATTATACTCAACTACATAATCAAAAAGGAAAATAATATTGATTTTAACATTGATATTTACAGTATTAGTTACTATTTGTACAGTATAATTCTATGTCTGTAATGAGTACTGTACCTCAGCATCTGGAACAATGATTCCCATCTCAAACAGATTTTTCGAACAGGTTTCGCTGATTAATTGAGAAAATGCTGAATGTAGCTTCACTTTGTCTACATGTAGAGTCAGTGTGGAATAACGGTATTCGAATACTCCATGTTCTCGTGGCAGTAAATCGATTCCCTCACGTAGAGAATAACAAGGAATAATAGCCAAAATCTGTAGTGCATTTGCCTTTGCAAATAGTTTTTATTGCATCGGAGAGAATACTTTCCCATGGATTTTGTCCAAAAACGCGTGTTCTTATCTGTACTCATAATTCAGTTTAATTTGTATGAGTTAGGATAGAGCTCAAGAATACGCGCGTAGATTAAAATTCTCATCAGTACGGTAAGTCACACAATTTTTAACTGTTTCTTGGTTTCAATAAATACCTTCAAAACACATGTCTAAATACCATGGAAGCACTATTTTCCAGGAAGTAGAGTACCGACCAAAGAGGACGAGGTCACGGAAGAGCTGCAATGAGAAACTCAGTGGCTCTCATTGTCTTTGACTCTCTCTCCTATCTCTCTCGATCTCACTTCGTTCCTTTATTTAGCGAACCGTCACCTCCGCTTACTGCACTAGCCCGCGAACTGTGAAATTACCTGGCTACGTGACCTAGCTACGTTCACGCAGCCAGTTGCCTAGGTACTTCGCGACCTCGTACCGTCTCTCTCACTTTCTTTTCTGTCGTTGCCTCTCACCCACGCTCGGCGCCGCCATCCACCTTCCCGCACCACGTTCTCTACCGCTCCTAACTTTCGCCAAAATGTCTACCCACGAGCCTCGCCGCGCCTCGCCCGCCCCGCCTCGCCCCGCCCCTCTTCGCCCTGCCCCACCTAGCTCCGACCCGCCTCGCTCCGGTCCGCCCCGCCCCGCCCCACCCACTTGCTCACCTCCGCTCGACGCGCCAGAGCGCAATATACGAAATGAAGGCGGGAAAAGTTCGATTTATCTCGGGCGGCGCGCAGGTGCAAAAAGTATGATTTATAAAACGGAGCGTTATATCCCAATCAGGCGCCCCGCGGCCGCGGGCGATAACTCGCGCGCCAACCGAAAGAGGGAGCGAGAGGGGGCGGGGCCGAGACGGGGAGAGGGGAAGGGAGAAAGAGGAAAAGAGGGCGACGGCGATTACAAAGCACGCGAGAGGGAGGAGAGGCAAGTAGTGCTAACCAGAAAAAGAATCAAAGATTGACAAAGGGTAGGGCGAAAATAATGAACGAAAAAGTAATAGAAAATGAACATTCGAAGGGGGACGAAGAGGAAAGAAAGATAACAGGAGAGAATTAAGATGCCAAGAAGTGGAAGATGAAAAAGAAAAGGAAAATAGATTAGAAATAGGTGAATGACAGAATAAAAAAAATGGAGAGACGGAGAGAAACGTACAGGGGTCAGACGGATAGGAAAAAGACAGCAAAGACAAATGGATTGGAGAGAAAGGTACATGGAAAAAATGAATGGAGGGGTCGCGTCCCTCTTGGAGATAGCTGAAGGCTCAAGAATAGTAGCATCGCGAGGGAAAGATTCCATTAAGAAGACAGTGCCAAGGAGAGGAAAGTGGCAAAGAAATATGGATCAAACCAGAGAGGAGAGATCTGTCGGTATGACAGGGTTTGAAGTATACGAGAGGACAAGTGGAAATTAAGATGGAATACAAAAGTGTGTCTTGAATTGCTAGAAAAAGCGTTAGAAAACGGACCATTTGAAGAGTTACAGTGAAACAAGCATGGTCATCAGAACATTCATACAATTAATCTGACATCTTCAGTTATATACGTTATCGTGTGTGCTCAAAACCGGCGACTACACACCAAAGACACGGCTGGACCGGGAGAGATGGCTCAGTGCATCAACTGATGTCACTGCAGTCCCTCTGACCGGGAGGTCCTAGGTTGGAGTCACAACGGCGGCAGGATTTTCGACACTAGCTAGTGAATTAGGTCGAACTCAGTCGCTGTCTGGAGGAGAATTCTAGCGGCTAGGTGCTCGCTAGTTTTCCGTGGTTTCTCCGATGAACACCAGGCGAATGACGAAGCAGTACCCCCAACAAACGGGCCACGGACCGCGCGCGATCTTTCCTTTGTCTTCCTTGTCCTGTCCTCACCCCTTAGACACACAAACACACACTAACATGCACTTCACTACCACACATGCTGGGAGACCGGTCGGGGGCTTAGAGCTTGTCGCGGCTGGAGCGGTGCCCCGCTGGTGGGAGATACCTGGTTGTGGGAAACCTCGCTAGTCGACGGTAGGTCGACGCCGGATCTGGTAATCCAGCGGAGGAAAAACAACTGCCACCTCACGATGAACAAACACGCACTACACTTACGGGAATAATGTCCTCTGTAGTGGACGCGTCCGGAATCACGAACAATCAATCAACCCAGCAAGCTGACAACCGGATGCGGCGTGCGACTCTCACAGGAGCCCTCCAATGAAGCCTGGGTGGGGCCACCCAGGCAGCTCGGGCTAACAGTTTCCCACACTGACAGCGGCATCCAGCGTTACTCAGAATACACCGGGGGAAAACAAAAAAAAATATTCCTATGTTTCATGAGTATCGGGCCCTACCACGACGAAGCCAAGGCCCCATCTGAGCCCAAAACCTGGGCGGCTCGACTCCACCAACCCGTCTCTCCACTGCTCACATTACTCATGACACGAGTTTCGTCGGAACGAGGGCTACCGAATTCTGTGATTTCAAATTCCCGCTAAGACATCTAAATGTTCTTTGCAGCCAAGGCCACGCCCCAAATTTACCCTGAGATCGGCGGGCCGAGGTGCCACTCTCAGCGCCCTCTCAGGTGCCCTGGAGGCCGCCAGGATGTGAGCACCAGTGACAAGGAACGCTGCACCGACTCTTTACCACTAAAGCTCTAACGAGGAACTCAAGATCCGGGCAGTGGCGTAGCTAGGTGGGGGCAGGAGGAGGCGGTCCGCCCCGGGTGACACCATTTTTGGGGTGACACCAATTAGAAAATTTTATAATTGGAATTGTATAATTTTAATGATTTATTTAAAATAAAATTTTTAAAAAAACCGCATTTGTTAATTAGTTATACTTCGTTTTAGATTATTTACTTAAAAATTAAGTTTCAATTATTCTGAACCAGCAGTTTTTTAATATATTATAAATAAATGACATGTGAAAATATATTTTTATTAAACAATGCATAAACAATTAATAGTTTTTTATATTTAATTTATGGGGGGGGGTGATACCATTCGTTTTGGGCCCGCATGACACCAACTGAAGCTACGTCACTGGATCCGGGTGGCTGTTTCTGTCTTTGCCCACTACAACTGTCGCTTCCCTCCATTCCGGGGAAGATATTCTATAGATTATTTATTTTTTCGTGTAGAATATTGCCCAGTTAATCCACTGAAACCAATATTTCTAATAAATGGTTGTTTTGTAAAAGCGAATTATCTGCAATGAAAAATGTTTTAAATGTCAAGAAACGCCTGAATAATAATGGAGGTATAGCACATTATTTTCATTTTAACTTAAATTGTAAACATTTTATTGGATATCTAGGAGATTCTATATATTTTTGCAATTTTATGTTTGAAAGGAAACTGATCTGTGCAAGAAATCAGAGAATACTTAGGATTAACTCAAACTGCATTAATGAGCCAAATGTTTTGACAAATACTATCGTTCACTTCTCGCTAATTCCAAACCATTTTTATAAATAATTTTCTTTCTTTTCAGTAAAGTATTTTCTTTCTTAGCAGTCCTTTCTTGTGTTACACTTCTTGGTGGTTCAAAGAGTTAAAATACCAATTACTGTAGACATCGTGTACTGCATGATATATGTGACTACCCTCAGTAAACTCAAAGTGTTTATTTGGGGCAAAGCAATATAGCCACTACGAGAAAAGATCATTCACGCCTAAGCGGTCAGAAGTTGTCTCAGGAAAGATCTCCTGAAATGCCTCCACCGTGAGTTAGCAGCCACGTGTTTCCAGAGAAATTTACTAGCGTGTAAAGTATCCTAAGAAAGTTTACCTACTGACTTCACGAAAGTTAGGAAACTTTATCTCTTCATGTAAATGCACCTTAACTGATAGAAAGAACATGAGAACAAGGCGTAAATCAGAGCAGGCATAAGTCAATCAGAGGCGACAACAGACTACAAACGAGAGATGACACGTGAGAGCGAGAAAAGAAATGTAGATAGAGAAACGGCAAGTAAAGTTGATTAGATTTGCTAGACAAAAGTTCACTAGATTTTCTTCTAGCATGTTCGTACCTAATATCTAATCTGAAAAGAACGAGAGCGTGCGTTGGTGTGTGTGGTCGAGAGCGTGCGTGAACGAGAGCGTACGTGAACGAGAGCGTGCGGTGAACGAGCGCATGCGTGGACGAGGGCGTGCGTGGACGAGAGCGTGCGTGGACGAGGGCGTGCGTGGACGAGAGCGTGCGTGGACGATGGGCGTGCGTGGACGAGGGCCGTGCGTGGACGAGAGCGTGCGTGGACGAGAGCATGTGTGGACGAGGGCGTGCGTGGACGAGAGCGTGCGTCGACGAGAGCGTGCGTCGACGAGAGCGTGCGTCGACAAGAGCGTCCGTGAACGAGCGTGCGTGGACGAGAGCGTGCGTAGACGAGAACCCGAGTGGACGAGGGGCTGTGCGTGCGTGGGCGAGAGCTTGGGGCGGCGAGGGCGTGAAAGGGCGAAAGCCAGAGAGACGGCGGGGAAGTGAGAGCGACAGCGTGACAGGGCTGGAGAGGGCGGGCGAGGACGGTGTTAGGCGACTGAGAGAGCGAGGGCGTGGGTGGACATGGAGCAAGCGCGGTTGTGAAAGGGAGCGAGCGAGAGAAACGGCGAGGGGCGTGAGAGAGCGACGCCGTGCGTTGGCGTGCGTGGGCGAGTGCGAGCGGGCGAGAGAGCCGGCGCCCACCAGCCGGCCAGCGCCTCAAGAGGCGTTGCGCGGCGCCGCCCTGTATTTGCATACCGCGCGTGTCCGTCCTTGTCGGAATCGGGCGCGGCGAGCGGCAGCCGCGGGCGCCGCCCCCCTCCACACCACCCTCCGCCGCCCGTTTCTTGTCTATAAATTTGCAGTGGCGCGGCGCTCGAGAGCAAAGATTGATGCGAGCGCTCGGCAAGAACGCGCCGCACTTGACTTAATATGTCGTACATCGCCCGCGCAGGCAGCGGCGGCGGCGGATGGCAGGAGGTGGCAGGCGAGGGCGTGGGCGTGGGCGCGTGTGCGGCGAGGACTGTGAGGACGGCGGGGGCGGTGGGGGAACGAGCCCTCTCCCGCGAAAAACGCGGCGCGGCGCCGGAAAACTTGATGTACGCCTCTGCCGGCCCCGCGCCGCCCCGCGCCGCGCCGCCCCCGCCGTCGCACTTGTACTGGCCGCACGACAGCTTGTACCGCGGCGCGGCGGCCGGCGACGCTTTTTGCCGCTGAGGACGCGCTCGCTGCCGCCGCGAGGCGCCAAGGTCCGCCTGGGGGGGGGGAGGGGCGGTTGGCAAAGAGGCGCACTGGAGAGGGGATGTGGAGGGGAAGCGCGTGATGAAGAGAAAGAGGAGGAGGAGGAAAGAGAAATAAAGAGGGGTGTGAGTGGCACGGAAAGAGAGAGAGAGAACTGATATGACGAGGATTGATTGATTGATTCGTGTTTCCGGGCGCTTACTTAGCTACACTTAGGTCATTAGTCCCGTAAGTGTAGTGCGAGTATTTTCTCGGGAGGTGGCGATGATCTTTTCCCCGCTGGATGGCGAGACCTGGCGCCGACCTACCGTCGACTAGCGGGATTTTTCCCTCAACCAGGTATCTCCCACCAGCGGGGTACCGTGCCAACTGGGACAAGCTGTAAGCTGAACGGTCTCCCGCCAAGTGTGGTAGTGTAGTGCATGTTAGTGTAAGTCTGTGTGTAAGAGGAGAGGATAGGACAAGGAAGACAAAGGAAAGATCGCGCGCGGTCCGTAGCCCGTTTGTTAGGGTACTGCTCCAGCATTCGCCTGGTGTTGATCGGAGAAACCAGGGAAAATTACCGGTCAGAGCAGCCACTAGAATTCTCCTCCGAACAGTGACTCAATTCGACGTAGCTGACAAACTAGTGTCGAAAATCCTGTCGCCGTCGGGAGTGGACGCTAGGACCTCCTGGTCGGAGGCACTGCAGTAACATCAGGTTGATGCACTGAGCCATCTCTCCCGGTGATATGACGAGGAGGAGGATAGAGGATGGAGAGGAGAGCAAGGTCAGTTGTGGACGGGAAGCGAAAGGGAGAAGTGGGACGAATGGGAGGAAGAAATCGATGAAGAGATATGAAGAGCACTCACGGGCGGACGAGGATTCTGAGGCAAGTGAAGAGGCCAGAGCTGCCGAGAAGGAACAGCACGGACAAGGATGTTGGACAAGGAGAATGGGGGATGAGGATGTCGGGAATGACAGAAGAGGAGAGGAAAATCCACAAATTGGAGAGGATTCCGTAAGTGCTGTAATGTAACGCATTGTAACGTGTAGAGGAGAGATTAGGAGGTATGCGAAGCCAAGGACGGATAAGAATTGGAAGGATGTAGAAGGGAACATTGCATATACTGTGGAAGAGACAATGGAAAAAAGGAAAATTGGGGAAGAAATAAAATGGAGAAACGTGGCAAATGCTGTTGGCGATGAGAACAACCGAACATCGTTGTTGTAACATAGTTCAAATGTTTGTATTTGAGTTAATATAAAACTATAGTTTTCTAAGGTATAATCGAACAAGGAAAGAAATCCAGACAGAATCAAGAGCATATTTTCGTTTAATCTTGAAACGTTTTCGAATAGCATAGAAGTAAATTCGCATATCGAGGAATACACTTTTGAAAATATTCGCAGACCTGATTTCTTCTGTGAATCACAGGGTCAAGGAGGTAACAACTTTTGTAATGTAAGATAAATGTACGTCAGGCATTTGCAAAATACATCTTGGAGAGATTGAGAAGAGGAAACCGTAGCATAATGCTCTGGAACTGAGAAAAAAAATAGTAGAATATATACATGTAAAAAATAAAATACCCGCATACAGAAACGACGAACCGTCTTAACTAGAGTCCGAATCTACCTATCAGACGGGTGCTCGCATTATGGCCAGATTTTCTAAAGAATGTAAAGCAAACTACCGGAAAAGAAATTGCCCAGGAATATCGAGGGAAACGCGATTCGACAGATTCTAACGAGAATTCGCGTGAATGCGCACGCACACACACACGCACACAACACGCACGCACACACGTACACACACAGGCTGCAGCAAAATAAAGATGGCGTTAAAGAATGACTGTTCGGTGCAGAGCTTGAGTGAGTACAGCCTCTGTTCAGTACGTTGGAGCCATTATCTCAATCTGCTGAGCGACGCTTCACGCCCCGCGGGCTTGTCCCCCCCCTGCGTTGCCATCGCCCCACAGCGCTCTTGGCCTAATAGCATCGTGTTTATTAAACGCGTGCATTAGCATGAGCGCGCCTTGCCAGTCGGATCAGCAGCCACGAGGCGGCGGCGGCGGCGCACCAGGGCGCGCGGAGCCGCGACGCCTTTCGAAAACGCCCCCGCCCCCGCCGCCCCCGCCGCCCCCCGCCGCCCCCGCCGCCCCCGCCGCCCCCGCCGCCCCGGCGCCCCCGCCGCCCCCGCCGCCCCCGCCGCACCCGCCGCCCCGCCGCCCCCGCCGCCCCCGCCGACCCCGCCGACCCCGCCGACCCCGCCGACCCCGCCGACCCCGCCGACCCCGCCGACCCCGCCGACCCCGCCGACCCCGCCGACCCCGCCGACCCCGCCGACCCCGCCGACCCCGCCGACCCCGCCGACCCCGCCGACCCCGCCGACCCCGCCGACCCCGCCGACCCCGCCGACCCCGCCGACCCCGCCGACCCCGCCGACCCCGCCGACCCCGCCGACCCCGCCGACCCCGCCGACCCCGCCGACCCCGCCGACCCCGCCGACCCCGCCGACCCCGCCGACCCCGCCGCCAGCCCCATCCACGACCTCGCGTCATCGCACCCCACGACACCTATACTGCGATACGGCCTTGGTAATATACTGCGATTTTCGTAACTTTGTCCCTGACAGAAATCAGCTGCTAACCGTCTCATCCGATCGGGAGCTTGAACGTCACCATAGTGACGTCACTGTCGCGTAATATAAGCTCCTGATTGGATGGCAGCGAAACAGCTGATTCCTGTCAGGGACACAGTTACGAAAATCGCAGTATGTTACCAAGGCCGTCGTGGAGCAGCGGTCTGACTTCTTGCTTTCCATTCCTACGCACTACTCATTCATCTCCATTCACATTCTCAGCAGTCTTCCACAACCATTCGTGCACTTTCGACGAGGCCAAGAACCGGCATCATTCTAAAGATACTCCTACAGACGCCAATGTCAATTGTGCCTCCACTAATTGTCAGTGGTGTTTACTGTGGGCTACCGGCGGTAGGCAGAGGAAAATTACGAGAATTATTATTAATAGAAGTTTATGCAATTAGTTTATAATGTTAAGCTTTATTGCATGAGTACATGTTTTGAAAACGAGCGTTAGGAGCGAGTTTACAAATTTGTACGAATGCAATAAAGCAACATTATAAAAGAGTTGCTTACGCAATTTTTTTTGTATGACAGCATTATAAATTTATAAGAAAATGAAATTTAAATTTGCGAAGAACTTTCGTTTGATTCTCGAGTATTTGACATCTGTGCGAGAAAACTGTGTCCGGCTGTTCTGTTTACCTCAACCTCCTCCTAATTCTCTCGCTCAGATTGGCTGAATGTGTGATGACGCAATCATTCGAGCAATAAAATCTAATACGTCATTTGTGCCATAAAACGCCTAATTATGAACGATTACTTGCAACAGAAAAGGTCGTTTATAATGCTGGAATACAAAAAAAAATTATTATAGGCCACGTTCTTTTTTACTACCATACATTTTTCCACATTCTGTAAAAATCTGTTCTGTTGAAATCTGTATTAAATCGCTCGGCCGTCCGCGCACCAGTCCTCTTAAAAGGCAGCAACGTCGAAGAAACCGCTGGGACCCAGCGGAATTCGCACAGCGTGCGTTCGTTGCATGATCACTCCCTTCTCCTATGGCTATCAGCTGCAATGACTATCAGCTGAAAAAACTAAGAGAGCGTATCATAGCTGAAGCCATCACCGGAAGCGCGGCGTGCTACTTCGCCCACACGGCCAGGCCCTACCTCGCCCCGCGCGAGTACAGAGAGATTGTTGACAAGATCTGTGCGCCCCCCGCCCTCACCGCACCAGCGGCAGCAGCAGCAGTACTAGAGCAGCACTCGCGTCACAGGCGCCACACTCGTCCCTCACGGAGCAGAACAATGCAGATCCGAATTAAATGCCTCCTTTTTTCTTAACTTTTAAACTTTTTCTTTAACTTTACTTTCTTTTCTTTTCTTGAACCTTTAACTTTTTTTAACCTTTTTTAAAAAAAAAATTAACTATTAACTATTTAACTTTTAATCCATGTATTAGAAATTGTATTCGAAAAAGTCTCTTTGAATAAAAATTTCTCTGTAAGATACGGACCAGCAGGGGCGTAGGATGCCAATTTTCCGAGTGGTTTCTTGACACATTCGGAAGCAGTGTGGAGGTACTGGGCAGTAAACGGCCAGAGTAAATTAGATATGCGCTTTTATGCAAGACTTACACGCTCATATACATAACTGATAATGTTAAGCATGTTTTAAATGTTAAAATTGCAAACATATTAAGTATGTGATAGTGTCAAAATTAACTGCTGTCAATTGGGTAAATATGTTTAAAACATGTCACAGCTAACTTCCGGAAGTTATCTGTTGTCAATAAGAGTACAATACAGCGTTTATTGGAGAAGCCTTTTAATGTCGTTCGTATAACGAGAAACTCAAAAAATGATTCTTATTTATGAAATATATATTTAGAATGTATAATAAAAATAGTACAGATTAGAAAAACTACATAATCAAAGATTGTATATAGTTATAAAATCAAAGATTAGCGGTGGCTCATGGCATGAAAGCAGTGTACGCCACTCCTAATTATTAATCTACATCTCAGATCTAATGAAGAAACTGCACAAGGGTAAGGCACGGGCAGATCTGCAGATTAAAACTAGTAGTGCTATAAAAGCACATATTTTCTTGCATTATTTCTAAGTCCCCAATTTTCAAACATTCAGCGAGTTCAAGAAAAATGAGAACTGCACCATTCGTTTGAACGTGCTCCGTATCATCCATTAAAAAAATGAAGAAAAATGTGGTGTTGTTTTATAGATTTTTTGATCACCTGCATTAACTTCAAGCAAAAATCAAACGCAACTTACTCGCTCATTCAAAAAATTGTACACAACTTTTGTAAATATTTGATTTTTTAAAACGTTTATTGAAAACAAACATTTCTAATACCAATATTCTACATTTACAGGTTAACATTTTGCAGTTTTTGTATATTCAGAGTGTTTTCTGAAAATGAGACCATCCCTAATTGTTTTACTGGCCTCTGATATATGAAAAAATGTAAAGAATATAATCGAGTCTTTTTGAGAAAATTGTTTAAAAATTGCATAAATTTCAAGCAAAATACGCAAAAACTACTCATCAATTTGAAAAATTGCACATGACCTTATTTCATGACCAGTCTTTGAAGAACATATTTCATCAAGGAAAATAATATCTCAAATATTGCAGTTGCAGGAAATCGGCAGAACAATATTTTGAAATTTTAAAGGAGACGAGCACAATTATGTACTTGGATATGTATATAATTTTAATTATGTGTATGTACTTGCAAACACACCAATTAAAATATTGCTGTCATTTTGTTTTAAAATCTTATGCTTCTCGTCTTCTGCTGATCGTCTCAAGTTGCGAGCAATAACACGAGTGGCAGTTAGCCAAATATCTTGTGACTGAATAATTGAAACTACGTGTACATTATGACGTGCAGCTAGTTTATAACCCCCTTTCGACGCCATCTCTAATAGTCAAGCATTTTTGATAATTAAAAACGGTGCACACCCGTGCAACTCGCCTGGCCCCTCTCGTGCAGCCCTTTTGCGTCACAGGACAGCGTCTGCCCGTTTACTTCGACAATCGAGTTCCAGCTGTCTCTATCTTCAACTGGCATCGGTAGCTTAACTCGTAGACCAAGGAATATAAGCTGTGAAGACAAGCTGCACCTGCTGGAGATGCCTTGGTTAAAACACATGTTCATTTAGCTTCATCCAACACACAGGATAATTCCCCCTTGTAACACTCCCATACAACGGGGGCACTGACAGGAAGGTTCTTCTTGATTACTTAGTACCACGTTTTGTGGCGATCTGCATCACTGTGCACCGCCTACGCATTTAATATCCACTGGGACTCGTGCACTCGGTACACACCCTTTCTCCAGCATTCACACATAATTATAATGGTATTTTCGTGAACTTAAGATGAGAGTGGTTGAACGGTTCTTAGCATGCTTTCATCTCAAGATTTGTTCATTCAGTAACCAACTATCTATTTTTAACTATTTTAAAAGCACCTAATTAAAAATGTACGGTTAATTTCCTACATCGCAAACTTCAAAAACAAATTTTTTACACAAAAGAGTTGTAAATCATTGTCTCAAGAATAACGATTACCCGTATTGTTGGTCATAAAAACTTAATTTTTAAAAAAACAATATTCTTGTAAAATTCTATAAAAACACGAACACAACGGTAAGAGACGGGACTAGTAAGAATGTGAGGAGAAGAATTAATTTACAAACAAAATAATATGATTACGATAAAATTATGACTTAGAAAATGAAGCTTGTCAAAATCCAGATTCACATAGTACGTGAGTGTTAAAGCAGCAAGAAGTGTGCTGTTTATGCAGGAAAATTTGTAGTTTGCAAATATTGTTGACTTTTTTTACTGCTGCTACTTTGTTGTTACTGAGTACCGTGCTAAAATTGTTTCATGGTTTGTTTCATATCGATATTCAAAACTAGATCCACAACTTCCAATACTCAATTCGTCGGCAGATAATCATTTTAAACTAGAAGCAAAGATCCTTTGAAAACACATTAATTCATTACTAGTCATAACCGGGAAGTCCTGTGGGGCACATGTAATCTCGTCAGGTAGCATTAGAATTGGTGGAGAAGCTATTCTCTCACACTTACGAAGGTTGTTTAGAGTTATTGTTAACAATGCTAGTGAGCCGAAACATAGGAAAATTATTTTTCGTTGTATCGACTTTTAAAAGCGACGGTAAAAGTGTCTCATTATCGGCTGGTATCCCCCACTTCAGGAGTGTCCTAAGTAATGAAAGCCAATGTATGCGCTAATGAATACAAAATATAATTAATAGATCCCAATATTTTCGATGCGATTGGAAAAAAAAATTAGATTTTTGACTGACAAGATATAGTGATATATCGTGATATACATAGTGATATATATAGATATATAGAAGTGGGTTCTCGAAGTTGTTTCCCTCTTTTGGGTCCTAGTTGACGCAGTAGTGGCTAACTGGAACAGTACGACAGAACCAATGTTCGAAAGTTTCATTAGCTTTTATCTTTGCATCCAAAAATGAAGCACGGTCTCAAAAACATCTCTCTCTTAAATTTACAGAAAAGATAATATTTACAGACATTGTCAACTAGCGCAATGATTTAGTGTTCTATCCGGTTATATGATGAAAAGACGTAGCAACTGTCATCCTAGACAAACAGAAGCACGGGCGACGAAAGGTGGAAAGTTGTCGGCACATCCAAGCAATAATGAACGTGCACGGAGAGACCAACAGATTCCGACAGGGCCGCTGGCGGACAGGAGCGAATTCATCTTGTTTAACATCTTCGCCCTCGCAGAGTGCACGATCCCCACAATAGCCGGTTCGCTATACCAGAGCACATCGCGCATTCAGCAGATGGAGCTCCTCGCGCGCAACGAGACGGCCAGGGCGGCGGGGACGGCGAGAACTGCCGGCGCGGGAGGGAAGCAGCGAGATGGGCCAGAGAGGGGTGATCGAGGGATGGGAGGGGAGGTCGGGAGGAGGGGAGGGGAGGGCGCGGTGGGCGGCCAGGGGTAACGGTGGAGTTGGGCAAAGGGCGAGGCGGCCTTGCGGGCGAGCAGAGTGGGACATGGTGGGACCGGGCGGGACGATGCGGCCGTGGCGAGTGAGGTTGGGTCGGAGTAGAATGTGCGGGAGGGGCGGGGGAGGGTGGAGACGAGGTGGGGACGAGGTGGGGAGAGGTGGAGAGGGATGGGGCGGGGTGGGGCGGGGTAGGGCGGGGTGGGGTGGGGTGGGACGGGCGGGGTGGGCGGGGCGGGGTCGGGCGGGCGGACGGGGCAGAGCAGGGTGGGGCAGAGCGGGGCGGCGCTGGGCAGAGCGGGGCGGGGAGAGCGGGGTTGGGCAGAGCGGGGAGGGGCGTAGCAGAGCGGAGCGGCGAGAGCGGGGTGGGGCAGAGCGGGGCGGAGCACAGCGGGGCGGGGCAGAGCGGGGCGGAGTAGAGCGGGAGGGGCGTAGCAGGGCGGGGCGAGGCAGAGAAGGGGTGAAAGGGGGCGGGGCGGGGTGACGCCGAATGGTGCGAGGCGGGGAAGAGACGGTGGCCAAGTGGGGGCTAGGCGGGGAGAGTGGGTGGGTGGTCCAGGTAGGGCGGGGCAGAAGGGGAAGTGTGGCGGGCGGGAATGGCCAGGGCCCTGTGTAGATGCGAGGGAGAACGGACGCAGCGGGCGGGGGTCGTGAGCGGCGAGTGCTATTTTCGCGAGATGAAGCGAGCAGCGTCTGCCGCGCGGACTAATGTGTTTTCGCCTTCCCCGTGCGCGTATTTCAATGTCCAGTGCACTAGGATCGTTAAGTCCTTCAGATCACACAATCTGTCCCGCGCGACCGCGGTGGCGGAGATGCTGTTCACGTCGGCGACCGCTTCACTCAAATATGCAATGCGCTCACGGAATATTAAATTAAGACAATTTAAAACACATGTCGGAAAATTTTCTTTTTGAAATCCAACAAGAACGGACTTGTGAAGGAACGGACTTCTTCCAACTCCTTACTTAAGGTGATGAAAAGTTTTAAACACATTACATATGTTTAACATACGTTAAACAATATTAACATACGTTAAACTCTTTAATTTCTAACTCAGATTTAATGAACCATCTGATAACTTATTATTTTTGTTGTTATTTTATTATTATTATTGTTATTATTTATTATTCTATTTTCCTTTACAGCACAACAAGATATTTTTGTTCGCATATAGGCCGCCTCGGACCACGTGTACATGCATACTGCCTTTACCGGGGCTCAGAAACATTATCTCGGTGGCAGGGCATGAAACATCATTAGGGGCGATCAACGTTTAGCTGAATCCCATTTCTGTGTCCCAGGGTTGTTAGCCCTAGGAGTATGGAAGATGAAACAATGATGATAGTGAGGGGCGAAAGGACGGCACACACATATAGACATACACAAATACACCCATGTCCGAGGAGGGACTCGCACCCGCGACGCTGCAGTCCGAGATCGCCACGACCCTACTGACTTAGCGATCTCGGCCACGGGGCCGACACTAAAGATATTATTATTATTATTATTATTATTATTATAATAAAAATAATAATTATTAACATCATTATCTTTACCCACAGCTCTCTGCTACATTTCTCTTACTGATATTTCTAACAAAGCGTGAGAACTTGTCTGATATTTGCCCAAATATACAATTATAAATAACATACGTACATTGAACACATTTACAAGCTTTAACAAATTTACAAATTGAAAAATCTATAGTTTAAAAACCCACACTATCTCCCAGAAATCTTCTGACTGACGAGAATGTGGTCAGTATCACTGCCTTCTGGACGTTGATAAAGCTGACAGTTTCGATGTTTAATTTTTCAACGAGTGCCACACATTCTTCGGAAACACGCCTGTTGCAGGGAGTACAATTGGTTTCCATGTCAAGGATTCGCCACTGTTCATTCACAACTCCAGATAGAATCTAGTTTTCATGTGCTGTCGTGAGATTACCAGTATCAACTACAGGGACGATAAACCATGCTTTCTTGTTACACTTATCCCACACCACCACATGAGATCTTTTTGCGATGAACTGTTCGGTCGGTCAGTGTTCGAGCAAGCAAGCTGTTATAATTAATTAAGCTAATTTATGTGCAACTCATTACAATAAGCTATTTGTACAAACTTTCATTTTATATTCAGTTACGAAAGCGTTAGCCGACGCCTCGCTGTTTCCCAGAATTGCTACATTGAAGCACCGCCACCGCTGCCCACATCACCTCCTTCCGAGAACTGTTGCAGCGAATCTACATTGTGCGCAGTATTTTATTCATTAAGAACTTAACCGCACAAGACACACTACAATTTTTAACACTTAATAACTTGCATTTTTATGTAACTGGTTTAATAATTCAAGGTACAACCTTCCTCGCAATAGAATACGCTCGACGATTGGCTGTTTTTCAGTTCTGGCGCGTACGCCACATTCTCACGCCAGCCGGCGCATCCTGGACAAGTCAGTTGAGTGTACACTGTCACGAGGCACAGACGTCTGTCGTGCGCGCTCTCTTCATACGTAACATGCAATTGATACACGTACGCACGATTCTCAGTTTTTCTCTATTGTTAAGTGTCACATGACAACTACAATGTACATTTTAGTACATTGTACATTTAGTACATTTTAGTACACGTTACAACATTTAAACGTGTGCCGCTTACTTTGTTCACGCGTAAAGAGCAATTTATATACGTGTGCAAGACTCTCAGTTTGTCTATTGTTCAACTTCTTAGGAGGGTATAAATATCCCACTGTTAGCCACTTGCATGACATTGAGACAACTGTCTAGATAGTGGGATCAAACTAATGCAAAATAGCAGAGGGGATAGTGAATCTCCTTGAAAAATACCCCTGTTGATCCGAATACATCTGGTTTCTACTGCTTCCTTTCAGCTGTGTATTGGTAATCTGGTACTCCACGACTTCATACTAGCCTTGCAAAATTCGATAAGTCTAGTGTGAAATCGATAAATCTCCAGTGTCTTCAAAATCCAACCGTGTGGTACACTATCAAAGGCCTTTTGGTAGTCAATCCAAGCCATGCTCTTATTACGTTTTCGTCTCTTTAACTCATTCAAGATGACTTTATTCAGTAGTAAGATTCCTTACAGCCGTAAGAACCTTTACGACATGATATATATGTTCATTTTGTCAGCTATGGCTGCAGTTATAACTTTGTACAGTACTTGCAGACAAGTGATTGGCCTGTAGCTCTTCACCAAAGAGCTGTCTCCAGCTTTAGTTAGCAAATACGTGATGACGTGTGTGAGCCATTCCGGGAGTTGCTTGGTTTCCTAAAATTTTATTAACAGCCTTGGCAAGCACTGTGTTGGCACTGTGGCAAGCGAGCACGCTAAATAACGAGCCATGGAGGTCGCGTCAGGTGTACGATCCAAAAATATTAACTGTGGATCCAAACTCTATCCTTGTTGATCCATACGGATTGATTGATTCGTGTTTCCGGGCGCGTCAACTACTTAGGTCATTAGTCCCGTACGTAGTGCGTGTTTTTCCTCGGGAGGTGGCGAGTTTTTTCCCGCTGGATGGCGAGATGTGGCGCCGACCTACCGTCGACTAGCAGAATTTTCCCCTCAACCAGGTATATCCCATCAGCAAGGCACCGCCCCAGTCGGGACAAGCTCTAAGCTCCTGACCGGTCTCCCGGCATGTGGTAGTGTAGTGCATGTTAGTGTGTATGTGTGTGTGTAAGGGATGAGGATAGGACAAGGAAGAGGAAGGAAAAGCGCGTGCGGTCCGTGGGCCGTTTGTGAGGGTACTGCTCCGGCATTCGCCTCGAGTTGTTCGGAGGAACCGTTGAAAACTACAGATCAGAGGAGCCGGCCGCTAGAATTCTCCTCCAGACAGCGACTGAACCATACGGTGCCACGGCCATCGACGGATGGTTGCCAGCGAGGAAACTCTGCTCGGCGGTTGTCCGCGCACCACGCACGAAAGTACAGGCGAAGCGGGGGGCGGGGCGCAGAGGAGGTAAGTGTGGGCTCCCGCGGGCGCCTTCGGGAAAGAAATGCGCTCGTTAGCCGCGCTGCCCAGTGCTTAAGGATTAGAAGTCGCCATCTATTAGCGCAAACAGAGTGCGCCGCTTGCGGGTCCCGCCGGCTGGGCCTCGCGCGCAGCCCGCACGCTCCGCCGCATCCCCCTCCCCTTCACGGCCCCAAACCCCACGCACCCCTTACCGGTTCTTCCTCGCCCGGTCCCCCTTCCTTCTCGCTCTCTCCCCCTCTCTCTCTCTCGCTCTCTCCCCCTCTCTCTCTCTCTCTCTCTCCGCTCCTCGCCATCCCAGTGCCTCCCCGATCCACGCCGTTTTCCCATCCTTCTCCCACCCCCTCCTCTTTCCCACCCCTCCCCTCCCCTTTCCCCCTCCACCATCATCCCCTCCCCTTTCCCGCCCCTATCCCACTTTCTTCTCCATCCCTCCCCTCCCCTTCCCCACCCAATTCCATCCCTTCCCCCTTCCCCACTCAATTCCCGCCCCTTTCCCTTTGCCGCCCCTTTTCCTCCCCTCCCTTTCCCGTGCGTTTTCGCAATTTTCCGCCCATTCAGGCCTTTCCCACTCTCTCCCACCATTTGTCACCCTTGCCCGCTCTTGAATGCTTTTCCTCTGCTTCGTCTGTCCTTGCGTGTTCATCGCCCACCGACACCGCTCCTAAGTCCCCCCACACACCGTATATGAAGGACCCGCTGCTTCGCTCGCAAATGCGTGGAATATGAGGAGAATTGCGAAGAGAACCTTGTGGATGGCTGCGCCGCTAAGCCCACTGCAGAGTCCGTGCTCCGTTGCCACTAACATGGACGTGTTTAAGATACGTAAGTACACTCAAGTGTTTTTTCTACATATCATATCAACGATTGTCACTCAGCCATCATCAGAGATATTAACTAAATTCAACAAAACTAAAAATACACCCAATAGATTGACGCTATGTATACCACAGAGGCGACAAGGAATCCTTTCTCGTCTTCCTCATCCACACTCACATACAAAGACATTTTTGTTTCTTTCTCTTCTGACTTGTCTCTTGAGAAATCTCCACAGAATGTTTACGCCACGAAACGTCACGTCGAGTCCGCCCGCCCCCTCTAGCGCGAACCAGAGGAAGCTCGGATGCCTATCAGAATCCGATTCCTTGCGAGGATGGAGGTTCGCGGCTATCTCAGACAAATACATGCACGCAATACACGATGGACACTCGGATTTTTATAATACCGCACCAGGAGATATGGTATAATTGAAAACGCATACAGTCAATATTTTAAGTGTTTTTGACAATTAGTTCATAACTGTATACGAACAAATATACTAAGCCGATCCCCGGTGGCCGGGATCGCTAAATCAGGAGTGCCGTAGCGATCATGGACCGAAGGATCACAGCTTCGCGTCCCACCTCGGGCAGGATTGTATTTGCGTTCGTCCTTTCACTCGCCATATCATGTCACCTTCACCGTTACCATAACGTTAAACCCAATAGTGATCGCTAATGATCTAGATGTTGATGTGACCTTATATAACAAAACAACTCCTGAGTCCTGTCCGTTCGCATCTGCGGTTTGAGCGCGCCCAATTGGAAGGTGGACGCGGCGAGTAGGGCCATCTACCGCGGCGAAAGATCAATCCAACCCGTGGGAGCATGACCTTTCGCCCAAATGCGAAAATCAGTTCTAAGATTTGTTGAGTGAGAACCGATGGAGCGCTCAGGAGTTCGGCTGCTTTTCCATTTCAGCGCCAATTTTACACTCCTCGAATTTTTAAATAATAGAAAATCTTGAAACTTTATTATATATATATATATATATATATATATATATATATATATATATTGCAACTACCCTCGCGTCTTCGGTTGGGCGCCTCAGACGGGTAGCCGGCCCGCTCAGTCGACAGATTACCTGAAACGGCGAAGATGGAGGAAGCCGGTGGCCTAGGTTGAATGAGAAGTCAAACATGTGAATTTAGAACAAGTTGAATTTATTCATTAAAAAAAAAGAAAACGCTAATGGTCTGGTGATGATAACTCTGGCGAGCATGCCCCCAAAATCGAAATAAAACAAAAAAAATGTGAAATGTCATGCACTTAAGAGAACATAAAATTACAAAGTGATTACAATCAGATGAAACTCTTCTTCGCGCGCGAATTCCCGCTTGACGGCCATGCGCGGCCGGGAACTCCTCTTCGTCGCCCGGTCGAGAGGAAGTCAACACTGATTGTCTGATGTACTGTTCACACCTCTCGATCGCGGGTACGACATAAGACACTCAAACAGAAAATACCTCTGTTAGGCGGCCTGCGCCACCCACTGAAGTTGAACGACCTCAGGTCAGCTGGCTGCGAGGTTCGTGGCGGGCGAGGAGCGCCGCTCGGAAAATGTAGGTCAGATCAGGTACTTGCGAGGGTAGCCACGAAGGCGGGCCGGAACACAAAAGCGCCGTCTGCTCGCTGCGGTGAATGGGTCAGCACAGTTCATTCACTGACACGGCCGGTTCATTCCCGGTCGATCTCACAATACTTTGATACTAATGAGCCCGTGAATTATCGCACAAATTCACAAAGGAAAAGAGAGTCTCGAGTTCGCACATAAATCGGACGTAATATAATACGAATTGCTGTCAAATGTTCATAATACTGTTCTGCGGCCTGCGTTCGTCACAGAAGTCTTGTACCCAAACTCTACAAGAAACTTAATAATTTTTCTAAGTCCATCGAACCGAACGCCACAACAGAATATAACAGGTTCCCCCCTGCGGCCGCCACTTGCGTCCGATTCTGAACACGGCTCCCAAGCTTCTCTTTTGTGCCTCGTCGCTCCAAGTTTTAGGAAACCTCGTTCCCCCTACCAAAATTATCCCTGTGACTCTGGAATATTCTAGAACAAACCCGAATTCTGGCTGCTATTGGCGAAAGGGTACTGCGCATTAGATATTTTCTGCCCAATCAGAGGATGTTTTCGAGGCCGAGAAAGAGTGAGAGAGGGGCTGGTTATCGCTCCCTCTCGCTTTAATTTTGCGTCGAAAAGGGGCAGTTATTAACGACCGGGGGGTTGTGAGGGGCTAGGAATCTCGAGGGAGGTTGACGGAAGAGTTCCATGCGTCGTGGAAAAATACTGAAGGGGTCGTGTGCAGAGCGGCCACCCAGAGTTGGGGCACACGTGTCCATGACGAATTAGGGAGCGAAGGGTGCCGACACCGTGGCGCCTCGCCTGGCCCTCGGGTCGCCTCCGTGGCGCCTCGCATCTCTCGCGTCGCCGCCTGCGTGGAGTTATTTTGCGGTAGAATAAACTTGAATTTATTCGGTATCACTACAATA
>JAHLJT010008446.1:1736403-1805572 GCA_031308135.1 Acheta domesticus | reverse complement strand
TCCCAAATCCACCCTCAGTTACCGGTGCATCTCATTTCAGGTAAAGAGCATCCCGTAGAACCTCGTCTACGTAACCGACTCCCCTTTCACATCTTTCTCCGTAATATGGCTGATATTATGTAATGACATAAATACTCCTCCCATTAGCAGTCATCAATATGTACTCCTTCACTTGAAAATTCGCACTGATTCATTCTAATGTTAAAGGGAGGTCGCCGTAGCTACCCCCTTCGCATCTTTTTCGAATGAAATTGCTTGTAACAATTGAAAAGCCGTATGGCTGAGTGTTGTATAATCACCTCAATCTCTCTCTCTCTATATATATATATAGAGAGAGATAGATATATAGCAGATTTTGCAGACACATATTTTGCAGATATATATAAAGATTTTGATGACCTAAAACATCAACAAACCCATGAATAAAACTCTTGAAATTCTTTAAAAATGCCTACTGGGTCCAATAACACTGGTAATAACAATAATGGTAATACACTGGTAATTTAAAGATATTTTGTATTGCAAGTTCGATTAACTTTATCAACTATAGTTCCATTTACAAGCCAATTCAGATGGTTCTTGAAGGCGAACAGCGTTGGCAACCACCTCCTTCTCCATGTGAACAAGGCTGCCTAAACACACGATGACAGCTCTTGCCCTATTGTTTGCTCTGACGATCAATGCTGTGTAAATGGCGTCCCTTCAAGAGCTCGCCCTCCGCACGTCGCCCAGCCACAAAATCGAAGATTCACACTGACGTTACAATATGGTATCATTAGGAAACGTTCGTTTAATGTGCGTAATTCTGTACATGATCAATTGTGCATAACTTCTTTTACCTCTCCTCCGTCCACAGTCAGGCCTGTCGAAAATCTCGTTCATGGAAGTGTTCGTAGTGCTAATGTAGATGGAGAGAAGAAAAAGAGAATAGTTTACTTACATTGTGTAGTTAGTCATTTTTAATTAATCAATTTATCTCACGTATTACACCTAAATTTATATTCACACATACAGAGCATAATATTTTGTTCTCTGTTATATTAATTTCTGAGTAATATTTTCAATCACATTATAGAATTACTCATATCGTTACATTTTTTTCAAACAGAAGGTCTCTAAGTGAAACGTATTTCACGTGAATACTAAGTCAAATACTTAAAGAGGCAGAAGACATTTATACGTTTGGTGTATCTGATAGAAACATTAGGTGTACTGAAGTTACCTTTGCATTGGGGGAACCTCTGGGTTTTTCGTAGAGGTAATACGTGCTTGTGAGAAAATTTTCTTGTGTTCTATTGACATCTCTTCAAATAAGACACTCGTCCTTATAATGCACTAACACCTTTGAATTATCCCTCTCTCCCAAACAATTTCCTAACAAACGATAAGGAATAAGAACCAAAGCCCGTAACTTACCGATGGAAATAGTTTCTCAAATACAGGAGAAATTTTTTTTTATTTAAGGTCTCATCAACATCAAGGTCATTAGCGACCACTTTTGTATTTAACGTTATGTAACTGAAGATTACATGATATAGTGATTATAAGGGCTGATAGGACGAACACAAATACAACCATGCCCGAAGCGGACCCGAACCCGTGATCCTTGAGTCCTAGATCGCTACGACACGACTGCCTTAGAGATCTCGGACACTAGGGATTCGCAGGAGGAATATTTCTTGTACTCAAATTATGTCTGAACGTGCCTTGCTACCTTTATCAAATTCATGTTTTGTAGTAAAAAGACTGATAGAGATTCCAGTACTTATCGGGCAAAGATTGTACTTCTCCCCCTAAAGGTCACAATTTTAACTGTTTTTGGCGATAGCGTAATATTAGCGTATATAATAAACCTTCCGGGGCCAAACTTCTTGCCAACACAAACTAGTACGTATTACTTTCATGACCTCTAAAACAAAAGCTGGTTTTGGCATTACATAAAGCTGCGGGGCGTAGGGGCTGAAGCTTTGTGAGCGTCACAGGGGGCTCCTACTGTTTATGAAGAACAAGAGCCTAAACAACAGCTGTACGTACACATGTGTCATTTTCTATTGTAATTATTTTACAAATCGATCAGTAAAAACTACTACACGCAGAGAATTTATTCCTGGTCCAACTATCCAAAAACAGATAGCGATAGCTCAGCGGCAACATCGTGTTCTCTGCAGCGACATTGACGTTCCCTAACAGACGGGTCGCGGACTGCACTCTCTCTCTCTCTCTCTCTCTCTCTCACACACACACACACACACACACACACACACACACACGCACAAACACACTCTCTCTTACGTAGTGCGAGCACATTGGAATTCAGAATTCTATATGCCGACAGACCAATCGGGAGATCAGAGCTTGTTCCGGCTGGGGCGGTGCCCAGCTGGACCTGTTGGGAATTTGTTGGGGTGAAACGCTGCAGCACCATGTGCAGAATGACTCATGCTCGTCCTGGCCTCCTAACAGCAACCAAACGCTTTGGATTGATGTACTGTCACTGTCACGTGGGTCCTCGCGATCCGAGGGGCACGCTCGCCCGAAGGGAATCACCCACGTCCTGGAAGTTAGCAGGTCCCTTTCAGCCAATCACAAAAGTGCATAACTCATAATTTGCCGCTTTTTTGCCGTTTTTGAGATGAGAAAAAAAAAATTTGCCGCGAGCCATTTTCCCCAGAAAATCAGTTCCTGCTAATTTCCAATGGAAGTTAGCAGGACCACAGCTATAAATCGGCTAATAATGCACGTATACACACCAAATTATACTCCAAATTTGCCGCTTTTTATTTCTAAACGATTAATGAAGAAATCACATTGATATCTCCATCCTTTCAAAAAATATTCAGAATTTAAAAAAAAATTAGATACGTTCAATATAAGAGCGCAATCAAAGAAGTAAAGGACGTCCCCCGTACAAAATCACACATAACAACTCATAATCGACGCCAAAATTTCTCGCAAACTACTGAAAAACAAAATCTATAATAAAAAATTTGACGCCAACCGGTTAGACACAATTACCCGGGTTCGAATCCCAGATATGCACCTCTTAAATTAGCCCCATTCAATAAATAGACGCATTCTCTAGTAAACCATTGGCTTTAACAATTCATACTGTGCGCCGAAATTAGCACTACCCAAGTGGCAAACATAATCATTAATAAAATAATTTGCCGCGGATCGGCTAGTTTAAATTACTGGGTTCGAATCCCAAAAATTTACAAATTTTGAAAGCCACGTTCAAGGAAACGCGCGGTGTCTCCTAAACCATTAGCCATAACAATTCATTATGAGCGTCGAAATTAGCTGCATGAAAGTGTAAAATATAATCTGTAATCAAAACATTTGCCGCGCACGGCTGAGTTACAGTTTTCCGGGTTCAAAATTCCAAAAATGTATCTCTTCTCTTCTCTTGTACGTACGTGACTATTAATAAATTGGCTAACTAGGAAAAGATCTATTTAATAGTATGCCCGCCCGCTCCTTGCCTATGTCGACAGCGTCACAACGCAATCTTACAGAATATAACATTATAAATATAAGTGTAAATAATGCAATAACTGTAATACATTTTATAAAATCTAATTGTAGTTAACGCTTTACATGACGCGAGCGCGCGTTCAATTCCCGTTCGGACACGTTAATAGTGCGCGTTTTCTTGCAATGTCCCAGTATATGTTACTGTGTGACGATGAGAAAACTCACTTCTCAGGTTGAGAAGACCAGAATACGGCATGGGGATACTATCGTACTTACCACACGTACCACCTTAACTCATGACAGCGAGGTCGGGACGCTGCAGGTAGGCCATGGCCCGTACACGGACCGACGCGCTAAGTACAACAATTCTGTGGTCACGGGGTAAACGCTCTTAAGTCAAAATTCTCAGTTTGGAGAAAACAAGGGTTAGATATTTGAGCCACCATTTGTTCCTACGCTAAACGCTAGTTTTAAATGTTTGTTTCTCGTGAAGGAGGCAACATTTGAATTTGGTAGTTTTACCAAAGTAAAATATAGATACATAAGTTGTAGTTTCAGTGCTTAACCCAATTTGGACAAAAACTGACTTAAGAACTTTTACCCCGTGACCACAGAATCGTTGAAATGAAGAAGTGATTGTCTTGAAAGTATCAACCAAGGCGACCAACGCTGTTCCTTTTGTTGTGCGGCCCACTCCTACCACCAACGCTACCCGTCTTCCTCCGCCCCCCCCCGGCCAGGCGCGCGAGCAAATCGGCGCCGACGCGGGTCAAAGGTCACGCGCGTACCCGCGTCACGTGCGCGCCGCCTCCGTCGCCCTCCGTCGCCCCGCCCCCGCCCTCGCTGTCGCCACTCTCGCCCGCGCAGAGCAGTTACTGAAAGGGCCGTTCCGCAGTTCTTTATTTGGCGGGTGGGTCTTGGAAGCTGGACAGGGGGTGGGGGAAAGCGTTGACGAAGGAAGCTTGTGGGGGGAAGGCGGGAAGTCGGGGAAGGCAGGGGAAGGGGAAAGATTGGGGGGATTGGGGTAAGGAGATAGAACAGAGCGTGGGACGGGGGCGCGCAGGGTGCAGAGAGGGGTAGGGCGGGGAGGGGGAGGGGCGGCGTGCGGCGGGATGGGGAGGGATGGGGCGGGGAGTGGCGGGAGATCCGGGGAGTGAGGGGGCGGGGAGGGGGAGGGCGGGGAGGAGAGGGGATGGGCGGGTAGGAGAGGGGATGGGCGGGGAGGTGCGGGGAGGGCGGAGAGAAGCGGCGAGGGGCGGGGAGGTGCTGGGTGGGACGGAAAGTCTGGAGCGGGGATGCGGGAGGAACAGACGAAGGGCGGGGGCGGGGAGGGGCGAGGCAGTGGAGTAAGGCCGGAGGGCGGCGCGGGGGCTTGCGATATCCGCCGCCCACTCCCTCGCCCCCGCGCGGGAGATATTGTGCGCCACGCAATACGACACGCGCGCCTCATAATACTCCTACTATCGCCCCGGGAAAGTTATTGCCAGCTGGCCCCCTGCAGAGGTGAATGTTCCACATGTGTGAACTCGTGTCCCCGTAATATGTGTTTCTATGTAGTGTTTATAAAGCCTGATATTTTACGATAGATTTAGCCGTCACCACCGATGTCAACAAGAAAACATTTTTCTGAAAAGGAGAAAAGTCACAATTAATTAAGTAATTTGAGGATACCATTACCTTATACATTCACCTGTAAGATGCTGGTGAAAAAGTTTACAATTATATTTGAAAATCTTTTAACACATAATTTTCAATAAATATAATTTTGTATCTGCTGCGAACACCTTTGAGAAATTCAGTCCTCAATAATTTTCAGCGTAGGACAACTTGTTATACCATAATTTTAATTTTTAACAACTACAATAATTAAAAACCGCGTGAAACATGATGTATGAATCGGCCCGGTGGCCGTCATCGGTGAGGCAGTAGTGCTGTAGCGATCTCGGATCGAAGGGTCGCGTGTTTGAGTCACACCTCGGTTGGGTTGTATGTATTCGTGCTTTCACCCCCTGTCATCACCATATCGATTTATTTTCATAGATATCCTAACGTTAAATCCAATAGTAGTCGCCAATGACCAAAAGTTTACGACTTTAAATAACCAAAAATATGGATTTTGGCTACACCACAAGTTAAAGGATTTTTTATTTTGTCAATTTAGCAACAGGATTTATTAACTTTTTCGTTACCAGACCCTAACTATAAGAGTTTTAATGGCGAAAACTTGCCGTTTTCCCGCGCACCATAACATAACTTTCTCTTCTTGCGAAGTATTCTTAAGGCGAGAAAGTAAAAAAGATGTATGGGAGAAATATTGAAATGCTGGATATATAAAAACTAAAAATAATCATTTCTTAAAAAATACTGATCCCAAAGCGTCCTTTGTGACTCACAAAATCGGTCAATCTTTCAGTGTTGGCACGTAGTTGGCATTCACTGTATACACGGTCCGTTGAGGCTAACACAGTCGCACTCCACAGAATCTTCTGCATTTCACTTGAATAACAATTACGTGTGGGAAAATGAAATTGGGAGATGATGTAGCCCGCATCCACAGCAGGTCTCCAACTTCACGTATCCTCGGGTTTGTACGAAATGAGCAACAGCAAACTGCTGCGAAATGAGCAGCAGCATCTCCCAGCCAACACACAACGATTAATGTTGCATGTCTCAGAATAAATTTTACAAATTTCTATGAAATGAAAGAGAGTTGGAAGGTATCACTATTCGCCAATAAATATGAGTTGGGAAATTTCCTATTTCGACGTTACACAACATGTGACATGTGACGTGACACAACAATTAATGTTGAATATCTTAGAATAAATGTTACAAACTTCTAGGTGAAGAAGAGTTGAAAGTTACTGTTTGCCACAAAACATCAGGTGGAAATTTCCTATTACGTTACACAACATGTGACATTTTCATTGACATGTGACAATGCGGCACAACGCTTAATGTTGCATGTCGCAGAATAAATGTTACAAACTTCTAAGAAATGAAGATAAGTTGAAGAATATTATTTATTTATTTATTTACGTCAAAAACAGTTAAAAACTGTGTGTGACGAGCTATGGGGAGAAGTGCATTTTGTGCACGTTTTCATAATTCTGTCATCTCTATCCTAAACCATATTCTAGTCGAATTTAGAATACAGAAAAAAGAGGTTTTTTTCAATTTTTTTGACAAAATATTCGCTCCTATATAATAAAATATATTTTCAATGGTAAATTACCTATAAATTCCTGCCCCGAACCCTCATGTTCTTCATGAAAGAATAATACTTCTTGCCGCGATAATATGGAAAACGATAATTTGAATAACTATATTTCCCACTTAAATTTCCCACTTATTACTGTTTGCCTATAAACATGAGATGGGAAATTTCCTATTACGACGTTACACAACATGCGAAATTTGCCCCTGATTGGTACACAACCCATTATGTGCGTGCATTGACAAGAAGCGTTCTCACGCAAAGATATTTCTTATACCTGTCGAACACCTGTGCATGATAGTTTTCTAATAATTAAGGTCAAATGTCACATGTTTCTTCTTTAAATAAAAAATTTCACTTGTTCATTGGCAAAAAATGTCCATCATCGATCAATATCCTTTCCCTAGAAGTTGGTGTCAATCTTTTTAGACACTGCAAATACTGATGTGAATGATGCCTTTCGAGGATAGAAAAACAGTATTACTATTACATTTACTATTACTTTCGATTTATAATGCATTGCTGATTGTAAATACAGAAAGAAATCTAGAGAAACTGTTCTGGAAATCGACCTCATTTTTGTGAGTGCTTTTCTTCTCACGAATTCACATTTCAGACTTGATTTTTTTATTTCAAAACGAGTGCCTAAATCTTTCATTAGAAACATGCGGCAATTGGCAATGAACCATCTCCACAGCCTTTCGCTTTAGCATCTTTCAGACATCACAAAGGAGTTCCAGGAGGACTAATGGCATATCACCTCGGAGGATAATTCTTTACGCTGAGAGGATATCTTCACCGCTGTGTGGAGACGCGTTTCACCCCCACCCCCACTGCTCCTCACCCCCTCCTTCCATCAACCCCGGCGCTTCAGATCATCCGCCGCCTCGATTCAGGGAACTGAGGAGTGATTTCGTTATCAGCCCCGGCTTCGTAACACTGTTATCGTCAACAAGATCCATTCTCTCAGTCCTCTATAACCTCCGAATAATCTTGGCGGTGCTGCGTTTTCGTGGGGGTGGGAATGCGGGAAGCTACCTGTTTGAGTGAACGGCGTTTACAGTCACATCCTGATTAGAGGTGTAGAGGAGTGCTGACGAAAACACGCTCTTCAGTTTTCTCTTTGTTTTTCCTTTCTTCCTTTCCACCTTCCATCTCCCTCTCTCTCCCTGTCTCCCTCTCTCTCCCTATCTCTCCCTCTCTGTCTCCTCTCTCTTCCTCTTTCTCTTCCTCTCTCTCTCATCTCTCCCCTCTCTGTCTCCTCTCTCTTCCTCTCCTCTCTCCCCCTCTCTATCACTTTCCCTCTCCCTCCCCCTCTATCACTTTCTCTCCCTCTCTCCATTACTCTCTCTCCCTATCTCAACCTCTCTCTCTCCTCGTTCCAATCCTTCCCTATCTCCACCCTCCATCACGTGTTCACGCCCTGTCTTTCCTTGAATTGTCTGATTCCTCACTTTTCCTCCCACTTGTCATCATTTCTACTTTTTTCTAATAAATATTCGCTCACAATCTGTTCTCTCAATAAGTTAAACTTAAACCCCTTCTTATTCCTCTGCTGTTTGAGTCATACAGATCGTTGCACGATGCTTGGCATGGAGGAATACAGAAGAAAGAAGTGAATACTCAAACCGCGATACTCCCAGGTCTGTTGCGTATGTCAACTCACAATCTCGTCAGGCCATTTCGGCGATCTCAGCAGTTGCTGATTCTTTAAAAGCTCTTCGTGTGTGAATTTATTAACACAAACGCTAATCTAACGTTAATCTAATCTACGAATCATCAACATTTTCTCAGTGTATATGAATAGCCTCTAGCCCATCTCTCCCTCTGACCGAGAGGTCCTAGGTTCGAGTCCCGACAGCGGAAGGATTTTCGACACTAGCGTTTTCAGCTAGGTCGAATTCAGTCGCTGTCTGGAGGAGAATTCTAGCGGCTGGCTGCTCTGATCGATATTAATTCGTGGTTTCTCCGATCAACACCAGTCGAATGCGGGAGCAGTACCCTAACAAACGGGCCACGGACCGCGCGCGATTTTTCCTTTGACTTCCTTGTCCTATTCTCACCCTTACACACACACACACACACACACACACACTTACACCAACATGCACTACACTACCACACATGCCGGGAGACCAGTAGGGAGCTCAGAGCTTGTCCCGGCTGGGGCTGGGCTCCGTTGGTGGGAGATACCTAGTTGTGGGACCCCGCTAGTCGAGTGTAGGTCGGCGCCGGATCTCGCCTTCCTGCGGGGAAAAGATCACCGCCACCTCCCTGCGGAAAACACGCACTACACTTACGGGACTAATGAGCTCTGGGGTTGACGCGCCCGAAACGAACAATCAATCAATCAATGGAGCCCTTCTCTAGCACAAAACTCGATCTTGTGCAGCCGCACAGCGCCTTACGCAAAGGCAGAGCGGCGAACTGCGACTGCCTCCTAGGAGGAGGGAGCTGGGCCACGACCGACAGCGCGAGTCAACTGTCCGCGACGGCGGGGGCTGTGGGGGCGGCGGCGGCTGCCGCGGACAAAGCCACCGGCGCTGACCTTGACCCGCGGGTGATGGATCGCTGCTCGCCGTTGCCCCGCCTCCGGCGGCCCCGCGACGCCAGCAAATTGTTTCCCGCGCTGATCCTTCCTTCCAGGCGCCTTCCCGCCGCCCCCTCCGCCACCCCCGTCTCTCCCCCCGCCCCCACCCCCGCCTCGCCCCCCGCTCCCCGCCGCCCCCGTAGCGCCGAAGTCGGCTGGACGGCGGAAAAAGAGGCAGAGCGGAAAACATTCGCAAATCTGTGGATGCGATGGAAAAACTAAATTTATGGGTTTCGGCTGGGTGCGACAATTTTTTGAAATCAATACATCCATTTAGCAACGAGTAAAGCACCTTATGATCTGAACTTGTAATGTCGGTTTATTGATATATCGCCGATCCCGCTGGCGAATTATGAAGTACAAGTCGAAGGCTGTTGATCCAAGCGTTGCGCTAGGCAACGGTGTTTCTTACAAGGTCACCTTCTCTTCTCACCAGGCATGTGAATCTTCATTCATCCATTACCTTTTTTATTTAATTATTGTCCGCGAATAGGCCTTGGACCACGCGTGCATTCACCCTGCGTTTATGGGGCTCAATTTCATTTTCTCACCACAGGGCTGTTAGCCCTGGGAGTATGGATGATGAAATGATAATGATAATGAGGAGTGAAAAGACGACGCACAGACACAAACCCGAGACCCATGCCCGAGACGGGACACGAACCCGTGACCCTTCCGTTCGAGATGGCCACGGCACTACTGGCTTAGCTGTATCGGCTATCCTGACAGGCTTTATTTATTTATTTATTTATTTATTTATTTATTTATTTATTTACTTATTTGGATCAACTTTACGGTGTTTTGGGAACAATGGATGATGATCTAATGAGTGAATAATAGAGATAATGATGATATGACGTAGGAATAGTTGCATGGGATACAATAGAACCGTCACATTCTCGAGAAATCGTGCTGAAACTCTCTTTAACCATTCAAATTGCAAATGGGTTGGCGGGAATGGATTCCAATGGATAGCGGAGGAAGGCAACACTACGGCCACGTTCGATGCGAAGTGAAGGTTCCAGGTTCGAAGCGAGGCGAAGGTTACGGCCAAGAAGCGAAGATTCTAACCACGACACTACGGCCACCCGACATAAAATTACTCATCTTTTGTAATTATCATCATTACCACCCATCCCTCATTTTCTTTTTCACAGTTAAAAGCAGAAGCAATTCACCACTGTTGTCACATATGAAAAGAAAAGGTATTAAAATAAGTCCCTACGCTCGCGCCTACGTAATGAATATGACACGCGTGGCACAGAGCTGGCCGATATGCTGTTTTGCTTCAGAGATGAGCCATAAAGCTGAAAAGGAAAACGGTTTTTCTGACCCTGACCTCACTATTGACATGTAATATCGAAGATATGAGGTTGGTGCCAGAGTCTCCGAATACAAATCGGTTTGTGTCAGAACAGATATAACCTAGCCTCAATTATGATAATGACTATTCTACCATTCCTGAGTAAGGCTGCTCTTCAAAACTACGCAGAAATGCAAAAGGTAGGGGTGTGGAAACATGGCAGAGGTGGCCACTGAATATTCCTATTGACTAAACGAGCAAAATGAAGCACCAGACCTCAGACCAAGTTCGGGCCGGAAGTAAGTCATTCAGAACTTGAAATTTCCTGCTGCGGCGTTCCCCTAACTTGAGAACAGGTTTCACAGCAGTAAAGCTCACCTCTACGCGTCAGCAAATTAAAGCAATTTTTCTACAAGGGTATATCTACGTTTCAAATATCTCAAAATACTTAAGTATAATGCTATCCTCCTGAAATCGACATAAACTACCCATAAACGGCGTATAATTTTGACGAAACATGTAATTTTTTGGAGAGGGCTGAGGGGAATACATTTATTCGTCAGGAGACGGCAAATTTGGAGGTTTGGGGCACTCCATACCTTCTTTACAAGAGGTATTCAGGAGAAACATTTCCGGAGAAAGCAAAGTTGCTCCGATCACACAAGGGAGTAGGGGCGATAGAGAATAGAGAATGAACAAGGTGTAGTAATGCAAGGATCACACGAGCTGTATTTTGAACTAGGTATTTCGCCCAAAGAGGGAGAAGGTGTTATTACAATATTGTAAGATCTATTGTAGAAAGGAAGCTGTATGTAATCAATAGCTAGTGTCAACTTTGTATCATATCTGCATACACCTATCCGTGACAAAATATATTATAATATAGTCCATCTACAAATAAGAAGTGGATTTTACAAAACTAAACCAAAAATTTGAATATCAAAGTACATGCATAGTTATTGCACTTAAACAACTATCACACAGGAGTACGATACAAATTTTTGTACAGTTTACAGACAGTTTTGTGGCTTCCAGACAGCAGAAACTGACGATGATGGCTAAGCCATCGAAAGCTGCTCTTGAAATAAATAGCATTGTTGGCAATGACAACACTCATGATCATTTCTGGGTCTTAAAAATAATATATATTAGGCTACAATTGGCTGATTGTCAGGTGGTAACCATAAGTCTATAGCTTTACAGTACATCTACATTTACAATTAAACACAATTTACAATATAACACAAGAAAATAAATTACAACTACTACTACGTCAAAGGATGGAAAATACAATAGCTTTCTCTAGAGACCCTGCAAAACGAACAATTAATATTAATAATACTTTCAAAAATGTACACGTACATACACACATTCATGCTTACACGTACATACCGTACATACACAGTTATACATATAGGGAGTCACGTAACTTTTGAACGGTTGAAGATATTGCAATGCAGTTTTCACGGAAGTGAATGAGGGAATGGGGCTAATTGATATGTGCATTAATTTCTATTTTATCACATGTATTTTACGAGATATTTGAGGTAACTTTGTTTTTTCAAATGGGACTATACATATTTTTCAGTCTATCATGACAAGCGTAAAAAGACGAATCCAAAGATATAAATATTGTCATATGTTAGATAAGCATTTTTTTAGTAATTGTGATTTTCTTGCGACTAGTGTTTAACGGATACTTTCATTCTAACTGTCAGCCCCACAAGGTCACGCAGCGATCCCCCAGCAAACGCGGGGTCGGGAAAGGGAAGGGATTTTAGTACTTGAGGATACGAAAAATATTCACAAAACTGTTGCATTTTTTCTTGAACTCTCCTTTCCATCCTGATCCATTTTTAGATATTTTGTGTTTCTTAGGGATTGAAAATACGGATTTGTCTTAAGTAGTATTTATTGAAATAAGATTATTTCTATCCCTAAGTTATGATTATACTCTTATTAACATTGAAATTGTGTGCTCAAAATATGCAATATTTTTTGTACAGATTTAATTATTTATTCTTATTGTGTTTTGTTTCAATATCCCATTAATACGTATCTTATGAAACCCCATTAAATGGAGTTGAAGTTATAAACAATTTTATTACGACACAAACTTACGACAAATCCTTATTTTCCATCCTTTAATTCCTTCAATCAAAGAAAGTCGAAAATCTGATAATGCGGAAGGATGGAGCACAGTTCAGAAAAAAACTGCAATGGTTTTGTGAATATTTGGAATATGTTTCGTACCTTCAAATCTCCCTTCTTTTGCCCGGGTGCGCGTTGCTGGTGGAGCGCTGCGTAACCTTGTGAGGTGGACTATTCAAAATGTCCGTTAAAGCCCAGTTGCAAAAATCAAAATTAATCAAAAAAAATGCTTATCCAACACATGACAATATGTACATCACTGGATTTGTCTTTTTACGCTCGTCATGGTGGACTGAAAAAATATGTACAGTTCCATCTTTGATTTTTAAATGGAACTCTATATTTTTTTCAGTAGCAATGTATAGATCATGAAAAGAGGAATAAAATGATGTATCATATGTTAGTATTTTGATAGTAATTTGAGTGTAAAATTAGATTTTCTGATATGTGATTTTGAATTAAACGGACAATATTTCGTGAAGCAGCCCTTGCAAATCTCGTCTTCCGGAAAGTGGCCTTCGCGGCGTCAAGACTTGCGTGGAGAGAGAGGAGACTGGGAGGGGTGGCAATGAGGGATAAGATGCCTACCTAAAGCAATCCAGCGTCTTGTCAGAAAGGTCACATTAAGAAGCATTAATTTCAACGATCAAAATAAGAGTTTTTTCCATTGATTTATCTGCATTTATCTTGTCTTCTTTAACAATAAATATCATTTTCAAACTTGACAAGTATCCAACCACCGTCTTATCGTTGGTAAATTCAATTTTTAATTAAGATGATTATTCGTCCACTGCGCAACCGTACCTCTACTGCTGTTCATAAATGGAAAAGAAAACAGTACACTTTGGTCTTCTGCCGTGGATTTTCAAGTTTGTGGCAGCACATGGCATTATGAAGTGTGAAATTCTCCAATGAGTATTAACAGTTGTGACGGCAGATGTGCATTTGTGTTAAAGTTTATTAAATTTACACTGATAGACTGTCAAGAGTATTTCAAAATTTTTATTGCTTTGTTCTTTTTGTACGCGTTTAAATAAGAAGTTTATTAACAATAAATAATAATAGAAATGTCTACGTATTATTTAATGAATTAATCGAGATATTGCAATAAAAATCTTTAATCATTCATTCCCTTTCCATGTTTTAAAACGAGAGCTTGTTTCTGGCAAAATACACTGAGCTCGATTCTTCTAAGTTTGAAAAGAACCTTTATTATTATCGTCCTTCCGCTACAAATTATTTTTATTTTGTTCATTTTGATTATCGTTGCTTTGGTATTTCAGTAGAAGAAAAGTTCAATTCAGATGAACAAATGGCAAAACTCTCTCTTTCTGATCTTTCATATTGATGTTTTGTTCATCTGATCTTCATGTCACGACCATGAATTGCTGTAGTTACGCCTCTATCCCTCACGGCCGCCCCTCTCACACACCGTGTCTCCAAGAAACTGTCTCGACGCCGCGAAGGCCATCTTTACCAACGGCGACTGTGCAAGGGCTGCTACAAGAAAAGAGAGTTTACTTAAAAATCACATGCCAGAAAGTCTAATTTTATACTCCAATTACAATCAAAATACTAACATATGATACATCATTTTATTCCTCTTTTCATGATCTATACATTGCTACTGAAAAAAATATAGAGTTCCATTTAAAAAATCAAAGTTGATTAAATTTCTCGAAAACTAAAAATATTATAGACAATTTCTCTGCGGTATGTTACCTGCCCCATGATTCCGCATTGTTAATCGAAAACTTCATTTCGATATCCTGAACCGTTTAGAAATTATGGGGGTGGCCCATAGTTGGTGGGACAATCTGTATATACACAATAACAAAAATAACCGATTGACTGCTGCCAGTGTTGTAGGTCCACGCCTCCGTGCTGGACCGCCCCGTCGTCGTGCAGCAGCGTCGGTGCGTGGATCAATCGGCTTAATGGCGCATCCATGAAGCGCGTGGGCGTGGCGCCGGCGTCAAACACGACGGGCGGGGGCGGGGCCGGCTTCACCGCACCGCCTGATTTCGGACCGTCGTCGTCGGCACGGCGGTCGTAGCGACGGCCTATGATTTGATGAGATATTGATGAAGATGGGGAGGGCGTCGCGATGCTCACCGCTAATCAGGGCGCCGCTCGACGCACCTGCTCGGGCTGCGGCCGTCGTTCCCCTCCCGCGCGCCCCGGCGCAGTGGGCCGGAAGCTGCGGCGGGATGGCCAAGGAGGATGCGCCACGCTCCGTTCATTCCGTGGTCACGCGGTGAAAGTTCGTAAGTCAAAAATCTTTGTTTAGAGAAAACAAATGTCAGATTACTCCGCCAACGCGTCTTCCTATGCTCAACGACATTTCCCGACGCTTTTTTTTCGTTACGGAAGAAACATTTGAATTCGGTCGTTTTACTAACATAAAATTTAGATACTTAACTTGTAGTTTCAGTACTTAACCCAATTAACCTAAAATTGATTTAAGAACTTTTATCTCTTTCCCCACACGTCATGTACAGTTTTAGTGTTTTTTGACCAAATAAATAAATACCCCGTGATCAGAGGATTAGCGATTCCGGACGCATCAACTGCTAAGATCATTAGTAAATGTAGTGTATATTTGTATCGCGGGACATGACGATAATCTTCCACCTCTGTATCCTGCGCTAACCTACGTTGGCTGGCGGAGATTTTTCCCTTTCCCGGTATCTACCACCAGCGGGACACAACCCCAGTCGAAACAAGCTGTAAGATCCCGACTGATCTCCCAACAAATGTGATGGAGTAATGCATGTAAATGTATGTGTAAGGGGTGGGGATACGAGAAGGAAGAGGAACGAAGATCGCGAGCGGTCCATGACGCGATTGTCAGGGTACTACTCCGGCATTCGCGTGGTGTTGATTGGAGAAACCACGGAAAAAACACCGATCAGAGTAGCCGGACTCTAAAGTCTGCTCCAGGCAGCGGCTGAACTCGACCTAGCTGACACGCCCGTGGTGAAAATCCTGCCACCGTCGGGACTCGAACGGAACAGTGAAACCAACTGACGATGAGCTCTCTAAGCTAACTTCTGCGGAGCCAGTCTCGGTTCGAATGGTCTTGGTACGGAATTCCGTATCGAGCATGAATCTCTGCTTGCAAGTGATTTGCCTTTGAACCTTCTTCCCGCAATTCCTGCCCGGACAGTGTGGTGGCAGGCGTGTGCATATTTGCGTCAAAGCAGGCGTTGCACCGGGATACATAACGTGTAAGTGATGACTGGTTTTTGTAAAGTGGAGGGGTGTGCATGTTGTCCAACTTGCATATTCTCCCGTTAGTGTTTACCTGTAATATCGCGGGGATGGTAGTTCAATAAGCACAGATTAAAGTTAAAAGAGCCTCTCTTTGCAATTTGTGCATCGTCTTTTTGTTAGCATTTTACTTGTTTCAATGATCCAGGCCGAAATACAATACGTTTCTATTGGAAGAAAAGCCCTTTTAATGGAATTGTCCTCAGTTCCATAAAAAGGGATTTTGCTTTCTGGTACACTCGTAATACATGTTGGTTAAACTTCCATTGAGGATCATAAACACTCATATATATTTGAATTTGTGTCGATTTCTATCTTTTGATCTTGATAGTAGATAATAGGAGCTCGATCTTTATATGGTTGCCTTCTCAGGGGCTTCTTCAGGGGGCTTTTGAAAATGTTCAACATTGTCATGATCTTGGCAACCAGTATCTCAAGCATCGATTTACTACACCGCTTTGCTAAGATTTCGAAAGTCATCTTCACTCATTTCTGGGCGTCTGTTCGACAGTTGCCCAGGATTATCTGCGCAAGATCGGATATGCAACTGCTTCTATTTTCTTCTGCCAAATTTCGTAACAAATTATCTCTAATGGCATTCCAGAATATTGATCTGCATTTAAACTCTAGCGGACGATCTTTTCTCAATTTGGGTGTACCTAATACCACAGTGTGCAAAACCCGAATAAAGAAAAATTTAAGAGAGCTGGAGAAAAGGACAGGAAAGGAGGTAAGCAAGAATCGTGTGTAAAAGGTGTTGTGTTATTCACGGTATTCTTTTAACGGATGGATCTAACGTACTTCAGCTTCTGGGTCAATGACCCCCATCTCGATTAGGTTTTTGTCCAGTTTCATCCATTGAGCAAATGCTGAGATGGCCCCTTTTTTGTTTTTACACGTAAATTCAGCTTCACTATGCGCACGTTTTGTGCTTGTAGTGCTTTGAGTAGAATACAGGGTGAATTACTATTTTGTTAGCAATGCAGAAAAATCAAATCATCAGTACGTTTACCGTTGCGATTATGTTTTCTACAACTCGGGAACGAAAATGTCGAGTTTTTTCAAATGTTGCTAATCTTGGGCTTTTTTCTTCTTCTCATTCCGGTCTTCTAGAAAATGTCTGCAGATAATGTCCTCGCTCATTCGTCACATACAGTTTTTACTTCTTTTCGAGGAAATAAATAAATAAAAGTCACAAATGGCTCTGCGGACTAAATTGGGCTCTAGCCAGGTTGCCGGTGTCTATGGTTTATGGACTATGGACTGTGTGTGATAGGGTGGAAGAGCAACCCATAGCTCTGCCCGGGCGGTAGAAGCAAACACGAAAGATACGCCACAAACACATATACCTCTTAATTGTTTCGCCCTCTGTGCCTCTTTCCATCTCTACGTACCAGATCAAGCTGTGCTCTTAAGGTGTCCCCACTCATTCGGCATTCGCCGAGCAGCAAGCTACTGCTCGCCCGATTCCGACCAGCGGATGTGTTCGGCGTCATTCGGCCCTTTGATGTGTCCAAAAGACAGACACGCGGAGGGTAGGGCGAGCTCCGAATGTTCGTTACTCGGCAAATAGCAAGCGAACCATCCACACTAATCGGGTTTCGGAGAGCGGTTTCTCGCTGTTCGCCGAATAGCGAATGTGTGGAGCCGCCTTTACATCCGCATTCTTGTAGCTCTGCCGAGGCCTATACAGATCATGGAAATAGGTCACATCTTCACAGCGCCAGAACCTAGTGATCGGAGTAGATTCAAACTGCAAAAGAAGGGATCGCTCATGGTAAGCTCTTTGGTCCAGTTTCCTTCACTATCTGCGAACATTTTCGTTACCTCTGTGAGGAATTTAGTAATTGGGGATTGTAATTATTTTGTCTCGTTGAGTTAGATTTTTGTAGGGGTTTTGTAGGGATTTTCCAACAGTAGCATAAACTAATCGTTTTACATGTTTTTTTAGTGAGTCGATTCACGCGAAGTTCAGTAAGGGATAACAGCCAAACTCTGTTGCTCATTTTCCGATGAAAATAGATTCAATTGAACACGAAGGAAATTTTGTTGTTTAAAATGACAAATGTGACAAATATCCTGGTCGCTATTTTAATAAAAAAACCAACTTAGTACAGTAAAAAACGGGGTTAGAGATTACGGATCCCAAAGAAACAATCGCATATTTTACTTTGTGACATATGTTACATACAACTTTATCTGTTTTTTGAGTGAGATAAGTCAATTCATATGGCATTCCGCCGCAGAGAGAAAAACTTTGAGGTCCAGGTACCGTTCCCAGCGAACAGTTGTGAATGGCGCATGATGTCTACTGATGGCATTTCCAGTTTAAGCGTTAAATCTATCTATGTATCTATCTAAAGTCAAAGGGGTTGAAGGAGGAGGCAGGTATGAACCTCAAGGTTCGTCAGCGTGGACTATAGTTGGGTTGCGATTTTCAGCTGGCTCTGATTCATGACTTACTGGGAACTGAAAGTGGATTTCCTCCGCCTCCGGAGAAATTTCTATACATCTTCACTTGGCCAGATCTGGTAACTTCTATATGGAAGGATTGTGGTGTTCAAGTGTTAACCATGTGAGCTAGTCCGAGGAGTGCGTGCGTTTCGAAGAAGGCTGAAAGTTTTTACTGAGTCTCGGAGTCCATTTTCGGAGCTTCAAAATCACGTATTACAGGTCGTGTACTACAAAGCCTCAGCCCATATACATCTTGAAGAGAATCGACAGCAATCTGGTCTGTGAAGAATTAATTTTCTATGAAATAATTTTCGTATTGCTAATTTAAGCATTCGAAAAATTAAAGGATTTGTACAAAAAATGGAAATTGCAACAATTGAAACGAAACTTTTTTGTATTGAATCTCCGATTATTAAGCAAATGTTAGAAAGAAAGTGTGCAATTCCGTAATTGGAGTCATAATTTACTAATGAAGACTGAATATGTTAATAAATTATTGTTTTAATGACGTGGATGGTTATTTACGTAATCCTATATGTATGTCATTTGTCAACAAAATGTCATTTATCAACATTTGCCTCATAATCTGATTTTGAATTCACTGTTATTTATAACTGAATAAGGTAAGCTTCCTAATCTGGATGTTTGCAGCTTACATAATTCACTTACTTTCTTCAAGTTTAAAAATGTTTAATATTTTTATTCATTCAGTTTTTAATTATGTTTTTTATTTTAAAAGTTTCAGATACACATTATTTCTCTGATGATGGAGACACAATAGGGCTCCTAAACGTTGTGTATTTTCAAACTCTTTATGAAATAAACTATGTTTATGAACTCTTAATGTTATTTCAAATCAACTGATTGTCTTTAATTAAGTGGAATCTGTTTAACAGAAAGAGATAGTTGCTTTTTTCGTTTGTCATATTTTTCAGATTGATTGAAGTTATATTTCAACAGAAAATTAGTTAGGGTCTCTTTACTATTTACGCCATCGTATCTAGTGCATACTCCGCCTCCTTGGATTTTGATCTTGTGCACGTGCGATCTGCTGTGGGCCACCGTGTGCCCCACTTTCCATGTGCGACCACCGCAGCACCTCTCCCCCCCCCGCGTGGCTGCAGGGGCCTTCTGCACCTCCGCATCAGGGAGGGGAACGACCGCCCAAGGGCCCATTTCTCCATTGCGTCTCAGCCCAAGCACGATGCGGGGGGCCACAGGCTCTCCCAAATTAATACAAAAACTAATATGTACGGTAGTTTGGTGTACGTTCGTCTATTGGCTCTTTCAGTCATAACTGGATTGAATTCACACTTAAAATGTAAAGAATACTGTTAATAATTTTTCGTATTAATCTACTGTTCTTAGCGCAACGAATTAGAGGAACGAAAATTCATCTTACTGTCGGTATTCTTTAAGGATTTTAACAGTCTGCTGTCCGTTAAGAATAAACCATATAACTGAGTTGTAACAGTAGATATTGCATGAGTAGGGTAGCGTCAGATTAACTGGGCCAGTTTCTGCATTTAAATTTTGTCATTCATTTTTTTTAAGTTAGCCAAACTGCTATTACCTAATAATATTAAGCCATATCTAAGGAACAGGATTATTAATTTCTGAACTTGAAGTAAAACCAACTGGGTTTTAGTGAGGCACCTGTTATGATTAAATGAAGGACCCGTTGGGAATGTGCGGTTCGATCTAGCAAGTGGACAAATGACAGACACAGGACATGATACTCTGATAGCAAGTTAATTAGAGGAAGGACCAGCTCTGCGCCTGCTGGTTTCTTACCTCTGATAATTGACTAACTGACGCAATTAGAACAATATTAACATTTAATATAAAGAACAGGGGTTAAGTGAGCCCATAGTGTGTATGTTGAAAACAAAATTCTCTATTAAATATTACAAAACTCACCCAACTGTATTTACTATGAGACATTTTACGTTAGACATTTCGCAAAACAAAACTGTAATTTTTTAAGATGAACTGTTGATTTCGATATGTCAAATGTTTGAAGTTCATATGCAAGGTTCCTTGCAATTGTGATTGTTAAACCATAGTGAATATGCATTAGTTTACTAGTTAATCTAATTAACACAACGTTTATTCTTCATTATGTTTTTCTTTATTAAACATTCTACAAATGTTTAAAATATTCACTACTGCTGCTAAATGAACATTTTCTGTACCGGTATTTCGTTTTGGCATCTTGTCAATGTTGATCTGCGGATAGTTGGCATTTTGTAAGATGTGTCCTTATTGATACTTCAGCAGCTCTTCTGGGGTAACAGAGGTTTTCCGTGTGCAACTACTTTGGGTATTAATCCTGTAGGTGTACTGCATGTTATAGCTGGGGTGGCGGTGTTCGTCCCTCGCTGGGGCATGAGATCTGACGCTAACCTCCACGTTGGTATTTCTTCTCCAGGTATTTCCCCCACGTGTGTCCGACCCCAGAATCACAAGTTGTTAGCTTCCGTCTGGTTTCCTGACATGTGTGGTAATGTAGTGCATAGGAACGTAAGTACAACACTGTGTGTAATTGAAGAGGAGCTGGCAATATTGTGTTTTTGTGGACTAATATTTTTTGCTGAATATATTTTTCCAGTTGAAAATGTTCTCTCTCGTCCTAAATGACGTATATCTTCTGTTGAGTTTGCTTCCGGTCATCGTCAGACGCTCTAGTATAATCCTTTCGTGGTTTCGTGTGGCAGACGTCTTGCTGTTTTTAATGCCGCCTTTATCTCGCTCAGTTAATCGGTACCGTCTTTAGTATCTTTTTCGAAAATTTCGCATATCGATAATCTATCATTTTGGAGAACGAAAATAGTTCGCTTATGCATAACTAGGAGCTTACTTTTCATTAAAATAACTATGACTAAAAATAATATCTTATATTCATGAAAGCCACTGTAAGAAATCAGTAAGAGAAAAAGTTTTATTGATCAACTCTTCAAGCAAACTCGTTTATTCAGATATATTGCTGGTCACTCAGCAACTGCGGTACATTGCAAAAATACAGTAAAATAATAATAAAAAAAGAAATGAAAGATGGGGGTTTAAAAATTGAAGCGCTTAGTGCATGAAGGTGTTAACCCAATTTTTAGTTTCGTCATCAAAACGTTTATGCTAGTTTCATAGTAGTTGCTTGCTATTTTTGATGAAAATCTCAATATTTGGCACATAAAAAACCACAAGGGGCACACAAGCATATTTCACATAGATACAATACAATAGATACAATAGACACAACCATGCCCGAGGCGGGATTTGAACTCACGATCCTTCGGTTCAAGATCTGCTTTAATGATCTCAGTCCCCGGATTGGTGGATGCAAGCGAATTTCACTTCTGATTAATAACTTTTCGCGGGCCACAATAAATGGCATCGTGGGCCGCCAGTTGGCTCTGACTTAGATGTTCCCGTATCTCAGTGTAGTCAAGGTCGATGCCACGAGCGGAAGTCCGTGGCACGAATGCCAGGACTAAATCACGCCTCCACGCAGTTCATCACCCCGCCACCAGAGACAGCGCCATCACTATTGTAAAACGGCGGGGTTATTACCATATTGCGATTTTCTTAACTTTGCCACTGACAGGAATCAGCTGTTTAAGATTTATTAAGATTAATGTCCAATCAGGAGCTTGAACGTCACCGTAGTAACGTCACTACAGCGAAATATAAGCTTCCGATTGGATGGCAGTGAAACAACTGATTCCTGTCAGGGGCAAAGTTAAGTAAATCGCAGTATAATAGTTCCGTTTCCGGACGCTAGTGGCGCAGAGAAGCTCGTGGCATGCTACGATGCCACTGCCACCAGTAGAAGACCTTGACTCCACTGCCGTATTTCCCCGGGCTGTGGCCAGCAGCTAAGGACCGGCAGTCGCGTTCGCACTCAATCAAACCCTCGTCTCCCGGCGTCTGTCTTGAGAAGCCCGGTCTCCGCCGCTGCCGGCCGGCCCGTCGGCCCGCCCCGGCCGCCCCCTCAATGTTGCATGGTGGCTCACGGCGCACGTTACGACACCGGGCTGCGGCCGCCGCCCCCGCCGCCGTGCCCTCTCGGGGCACCTAAAGCGACGCCCTTGGCGACGGCGGCGGGGGGCGGGGCGGGCGGAGGGGAGTTGAGGAGACAAGGGTGGAGAGGAGACCGAAGTGGGAGGGAGGTTGAAACGATGGAATTTTGATGGATGTAGCGAGGAGGGGAAGGAAGAGGTGGAAAGGGGACTCAGAGACAGTAGAAAAAAATGAAATGTGGCAAACAGGAACTAGCGGTGCTACAATAGGACATATTTGTTCGAATTTGTTTGTTAGTTTTGAAAATTTTCGAAAATTCAGATAATTCAATGAAAATGGAATCTGAGCAACTTTTAAAGGCTTAATTTGCACTATGAGAGAAAAAATTAAAGAAAAATATTCTATCAGTTTTTTAGAACAATTTATTTAATCTCCTCTTTTCAAGTAAAACTTCTGTGGAAATTACTCAGATTTTCAAATTATTTTACATGATCTCATTTAAAGATGACTTAGAAAACAGGTTTCATTCAGGAAACATTCTTTTATTTAATAATATAGTTGATAATTGATTTTATAAAATTCAGAGAGATAAACAAAAATGAGAACGGCATCGCGTTTTTAAGCGTCCTTCGTCTGAACGGTTAGAACGGCAATTATACAGATTTTCTTCCGTAAAAAAATTTCGATATGAAGGACTCACGTCTGTATTCACGACGTATTTGTTGCAATAATCTACTATTATAAGAACAACATGTATCCACATTTTCGACATCATAACCTCACAATACGAATTTGTTTGAAAAATGGTTGCTTTCCCCGCTGCAGGAATACAATATTTTCTTTTCAATACTTAAGAACACAGAAAGCAAAAAAAAGAAAGAAGAATATGAGAAGAAGAAAAATAAAGATTGCGAGAGAGGAAAAGATGGTTACGTTTTTGCCTTTGATTTCCTACGGTTACCGGAAAAACTGCACATGGAATTTGACGAAAGAAAATGTAGGTACATTTTATTTAAAGCGCCATTTTCTTGACGGTAGGAAACGTTTCGCAGAATGATGGAAGGGAGACTGGTGCAACAAATGGAAAATAAAAATTAATGCATCCTAATGTCAAGCTAAAATCTTTTCACTGAGAAAATTACGAAAAATTAATGATCTAAGATTAAACAATTCCCCCATTCCATGCTTCTGCTCCTGTGGCATATCTAGGACTACAAATAGATCGCAGACTCTCCTGAAAAACTCATATAAATTCAATAGCCAATCAAACATTTATTAGGTGCACCTAAATCCACATTACATAAACTGGAAGTTATACAAAATAAATTTCTACGCAGTGCACTAAAAGCTCCGTGGTACATACGGAACAATCAAATTCTAAACGAACTTTCTATTGAACCCATAAAGAAATGGATTTCCAAATTAGCCTTAAGATTCTATTCATCCCTACACTCCTGCCCCGCTACAACAATATATAAGCTTGGCAAAACTTCAAATCCTTTCCCCAGAATTAAGACTCGACGTAGCAAAGATCTCCTTCATCCTCCATAATTTGCAATTATAACAGTCTAATTGTTACTACAGAACATTTCTTTTTACATTAAATTAGAATAGAAACTCTTTGCTGTAAATATTCATTTTTTTCATTTACTTTTGTTTATATTCATAGTGTTAAATTAACAAGCAGTTAACAAAAGATCCCACCTTGGAAACCCTCGAAAAGTTATGTATAAGCTATTTTTGTAAAAATTCTTAAAAAACCTTTGCAAGGCAACAACTGCTGATCAAGAAGAATTATAATTTAAAAATGGAAGGGAGAGGAACGCACGATAGTTTGAAATGCGATTTATGCGGTGGAGGGATGAAGTGGTGGAGGTTTGATGGATGTAGGCAGGAGAGGCAGTTGCAAGTGAAATGGGTGGTCAGTGAAATAGAAGAGAGGGAGAGGCGCAAATAGGAGAAATGAAAAAACGGAGATAGTGGAAAGAGGAAGTGTAAGATCGATACAAAGACGAGCGAGAGAGATAAAAAGAGAGGTTTAGTTCACGTTGTCGGTGAAAAAATGTTTCAGGAATGAAAGTTAAAGTGAAAGAAAGTGACAACGAAACATAATGAAGGACCTGAGCAGGTAGGAAAGGGAAGGTGGTGTGTAGCTCAGTTAAATAAAGGTTCTCAAGCCAATGAAGAAAGATATTAGAACATATACTCTTTCTCTATGCTGTTACCAAGAATGCTTAACAGATGTGCAATGGGAAATTACAATAACTGTTTTATGACGATATTTATGTCGGATTGAAGTAAATAAAAGAACTTTTCAGATGGCCAATAGTTCAATAACACTGGAAAACCCACTAGAAATCTACAACTCACCAATAAGTTAGTGTCACCTGCCAGTTGGGAGCTTACAGCTTGTCGCGGCTGGGGACGGCGCGCCGCTGGTGGGAGATACCTGGTTGAGGGGAAAACCCCAATAGTCGACGGTAGGTTGGCGCCAGGTCTCGCCATCCAGCAGGGAAAAATATAATATCCACCTCCCGAGAAAACACGCACTACACTTACGGGACTAATGACCTAAATAGTTGACGCGCCCGGAAACACGAATCAATCAATCAAACCCAGCCTTCTCCCAACCCCTACACACAAAAATATGCACTACTCTTGCGGGACTACTGACCTCAGTAGTTGACACGGCCAGGATCACTAACAATCAATCAATCAATCAATCGATCAATCGCCTCCGTCGGTGGTGCCACACGTGCGGTTTAGCTGACAGCTGAGCTCTTCAGGTAAAAGCTCTTCCAGTCCACTGCGTCACATGTGCACTGCACGCGGTGCACATCGCCTGGCAGCATTTTGCCCTTGCATCGCTTCAGGAAGCCGAGCCGGACGTAAGCTTACGATAAAGGTCGCCTATGCCTCGAGAGAGACGTACAGCTCTCAAGGTTGTTTTTATACTGTTTATTTGTTAATTTAACGCCAAAAAAGAGTTACAACTCTGAGTGACGTTCTATGCAGAAGAATGCAATCTGCTTGCCGCTGGCACCCAACCGCATCAAAATCCGAAGCTACAGTCGAATCCCCAGACGAAAGGCCCCAAAAGAGTCGAAAAGAACCGAAAGTGCCGAAGAGAGCCGAACAGATCCTCAAAGACTGCGCCCGCGCGCCTGCTTGCCGCTGGCACCGCAGCGGCAAAGTCTCCTCCCGGCGGCAGGTGGCGGCCAGGGCCTCCGAGATGCTCGCTCACCGCCAGGCGCGGAGGCGGTCCCCGAGGGCGGGGTTTTGGAGCAGAGTTCTGGGCGCAGGCGATGTCCCCTTCTCCGCCCCGCCCCCCCCTCGCTCACCCTACCTGGCTCGCCGCGCCACCGCCGCCCGCTCTTCACTTATTCACGCATTAATTAAAAATGGCGGAGGGGACCGGCGACGGGGCGGGGGGGTCAGAAGGGGCGTGGGCGGCGGCGCGAAGTGCTTCTCGTCCGGACGCCGACACTCACGACCAGCTCGACCCCGCGCTCCTCTTTAAGGCCAGTGCTATATTCCCTTCTCAGAAGCAAGGGCGGCGCCGGGAGGGGGCATGCCCCCCTTTGAAAATGTACATGTTTGAAAAGGATGTCGAAATATTTGCAGTTATGCTGAAATAATTTATTATTTGGGAATTTAATGTAATATTATAATGTACATACCAAACACAGACAAGTGGTAGGATCAATATATTTTTAACTACTACGTCAATGTATTTTAACTCTTTAATTTGGATGTAGAATCCAAAGTAAATTGGATCCTACATTACTTCCTTTCAATGCCACAAAATAGTATCTTGTATACTGCTTCACATGTAACTCATCCAAACCATTTTGACACGGCATTCAAAACCTTTTGTCGATGTATAATATTGTAATGAATTACACTGTAAATCCTTTGATTGGTATCATGAGGATGAATTGAAAACCTACTTTCGTTCTCACAGTAATAATATTAATAGGTAACAGATTTTTAATACAATATTTTCTAATTTCAAAATTTAATTTCGTCTCATACATGGACGAAAACCGCCAAGTTTGAAACGATGTAATTCTTGGGGCAAGAAATTGAAATTTTCTTCACAGAGGCTCAATGAAAAACTCGAAGGGGGAGATGAATTGAAGATCAGAAAATAGCAACAGAAAGGAAGATTACTTTCACTTAAACACTTAAACACACTTAAACAATCTGAGTGAATCCTAACGTGAGAATGCCATTGCAAGTATTTTCTAAGTCCAATTTACTTTCGTCAATTTCAACTTTTCAGAGCGTGAAAATCATACATAATTCATGTGATATGGATTTATTTTATTTTTGGGCATTAAAATTACTAAAAATATTTTCTCCTAGTATACATGGTTCAGGCCAATATAAAGTCATTTAATTACTGATAGTATTTAGAAACATATGATTGTTATGTTTTATGACTTCTTAACGTTGTTATTGTAATATTAGTAAAAATCACTCTCCAAAGAACATTAATAAAACATTCAAATAGGCGCAAATAAATTAATATGGTCCAGCATTTAACATTTGCTATACTTCGCTCTGGAGATTGATATTCTGTACAATTTTTGTTGCATGCTGGATTTAGCTTAAACACTGTTGGTTAACGTATATTTTAAAGGACATGAATATCTGTGTGAACCAAAACCATGAATCAGAATTTCAGTGTAATTTTCACGTTACATTTGGGCATTGCATGGTATTGATCCGTCGTGCAAAGGCGAAAACCTGCTCATATTTTACATATCAATCACGGTGTGAGACTTTTCGCCTAAAACAGCTCACGCAATGCACCACAGTTTCATTTTTATTTAGTTAATATATTTATTTATTAATTCAACGACAAAAACATTTAAAACTTGTGGCGTACTATTCTTACTTGTATTTATTAGAAATTATATGTTAAAGTAGACACCATTAAAACATGCTCATAAACCTCAAATAATAACAATAATAATTGTAGATCCTGTGGTGACGGCAGAAATCTTGTGGTAATCATAATCAACGACGCTAGAAATAATATTGACCTCAATAAGTTTGATCACCTTATATTTGGAAGACTAAATTTAGATAATTCAACATTTGTTAACCATCTAACGCAACCACTCCTTAGAAGCTAACATAATTTTTAAAATCTCCCATTTAGAAAACAGAAGCAATAGAATTAACTTATAAGAAAATATACAAATTTACATATTTTCAAAACACGGAATTAATACGTCTCAATTGGCAATCACACTTAAAATGCCATTATAAACCATTGTGCCACAATCATTTAAACCAAAATGTCATTATCACTGACTAGCTTCTCCATTCAACTTCCTCTCGCTCCCATTAGAAAGGTAATAATATCTCACAAAGATCATAAGATGTCGCCGAATTGCATTCATAATTTGGCGTGTTTAATCCATATTACTGAGGGCACTGGTACGTAGGGCACCATATTACTTAGGATACTGCTGCGGCATTCGCCTGGTGTTGATAAGAGAAAGCTAGGAAACTACCGATCAGAGCAGCCGGCCGCTAGAATTCTGCTCCAGTCAGCGAATGAATTCGACCTCGAAAATCCTGCTACTGTCGAGATTCGAACCTAAGACCTCCGGTCAGGCTCACTGCAGTGACGTATTCATTTAAGTCTTCTATTTTTCATTCGCACAAAATACTGTCATCGCTCAACTTCTGCATATCATACTCCGCGCTGTAACAGAGATCTGTAACATTCTTCTTAATAAAATGTAGATTCTCCGCAAATAATTAAAAAATTGGATGCGTGTAAAAGGTTGAGTTTGTATTAACACTTTATTAGTTTTTCATTGAAGTTAGATATCGTCAGATTTCACCAAGAGTAAAGTGAACATTACTAACGGTGAATACAATAATTAGGGAATCTCGTCAGCAGAATCCACACCTCACTCCAGTTCCATTTAATATATTTTCGCGATTTTCAGAACCATTCATTGTTAGCAATGAATCTCTTATCTCGCATTGTTACGATGCACCATGCGAAGCCAGGAACTGAGAATATGAAAGTGCTACAGCAAAAAATAGGAGATAAAAAAGAAGAGACGAAATGAAAGAAAAAATATAGTCGAAAATTCAAGAGCAAAAGAACAGCTTTAATGATCACACAGAGAATATGAGGGGATGTATAAAAATAAAAGATTAAATATAGAAAAAAATCAAGAAAAGGCAATAAAACATAAATATCAAAACATCGCAGCAACGAGAAGGCTATTGCTCAATTGAGGTAAAAACTTCCGACTGCTCCGTGGCAAATTGGGTAAATATAAAATATTAAATCAACTTGCGTAGAAGTAGGATTGCTAATCGCCCTCCACATGGAAGGACGTTTCTCCATTGACGTCGATTGTCTTTTCGTAATTCTTTGTGTTTAAAATGTTTTCCAGTGAATAAAATTCTTAGGAATTTTTGTCATTCATTTGGGCCATTTTCATCTGCATTTGAATCATCTGCATCTGAAGGAATCTTTTCAATTACGAATCTCAAATAAACTATTTAGTTTTCAGTTTAATTGATTGATTGATTTAATTGATTGATTGATAGTTTATGAGTCTTTTTACCAATTTCACGAAGGCAACAAAGGTTTACTGCAAATTTCCAAAAGCGAAAATATGTGTAAATATATAAAAAAGTAAATCAGGTTCCCGTTAAATAAGATTTTTGAATATTCACCACATTGCTTCTAAGATAATTTTGCTTTGGCGTGAAAATACACAGTTTTACACTTTAATCATGATATTCCTTGGATTAATTTAAATGTTGAGTGCTCACATTTTTACACACACAAAATCCATTATCTTTCGCACAGCTGAACAAAACGCAAGTGGAGTACAAACGGTTCAAATCAAAAGGCTAGATAAGAAAACATTCAAGAAGATCAAAAATTATACGTAAGAGGAAGAACTGCGGAAAGAAATCAGACATCATACGAGTGTGTCGATACGTTGGAATGAAAATAGAAAAGAACAATACGAGAAACTCAGAGAGAAAAAAATAAACCAACGACACTTTGTGAATCGCACTATAGTTGATTGGAAGAAACTACCAGAAAAACACTAGAAGCTCTTCCTTCTAATGAAGTCAAATTATACTTAATTACTTAATTCCATCTAGATCATCACTAAAAATACTGAGACCGTTATCTTTATTATTCTTATTATTATTATCATTATCATTATTATTATTATTATTATTATTATTATTATTATTCCATTACATCACGACTAAAGATGTTATAAGTCGGCTAAATATAAAATCTACTCCAGGTTGCAACCAGCTACCTAAGGAGCAGATCCGGTGACTGTCGGTGCTTCTACAATACTTTGCGCAAAATGTGGGCTGTTCCAAATAAAGCAATTTCTTGCACTTCCCAGTCTTTTGAATTACCTGGGAGTTTAGACAAGTTCTTACACAAATTTTGCGGAACAAATCCCAGAGCTCCGATAACTATCGGGACGACCTGTGCTTTTACGCCCCACATTCGGCTAATCTCGATTTCCAAACTCTTGTATTTAAGACGTTTCTCTGCCTCCTTGGTAACGACGTTTTGATCGCAAGGTACAGCAACATCGACAAGTAAACACGATTTGTTCTCCAAATCCCGGAAGACTATATTCGGTTTGTTTGCCGCTATCCTGCGATCAGTTTGAATTTGTTGGTCGTACAATATCGTACACAATCCAACAGACGTCACCGGTTTCGGTGAGTGTTCGTACCACTTGGAGCATGTGTTCGGAACTTCGTGGGCGGTACATATCTGCCAGTGGAGGTAACTACACACCCTGTCGTGTCTTTTCAAGTATTCGGTCTTTGCTAGGATTGGACAAGCTGAGACAATATGATCAATGGTTTCTACGTGTTCTTGACAAATACGGCATTTATCATCTTGAGAAATTTTTGAGAACCGCTTTATCATAATGTCGTGTTCTCAAGGCCTGATCTTGGGCAGCTATTGCAAGTGCTTCGGATTCTGGCTTCATTCTTCCCCTTTTAAGCCACATAAATGATTGATCTTTATTGATCTGCACCTTGTCCATTCGTTTCAGATATTGTCCGTGGAGTGGTTTGTCCCTCCACGATTCTTTAACATTTTTTGTGTCTCAAATTTCATGTAAAGTAGCATCAGAAGTTCAGTGTCTCTGTTGTTATTATTATTATTATTATTATTATTATTATTATTATTATTATTATAGGCGAATTCTGCCCATAGATGGAAGACGCTAATCAAGAGACTCAATTTTTCTTTCTGTTGTTATTTTTCCTATAGGTTTTGATTCTTTCCGAGAATGCTTACTTACGTTCATCAGACCACTTTGGTCTGTAATGTTTTTGTCTCGGTTGCTCTGGTGCAACTTCCCACTAATATTATTATTGTGACTTTTGCACTTCTCCCACGCGGGGGAGGGGACATTCACGTGCCACTAGTGTTGCTGTGGCTAGGCTCACTCGAGTAAAATACGTCGATGGCAAGTCGACAGTTCTCCAGACAGACTTAGTGAAATGAAACTCGGAGAGTGAGAACACACCGAGTTTATTACAGAAGTGAATAAAATACAGGTTATACAAATTTCTATTACAAAGTCGAAAATGGTTGTGAACCCTTTACAATATTTCCTTAGGAACTATATAGACTACATCCCCACTCCTGTTTGTAAGTACATGGTGGAGGGGGAGATACTTGTTATGGTCAGAGACGCAAGCGCGTTCTGGGTGGCCCTTATCACGGCGGAGGGGGAACTCCGAGGCGCGGGTCTTGCTATCACGAGGACTGTGCCCCGAAGTGACCTTTCATGATTACATGGAGGTTAAGGGGCAGGCGTTAGTTATTGGAGCCTTCGACGTCTTATCTGAGCGCAGGGCGCAACTGAGATGAAATTTATTAATATTTGTTAGGTGCTTAAGATAGAAGTGCGTTAAAATTATCGGGGACACGAAAAGACGCCTTCTTTCTGGTTCCAAGATATTGGTTATCGGGCCTCGTGCTTTAATTAAATTCATAAGCCCTGCTTTGCTCCGGAGTACATTGCGTAATGCTATGTACAGCCTGTACGCTCTGTACGTGGGGATATGTCTCGTACGGCTCCGAGAGCAAGCATCGAGCGAGATCTGTGTATTTTCTCTTAGGTCCTTCCATACTACGTGTCAGACATATCTGTAATAGTTTTTCTCACAATGCGACATGTGTCCAGAATGATATCTTTTTGAATTGCTTCCAGTACATGCTTTATATTTAGTTCCTGTAGCTGTTTAATGGGCGATTTTGTTACTATCCCGGTTGTAGAAATTGTCAGGGGACGGATATGCACTTTTTCAACCTTCCAAATGTTCTTGATCTCTTCCGCAAGTTCTCGGTATTTTGATATTTTCTTGGAATATGCTGAGTGGAGATTTTATTATTATTATTATTATTATTATTATTATTATTATTATTATTATTATTAATACAATATAACTACTATTATTATTACTATTCCACTACATCACCACTAAAGTTGTTATGAGTTGGCTCAAAAAAAATTTACTGCATGTTTCAACCAGCTACCTAAGGAGCAGATCTAGGGACTGTCGGTGCCTCTACAACACTTTGCGCAAAATGTGGGCTGTTCCAAATGAAGAAATTTCTTGCACTTCCCAGTCTTCTGAATTACCTGGGAGTTTAGACAAGTTCTTACACAAATTTTGCGCAACAAATCCCAGAGCTCCGATGACTATCGGAACGACCTGTACTTTTACGCCCCACATTAGGCTGATTCGGGATTCTCGATTTCCTAACTCTTATATTTAAGACGTTTCTCTGCCTCCTTGGTAACGACGTTTTGATCGCAAGGTACAGCAACATGCGACAAGTAGATACGATTTTTTCTCAAAATCCCGGATAACTATATCCGGTCAGTTTGTCGCTATCGTGCGATCAGTTTGAATTTGTTGGTCATACAATATCCTACAGACGTCACCGGTTTTGGTGAGTTCTCGTACCACTTGGGGCATGTGTTTGGAACTTCGAGGGCGGTGCAGATCTGCCAGTGGAGGTAGCTACACTCCCTGTCGTGTCTTTTCAAGTATTCGGTGTTTGCTAGGATTGGACAAGCCGAGACAATATGATAAATGGTTTCTACATTTTCTTGTCAAATGCGGCATTTATCACCTTGGGAAATTTTGAGAACCGATTTATCATAATGTCGTGTTCTCAAGGCCTGATCTTGGGCAGCTATTACAAGTGCTTCTGATTCTGCCTTCATTCTTCCCCTTTTAAAGGACATAAATGATCGATCTTCATTGATCTGTGCTCGGTGCATTCGTTTCAAATATTGTCCGTGGACTGGTTCGTCTCTCTACGAATTTATTTTTTTGTGTCACACATTTCATGTTAAGTAGCACCAGAAGTTGAGTGTCTGCAGTGTGAGAAGTGCAGTGTCTTCAGTTGTCATTCTGCGTGTCTTGCATAGTCCTGTTCGCAATGCTTCTTGCTACATTTACTATGCTTCTGTTTCTCATTCCTCGGTCAGATTTAATGACCTGCCTCATTAGTGGGTCATCTTGATTGCTGACTACATACTCTTCCATCCCGACTATTGCATTGTGCCAGGAGGCTTCAATTTGTCTGAGGCCTCTTCCTCCTTCCTTACGTGACACATAAAGTCTATGTACGTCTGCTCGAGGGTGAGCAACATGATGTATTTTAAGCAGTTTTCTAGTTTTTCCGTCCATGATTCGATTATTATTATTATTATTATTATTATTATTATTATTATTGTCATCATCATCATTATTACTGATATAAATATCATCATTGTTAACACTGTTATTAGCTTTGGTATAATTTTTAAGTTATTATTATTTCTTATATAATTGTTATAATTATTCTTATTATTGTTATGTCGGTTATACAGTGAAGTGTTAGATGAACTAGAAGTCAATTTAGAGATAACTAGAAATTAATTAGAAATAGGATATCATCCTCCAATTCTAATTGTAATTCTAATTGTATGTTTGTAATCTTTTGAATTCTAATTGTTATCATACTTTCCACCGAGAATGAACTCAAAGTAAACTGTAATAATATATCTAACCAACAGGAAGGCAACGAGAAGGCAGAAGAAGAAGAAGAAGGAAAGGCCTACAAGAGTAATCATCCGTCATGGAATAGGACACATCAAGAACTCGACCTTCACCACGTCCCCATCCAGCGAGCTGCCTCAGTGGGGGCGTGGGTCTGTAATTCAGGCGGCGCGGTGGGTCTGCTCCGAGCGGGAAGCTTTAAGTGGAGTCCGCTCGCTCTCCCCCCCCGCCGCCCCCGAGGCCCGCGCGGCTCCGGAAGCCGGGGCCCCATTATACATTCCTACGTGCCCGACGCAACAACATGCATTAGCCGGCACGGCGCCGGTGGATTGAGCTGTTACGCGTCCTGGTGGCCTGGAGATAGCATCTTAACCGCGCGCCCGCGACGGTAACGGCCGCGTTCACGCGACGGCCCGACGACGGCGGCGTAGGCGACCGCCCCCCGCCCCGCCACCCTCCCGGCGCCCCGCTCCCCCGTCGCTGCCACCCCCGCTCCTTCCGCCGTCCCCGCTACTTCTTATGGCGCTATCCCGGTACACGTGGATTCCTTCATCGCCCTCCATCCCGACTTCAAATTGTTGCTTGTTGTCATATTGCAGAAAACCGTTTTCCTGCAATATGACAACTTTGGGTGCGAAATGTCGCGTGTAAATCTTCGTTACATGATTTTTCTCACAAGTCCATTGGCAAAAGGATGCATCATAGACTTCCATTCACGCCTAGAAGTTTGTAATGTCTTTGCTGAGACATCTTGTATTTCACATGAGATTTGGGGCAGAAGTAATGGCATCCATATTTTGGGGGGGGGGAGAATATGAGTAGGTGTGGAAAATTTCAAATATTCACATGAAAGGACGAGGTACAAGCGAAGTGCTAGAACATTTATCAACACACACAAATTGAATTTATCGTATTTATTAAGGTATTTGAAATGACCGTAGTCGTTTCATGTTCGAAGGCATTTTAGAGAATACGACTTCACAAATTCAAAAAGCATTACATACCCGTTCCAAAGGCCTGATTAGGGAGATGCTCGATTACCGGACATCACATTGATCCGCACACTCACAGGTCGTCACGTGCGTTGCTGACCACTGGTTCCTGCGCATCTTTGCAGAAACTCTCCTGCGCATCTCGCGTCTGTCCGGTATGGAAAGCCATTGTTCCATGAGCTTCCACCAATTCCCTGTGACATTCTAGGGCTTTCCTTTCATGGTAAACGGCTTTCTTGAAGTAATAACGCTGTTGGAAACATGTTACATTCACCTCGCACAGCGTTAGACGAACAACTGGTTTCACGTTGCTCTCTGTGCTAATAGACACATTTGCAGAGCTATCTGTTGATGTAAACACACCCTATTGTAGCATTTCTTTCAAGATATAAATGAAATTTTTCGATCCGATAACATTTCTTTTAGAAAATAGTTCCCATGACTTCTGACACAACCTTCGTATGAAATACAAGATGTCTCTGCATACACATTACAAACATTTAGAAGTGAATGGGAGTCTATGATACATACTTTTGCTAATTGGCTGGTGAGAATTTTCATCAAACGAAGATACTCATGTGACGTTTCACACCCAAAATTGTTTTGCTTTCGCCCGATTTTTCGGTATCAAGGAGCCAAAACACCGAGCCAAAACGTGATAGACAATTGTTTCTAAATTTAGCAACTGGATTTATCCACGTTTTCGTTTCTAGGGCCCTGAAATAAGAGATTTTCTGCCGAAAATTCGCCGCTATTTCGCGCCACATTACATCACTTTCTCTCTACAGAGTAGAGAAAGAGAGTAAAAATTGACAATAACAATTTTTGACGAAAACTGTCATAGACGTTTTCCATTCTTCGCCGAAGTGCTACCGATAAAGGGACGCAATTTCTAGGACTTCCCCGTTACTGAAACCCGTAACTACCTTAATAGTCGCCCCGACTGCAACCCACGTGACATTACACTTCCTACACCCCCTCCCAGGCGCCATTCCTCACACTCTTCCATGTTCCGCGTCGCTTCGACCAAATCACAAATTTCCCCTTTCTTCGAATCGTTGCCGCGTGGTTTCGGCCATTATCGCCCAGGGCGCGGCGAGTTAGTATATTCTCGCTAGTCGAAAGGCACGACAAACGATCGATCGATTACGTCTTAAGTGCACGCGTGCTTTGTGTTTTGCTGCGTAGCGGCTCTGTTAAGGACGGTTGGTGAGATCGCATTTACTCATCTTCAAAATGATGGAGATGCTAGCGACTTCCAATTACTGCAGTCGTTCTGTCAGTTTTTTTTCTAGATTGAAAACTATCCCCAAGAATCACGAGATCAAAGCCACACATTATCAGTCTTAATACCAAGACGAGACATTTTGCCGTCGCAGTAAGAGAGCCTTTGGCATCATTCAGACTAAATTATGCTTTCCGCATCATTCAGTCCCTAGTTTCTTATTACACGAAGCTACATTTATTGATCTCGAACATACATGCAGTGAATGCGCCTCAATTAATTTATTTATGAGGTGAGAGACTTCCTATAGTTCCTTGTTACAATAATACGAGTTTCTTAGGTATCTTCACTCCAGTAATATTTTGTTTTCCTATTGAAAACATTTAGACGGAAAGGTTAAAAATAACTTTTCCTTAGATTTTCTCGTTAGCACCAACAAAATTACAACCTATTTCTCCTACTCGATGCAAACAACTACTAATCGAAATAGTTCAATTTTATTGCTCAATTCCTATTCAAGAGGAAAGAGAAGTACTATTTTAAACTAGTGGAGCTTCCAACGCACATACTTTCTCGCTCTGCTTCTATAAAGTCCTTATTACAGTGCAGGTCTCTTCTTTGTTGAAATCCTTGATATATCGAAAACTGCATAAGTTCAATTTTTTCGACGTCTTCTTTCAATAACATTATTAAAGATAAAGATTTTTTCCTAATAGAATCTGTTGTTGAAAGACAGATGTTGAAATAAAGTTATGTCATCATTGTTCGAAAATAGTATGAGTAGTTTTTCCGCAATTACTACCTGAAAATAATGCATATTATAAAAAATATAAAACGTATGTGATATTATGGCACCACTTGTTACGATTATAAATAGTAAGTGAAACATTAGAACGAAACACGGCATCTTTAAATAACATTCAAAATGTATTTACATCTTATAACAACTAGTAGAAGGATTTCAACATACTATACTTTTATGCATTATTTTTAACATCTACATTTTTTTAAATGTGAGTATTCAGCGAGATGAGAACTGCACCAATTCTAAAGCGTCTAATTTAAAGAAAAATTTGTAACAACTTTTCAAATTTTTTATAAATAGCATAACATCGTGAAAAATATCAGAAAACGACTTGTTTTTTACAAATCAACGTCCATATCTGTTTTTGAACAGACATTTTTGAACAGATTTTCAGGAAGAAGAAATCTATCATGCTCTCTGAATCTGAATTAGTGAAATTGCTGATTCAATCTGTGAGAGCCGAAGTCACTGTTATCTTCAGTCGAAATGTGTAGTTTTGCTGACAATCAGCGAAAATGCGAACCTTTTCATAATGCCCACCAGCATTTCACTGGTCGTCAGTGGTAAAAGTGCCACGCCACCATCGCTCCCTGATCGTTCAGTCGTTCACGTGCTGCTGTTTTCACTGATTCAAAAAGTGGACCCGATTTTTACTGATTTGTTCAGTTGAATTCATTGACAGTCAGTGGCAGAGTTATGACTGCCACCATCAGTGAATAGTCACTGTCAACCAATAATTTTTCGCTGACTGAGACTGAGAGAGTGAAGGTTGTACATCTGCATGTAATTTTTTTTTTTTTTTGCAGACTGATCCAGAGGGAAGAAAATAATATTATATACTTCACTTCTTGGCCGCCTCCACTCTTTTGGCAAGCCTCTTCACCCGTGGTGTCCCCGCGATTTCACCTCTGCTCCGTTCTCATCCCTTCCCCGCTTCTCCCGCTCCCGCAGAGTCTCGCGGGTCGGAATCCCGCGAGATTCGCTGTCAGGAGAGATTGGGAGCTCCTCTTCCGCCTCCGCCTCCTGTGCCGCCGCGCCGTGGAGCGCGGACTGGATGTTCACCCCAACCTCCTGCATTCGCTCAGCGACGACAGCTAGCGATGCTGCAGCGCCCACAGGGGGGATCTAGACAATCATTTATTGGGGAGGGGCATCGTAGATTTTTGTTAAAGAAACATGTTTGTTAGATATACACGCGTCCGGGGAGGAAACGTCGAAACTTCGAACCTAAGCTCTTAAGACTTTTCTAAGCATATTTTATCTAATAAACCTCGTGGATATTCCGTGGATATAATTTAGAACCTTTTGTTCTAGTTCCGCTTTAATTTCTTCCGTGTCACAAGTTTTTTAACCATAATTCTTCTTATGGGCCTCTCTTGTTTATTTTCATAAGTATGCTATTGTTCTTTGGCTTCATTAAAAATTTTTGTCAGTTCACGGTTTTCTGTTCCATCACTGACATTTATTTAATTTGATTATTATTCATTAATGTAGAATTTACTTTACTTTTTATATTTTTACTATCAAGCTGGTTTTTAATCTCCTGTTAGTTGGTGAGATTAATGACTACTACTGGAGGTGGCTTTTTCTCTTTTAAGGTTTTTGATTTTTGTTCTACACCGTGTTTAATTGGACTCTTCTCTGGTGACGATGTGGCCTTTCTTTTCTTAGCCTCTCTTTGGTATGGTTCTTGGGCAATAACCAAGCTGTTTCTCTGTTAACAATTTCCTCCTCTTCCTCCCAGCTAGTTGGGTTATACGAATACATTGTCTTGGATTGTAGACTTTGTATTTGATCGCGTAAATACTTTATCACCTCTTCCGTCTTTTCAGTTCTTCGTGGAGAATTCGTAAGCGTTTCTGATCTTAGAAATTAACATAAAAAGTAATTACAAAAATAGATTACTAAAATCTTACAAAATACGATCTGGGCTGTCAGCGGCCAGATCATGACTGGCTGCGGAAGCCTACCACATCGTCTTACACAACAGTATTACATACAACACACACTCCCTCCACATCGCCCGTCCTCCCAGTCTCACCCGGTCACACGGGTCTCTCGGCCCGACCCTCCCGCTGTCCCATACTCCGCATCATGCTTGTGCTACTCCCGTCCAGAGTCCGATGCGATTTCACTTACATCCTCCACCCCACCAATCCCATCTGCCCGTCCTCATAGCTCCCTCGCCCATCCCTACTTCTCCCCGGGCCACGCATAATCTATTCCGCCCAGACCCCGACACGTTTTCACACACCTCCGACCGCCCTAACAGGAACACATCCCCCTTGCCCCCTTACCCCCCGCTCAACACTTCCCCCTTGCCCTCTTCGACTGCCTCGGCCCGCAACACTTCTCATCACCCACAGGGTCCACCCCTTTCACCGCCCGACGAAAACATGCACTATACTTACAGGACTAATAATCTAAGTAGTTGACGCACCCGGATTCACTAACAAACAATCTCCCAACCCACCTACTCTGACCTCCATCCCTCCCTTGGCCCACACCCGCAGTCTTGGAACCACCCTCGCTCTACTCCCACCCAGACACCGACCGACCCCACTCCACCATGTCTTCACATTCCCTTCTCACTCCCAGGCTCAGACCTCGCTTCGGACATCCATCCCTCCTCCCGGCCCTCCTCCCCCTGCCCCGCCCTTCCTATCCTCCCCGTTCTCCACCATTCTTTCGACACATTCCCATCTCTCTCACCTTTTCGGTGCAGGACACTCTCCCCCCGGCTCAGATATCTCCTACACTCGCCTCGGAAAACCGTCCCTCCTCCTTCTGTTCCGCCCACCCCATCCTCCACATTCTCCACCATTCCTTCCACCTATTCCCATCTCTCTCCACCTTTCCGCCGCAGGACACTCTCCCCTCGGTTCAGACCTCCTCCTCCCCTCGGGCCGCCATCCCTCCTCCCCCTCCCCCTCTCATCCCATCCTCCCAATTCTCCACCATTCCTTCCACCCATTCCCATCTCTCTCCACCTTTTCGCCGAGGGACACTCTCCCCTCGGTTCAGACTCCTACTCCCCTCGGGCCGCCATCCCTCCTCCCCCTGCCCCGCCCATTCCATCCTCCCAATTCTCCACCATTCCTTCCACCCATTCCCATCTCTCTCCACCTTTCCGCCGCAGGACACTCTCCCTCGGTTCAGACTCCTCCTCCCCTCGGGCCGCCATCCCTCCTCCCCCTGCCCCGCCCATTCCATCCTCCCAATTCTCCACCATTCCTTCCACCCATTCCCATCTCTCTCCACCTTTTCGCCGCAGGACACTCTCCCCTCGGTTCAGACTCCTCCTCCCCTCGGGCCGCCATCCCTCCTCCCCCTCCCCCTCTCATCCCATCCTCCCAATTCTCCACCATTCCTTCCACCCATTCCCATCTCTCTCCACCTTTCCGCCGCAGGACACTCTCCCCTCGGTTCAGACTCCTCCTCCCCTCGGGCCGCCATCCCTCCTCCCCCTCCCCCTCTCATCCCATCCTCCCAATTCTCCACCATTCCTTCCACCCATTCCATCTCTCTCCACCTTTCCGCCGCAGGACACTCTCCCCTCGGTTCAGACTCCTCCTCCCCTCGGGCCGCCATCCCTCCTCCCCCTGCCCCGCCCATTCCATCCTCCCAATTCTCCACCATTCCTTCCACCCATTCCCATCTCTCTCCACCTTTCCGCCGCAGGACACTCTCCCCTCGGTTCAGACTCCTCCTCCCCTCGGGCCGCCATCCCTCCTCCCCCTGCCCCGCCCATTCCATCCTCCCAATTCTCCACCATTCCTTCCACCCATTCCCATCTCTCTCCACCTTTCCGCCGCAGGACACTCTCCCCTCGGTTCAGACTCCTCCTCCCCTCGGGCCGCCATCCCTCCTCCCCCTGCCCCGCCCATTCCATCCTCCCAATTCTCCACCATTCCTTCCACCCATTCCCATCTCTCTCCACCTTTTCGCCGCAGGACACTCTCCCCTCGGTTCAGACTCCTCCTCCCCTCGGGCCGCCATCCCTACTCCCCTTCCCGCCCCTCGGCAGCTGAGCTGCTTCTGCCGCGGCTAATGGCAGCGCGCCGCCGCGACCTTGTTTGCTTCGGGGGCCGGAGGTCTTGACGACAAACACATGTCGGCCAGCTTCCATCCCGCGCCGCGGATCAATAGCAAAATGGCCCAAATGGTGTTCGGTCGATCTGAAGCTTTCTGTGAAACGCACACCCATCAGGATGATTCAGAATCCTATTACTCAATTAAAATTGTCTAACAATTCTAAGTTTTGTTTAATTTATAATACAACTAAATTATAGATTATATAGACAATATGGATTCAAAAGTCACCTCCACCCTCATGTGATATACAGGCTGTCCCACCAACTATGGACCACCCCCATAACATTTAAACGGGTCAGGTGTCAGTTACGTGTCCCATGATTCCGCATTATTCAGCGAAAACTGTATTTGGATATTCTGAACCGTTTAGAAGTTATGGGGGTGGTCCATAGTTGGTGGGACACCTGTATGCAATAGACCTATAAACCTTAATCACATTTTCAAAGTATGTTTCAGATATAACAGTCAAACAGTATCAAATTGATTTAACCATCAATCAATACTGCATTCTAAAGAAGACCAAGAAAGAATAATGAAATTTTGTTTAGCCATTAACATATTTATGGACATTTAAAGTCAATGGATTCATGTAAATTGTTATTGTTGTCCCTCAATTGTTATTACTATTGTAATATAATCGGAAATGTAATTGTTATAATTTTCTACTGTTGTATTGGAACTGTAACTGCATTATAACTGTAACAGGAAGTCGTTAATAACAGCGATGTTGATGCGGCTAAAAATAAAAATAATTTAAAAATAAATTATACGTTATTCTGTAAGTTGTGTCTATTATTTATAATGTTGTTTAACACTCATAAACATTATTGATCACGTTGATTTTTTAACTTCATTTTTCATCACATATATGTATGTCAGTTCAATCACCTTTACATGATTTTTAACTTAATATTGAATAAAATTCTGGGTTAACTTTGACGTGTTATTTAATTTTGGGCCAGGGAACTGATTAAAACACCCTGAGAGATTATTGATCACACTTAGAAAATATCTGATAGACATCGTAGACACCTTCTCTTGTTACTTGTTTTATGAGAAGGAATTTATTCATCTCATCAAAATGGTCCGAAGGTTATAAACAGTACATTGGACAAGGAATGGCGATGTACACCGTGATAGGTAGGCAATGTGATATATCAAGTGTTTTCATTTGCCTGCTGTGTAATTATTTGTTCGTTCTTTACAATGAAACTTGTGTTATTGCCATCAAGCCAAATTACTGTTTTGGTATAATGACCATTTTAATAGATGCTTTGTGAGGCTAATTAAAATTGATTTTTTTACAATCCTTGTTGATGTATATAACAGACATAGAGCTTTCTACATGTGTGTGATTTTTGATTGGATTTGGAATTTGTAGAATTGAATGTTTGTATATTTGAAGGAATTGACTTGTCATAAATAAGGTCACAAAATATTTGATTCTCTCATTTCAGTCTAAAATCAAATGGAATATCTTTGTAAAAGAATTACACTAAATTATCTTCATTATGTTACGCATTCAGAATTCTTTCAAATTCGGGCAGCCATCATGCAGCTCGTTGCGGGAATTTTGCGTACGTTCCTGCCTGAGACACTAGTTTTCTGGGGAAGCACACCTCACAGTACACAGACTTAGGAGAAAAAAATACAAATAATAAGCAAATGCCATCTAAGTAATTGCTACAAGCTTTTTTCTTGATCTTGGAATCTTCCCATTGACTAGCCTATTTATTAACGAATCTGTAATTTTCCTCAAACATATAACACTGGGAACATATTTTCATATAAAACTCATATTGATATTTCATATAATTCATATAATACTGATACCAGTCGTAGAAATTACTTTCATCAGATGTCAGTACCAATAGCTCATTAAGAGAAATCCACATATAATTCATTTACGTTACTTTACAATATATTGCCAGATGACATTAAACAATTAAAAGACGATTGATAAATTGACAAATTAAAGTTCAAAGGAAAATATTTCCGGTTGCATTAATGTTCCTATACAAATAGAGGTTATACTGACCATCAAAAATAAAATCAAAGAATGCTACGTTACCTGCTTTGGGTGATGAAGCCCGGTGAAGGTTACTTTTGGATCATGGCTTTGTTCAGAGGACTGATTCGCGTTCATTGTTTTCCCACTTGGACCAACTTTCACATATTTCTCCACAATTATTAACTTTATAATTATATTTCTGTAACTCAAATTGCATAGAAAACTAATTGCTATACTCTGGCCGAAAGGTCATTTAGCACAATTCCTCCTAACATTCTCATTGTACCAGTAGACATATCGCAGGAAAGAGAACAATCGTGGTCTGTAAATTTGTAGACTGTGATCTTCTCCTCCTAGTGCTTTTGCCGATTGGGGACGAGTCAATGAACAGAAAACACAGCAATACACGTAACTGCATTTAGGGACTGCTGTCAATTCCATAGATAATTCCTTTGAAACTCGCAGGGAGATAGCGATGTACTGAGTCCTCTCGTTGAGTGGTCTGCCGAAGCAGTCGCTGTACCATTTAGTCTTCCACCGAAGCATGAAAATTTAGGCAGTATTGACATAGTGAGGAAAGCAGACGAAATAATTCACCCCCATTCTAACAGCCTGTCACCGCCACTGCCCAGGGGAATCGGCGCTCCGACACAGCTGAGAGCTGGCTCAGGAACCTTCGGGAGATGCCGGCCAGCGAACTTGACTTGTGCTTACTACTTCTAATCTCTTTCCAACGTCGATTTTTGAACGAATAATTGTATTTTTGGTTATCATTATTTAATATTGTGTCTGTTTGCATATTATCTACTCTAAAAGACAAAGAGATGAATGATAAATAAAAAGCATAAATTGAAATTATCAAAATAATGAAATATATTTTTGAGGTTGTGCAACAATTTGAACTGGAAGTTTGCGAGTTAACCTTGGAAACATTAAAAAGTATTCACACTAAATTATACATCAAATTAGAGATAAACAATATGTATGAGCGAATACAAATTAGTTTAGAAACAAAGTTCCGTACTAAAAAATTAAAATAAGACAACTGACGTAGAAAAAAGATTGAATTTATCGGTAATACAAAATAAATTTGATTAGAATATGCGGTCAATATTTTCAATGCTTGAGAAAATAAATTCAGGTATTGAAAAAGATACTGTGATATTCTGTGGGAATCCAGATATGTATATGCGTGTCGAAACGTTATTTCATTAACATACATCCAGTAAACCCAAACCGTGATTTGAAATATACGCACATGCATTGCTGCCGAAATATTTTAGATATAAAGGAAGAAAGAGCACATGGAAGTGAATGACCGCCGAATGTCCAGCCATAGGACGGCCACAGCATGGGGGAAGGAGGATCTAACACCTCACACTACGATGAAGAGAGAGTTTCGATGATCGTCGATACTTTTTGTTGTTTTTACATGTTTACTTTTTTAGGAAGCTGAAAAGTATTGATATTGTTTATGATGCACGTTTTGATGCAATTTATCGCAAGAGTCGATAATAACTTGAATTACTGTAGCAAATTTGGGTGAGGAGAAAAATATTGAATATAATATAGTTTAATATATTACTATTTTATGAAGATACTACTATATTTTTCTTACATAGAACTAGAAATTGTATGATTTTAATTAATAATAGGACAAATTACTACATATGATTTCATCAATAGTTACAATAATTTAATAATGTATTAAAGGTTTCCAATATAGCAACAAAATTAAAATGTAGGTAGTGGGCTTCGGAATTCCCCACTGTAATGCACGGGAAATATTTATACTTTGGTATTGCTAGAGTGAATGTTGCTCTTAGTCCTCCTGGAAATGGAAGAAACGACTCACACTAGCTATGGGTATAGTCTGCCTCTATACTGGGTGATTTAAAATTGCTTTCGCACCAGCGCAATGGGACTTCTGTTTCAATGACGAGATAATGTCATTTCTGCAAAAAAGAAAAGTAGAAATCACCATCGTTTTGAAATGATCAGAGGAAGGTTATGCTGCCTAAGCGAAAAATCGGAAGCTTACGATACATCGCCTTATCAAAGAATGTATCGTTCGCATGAACATCCATACATTTCATTGTCTCACGATAATAAATGCGTAACATATAAGATGTTATACTTTAGGCCTCAAGCACACAACAATTCGGAAGAAATTATTAAACTCTCAGTATCGTGTGTTCTGTGTGCATGGCACATGCACCGTCTCCCCAGAGTCAACGCTTTGATAAGGAAAGTTACGCCTATAGTAACATCGCTCTGGCGATCTCTGTTCAAGTGAAACGAAAGTCTTCTCACTAGTGGACACGACGTTTTTCGTCATTGTTGTGAATACGCATACCATTTCGCAAGAATAGAATATTGCACACGAATCGAACAACAAATCGAATTGTGAGGCATCTGACAGATGGAGAACCGAAGTTTCTGTTAGAATAACTCTGCATAAATTTCTCATTCAGGCAGTGGGATCAACCAATGCAGCTACTAAACGGATGTCGTATAACCGTAGGAACTCACATCTAGCATCTTTCAAGCTACGAAGCTGGTATCGGATTGCAACGTGATACGCTGTCGCTGTCAAAACTATTCCAACCGACAATGAAATAGTAGGGGGCACAGAGTTCAAGTGAGCAAAACGTTACGCACTGTGGCAGCAGGCCTGAACCGACAGCCTTTGGAGGGCGACGGAGGCGTCGGGGGCGACGTGGGCGGTGACGCCTACGGGGCGAGGGCGGGGCTGGACAGGGCTAGGGCGGGGCGAGTGCGGGGCGAGGGCGGAGCGAGGGCGGGGCGAGGGCAGAGTGAGGGCGGGGTGAGGGTGCGGGGGGGGGGGCTAGGCGGCAGCTCGAGCGGTTGCCAGCCGTCACAGGAGGCCCGGCCCCGCGCTTCGACAAAATATTTATTGCGGGACAAATATACAGCGGGGCGTGATCGAGTATGGCGTGGGCCAAGCGACGCGCAGCCCGCCAGTTTGACAGGCGAGCTTACGCAAATGCGACGCCACGCGCCCTCAACAAATGTGTGCGCGGGAGAGCTCCGGAGGGCGTCGCCCAGGGAGGGGAAGGAGGGACCATGACCGAGGGAGGTCGCGAACTTGTGGTGGGAACACTGTTATGTGTATATCTGGCAGCCAGGCTCTTTCACGGCAGGTAAAGACGGCGTCACATCCTGCATAATCTCTCACAAAAACTTTTTTTTTGCGGTCGCGTCAGCATCTAGGTCAGTTGTGTCAAGGTCTTCTACTGGTGGCTGTGGCACGCATCGTGTCACCGTAGCATGCCACGAGCTTCTCTGCGCAACTAGCGTCGGGAAAGGGAACTATTACGAGTAGTAGTAACTCCACTGTTTTACATTAGGGATGGCGTTGTCTCTGGTGGCGGGATGATAAACTGCGTGGAAGGGCGATTAGGTCGTGGCACTCGTGCCACGGACCCCGCTCGTGGCATCGACCTTGACAACATTGATCTAGGTCATTAGCGACCACTATTGGGTTTAACGAAATGGTAACAGTGAAGATGACATATGGTGATGAAAGGGGGCGAAAGGACGAACACAAACAGAACCAATCCCGAGGTGGCACTGTAACCCGCGACCCTTCGGACCGCGATCGCTGCTACGCCACTACTATCTTAGCGATCTCGGCCACCGAGGATCGAGACAACATTCTTTCTTACAGTCCTACACTCCGTTTCATATCCGCGAGGCTCTTTTGACTGGAAAAAATCATTTTGTGCCAGTGAGAAAGACGTGTGTATCGTCTCCTTCCTCCATGCAGATAGCGACAAAGGTAACATTGCTTCGCGAAACTTAGCACTTTTCGCACAAGAACAATCTTGTTTATTTTTATCCGTTACTTAAAAAAACAAATGCATCATTATTTGTTTTTCATGCAGGCTTGTCTCTAAAAACGTCCAGAATTCCACGAACATTGTACAAGAAACCAATAAATTCAAAAACCTTAACACAACATTAATTTGTTTTTGTGAATCATAACAATGCTTATTTTCATAATTAACAAACACATTGCAGTAAACCCTAGTTAACACCTACTCCAAGGGACCGAATTATTGAGTGTTTGTTTCAAAAATTGGTGTTATTTTCCTATTAAACGTCCGTAGTACTGTTTCGTGGTTGGGCTCCAATGTTGTTTGTTTACGGCAAAATTTCTGTTAAGCGAGTAAGTGCTAACGAAGGGTTACGCAATTATTTTTCTCGAGGTTCGTTTTATTTAAAGAAAGTGTCTTTGGAAGGATCGGAAAGATTCGTGTATCGTCTCCTGATTCCATGGAGATTTCCAGAACGGTAAACACTGCCCGTCAGACCGCATCTGGCCGGTCCTCCAAGCCCCCGCCGTCTCACAGCCAACAATATAATTTGTGACTGGTCCTCACTGACGCGCGCCTACAGTTGCCAGTGCAGTCCTGGCTCTCCCATACTACAGCTACGCGATCTATAGATTACTAGAGAGCTGTAGTAAGGAAGCAGTTACTGAAGTCGAAGAAGAGGGAGCATTTTACACTTCTTGAAAGAAGCCGAGTGCACGCCTTAATAATTTGTAGTTTAATATTTGGAACTTTTCTATGACAATGAAAAACCCGAATAGAGTGAAAAATAGTAATGACTTATTTTTTACATTTTTGGAGGATTGTTCCCAAAAAGTATAGACAGTGAAATTTTATATAAAATAACTAACGTTTTCTAACAATAAAGTTACTTACATTATCCACATTTTTGCTTTAGTTTTCTATTTCCTATAACGCGTCTGTTTATGTCTGTGCTGGTACTGTATCTTGTGTGATATCTGGTTTAGTGGAAATGCTCACCCGATCGTTCAAATGTAATTTCCTATTTCAGTCATTATTTTCATGGTATTATAAAATGGGGCTTGTCGGGTTGACGCTGCAATGCCTAATGTCTCTGAGAGTGCTGACAAATGGACTTGAAGCTCGATCAGGCACACAATAGCTATGTGTTCAAACCAAAGAGACCAGTTCTTTCATACTCTTTTTTTATTTGATTTGTTCCATCAGGTGACTCAGAATGTAGAAAGATTAAAAGGTATTTTTCTAGTGTAAAAATGAATTGCCATTGTGGATGCCCTGCGAAAAAAAATATTTTGCAAAATTGTACGAAGTAGAATAGTTGAATTTATTTTTAAAAATATTAATAACACCAAGATTATTATAAACAAAAATCAATGAGATAAAACAAATCATTCGTACTAGAAGAAGAAAAAAACATTGTGAATTTACAATAAGCATTTTTATAGCGTTTGAAATAAAATTATTTTAACATAAAGTGGACGGAGTTTCTGGAAATGATAGATTGAAATTCTAAGAGAAATTAGATATGCTGGGAATTAAATTATGCTATTTATTTTTCAGAAGAATCACAAATATTTTCAAAACAATGTGCGACATTTTAAAAATTTATATAAATGAATATGTACATTTGCGCGTACAAATTAAAACTATAATAGTTAAATACATAATAATACCTATAAATATAATTAAAAAATTTACTTACGTGGAAGGATAAAATGAGCAAACACTGATGTTTTAGGTCTATTCAGAAAGCATGTTAAAGCATTTCTTCTATGTACGTTTCTGAATTTTTAAAATTTAGATAAATGTTTGTTTTGTAGATGTATTTATCAACAAATCCTACAACTCATTTTATCTTTCCATGACTGTACTTTTACATACGGGCATAATGATGAAATTACCGAAAAGAGGGGTTGGAAGTAGTAGTTTAGTGATGCACGTATTTTCATCTAATTCTTCATGAAGGAGGTACCATTTTTATTTATTTTCCTATCTCTTGTAGCTACCATAATTTATTTCACTCCTTTTTATTGATTAAAATCATTCAACAATATGACCTACATCGTTAATTGCTCGATATGTATGAAATATTCTATTCAAAAGAATACGCTCTAGCATTGAAGTCCGACTTTTTTTAAAAACAGTTGCTTTATTAAATGCTTGTCACTATGGTCATAACCCATAGCTTCTAATGGCTGTAGGTTCACTGAATTTCTTGCCGAAATTGACAAAAAATAGTGCACCTCTCTCCACGGTGAGGTAGATCTATAAGTACTCAAATGCCAGGAGAGTGTAAAAACTCACAGGACATTGATTTCCTTCATTTCTTCAGTGCGTTATTGAAGTATTTCCGTTATTCTACGCAATTAGTACCATTACGTGATAAGGAATTAAAACTCATAACTTTCAAAATGGAGTTAAAGAGACTGCTTACGACCATATCTCAATATAAAGTTCAGTAAATATTAGTCCTCTTGCAAGTGACCCGTCATTTGTAAAACAAAAAAGGAAACAAATAAACGGGTGAACTGACTCAGATACCACTTGCTCATTTTCATGGGAAAAACGTATGCTTGAATTTGTGATTGAGCTCTTGTAGTTCAACATCAATGCAACTACTTTTCTAAATTATTATTTATAGCTTCTAATGAGAAGCAAGTCGAAAAAAAATTCCAATCTATTTGTTGACTTTCCAGTCTGTAATTTATATTATGTTGCTCAAAATGTAAGATTGTAAATTTGCGTTGAGTTTCTCAACATGCGTCACTGGAGATAGCGGTCGGGCAGCAACAAATAATGCAAATGCTGACGATATTTTAATAAGACCATACGTCTTTATTTGCATTGTTTTGGATGAGTTATTGCTTGACCTAAATATTCACAATGCATATTCGGAAGACATTGTAATATATATTCTCAACATATTGTTCTGATAACTTACACTAGAGCAATGTTATTGACGGTTCCATCTGATTAGGATACGATATTATAAGTTTTAATGATCTTTATTTTATCACTGATATACCTTGTTCCGAATATTTTGATTTGCATTGTCTTTCAAGATATTAATCTCTGTGCAATCTCTGTGAATTTAAAATATTTTTCCACCTTCTGCAGAATTTAAGATTTTAAAGCAACAACAAATAGGCATTAATGAACTGCAGGCTCACGAAACCATTCAAAGCGAAGAGCCTGTGTGTGACACATACCTGGATTTCTGGACCACAACTCACTCAATTCGTAGGGTTTCCGTTACGAACTCTACATTACGTCCAATACAAAGAGCTCGTCTATTATTTGTATACGTGAACGAGTTGAAGGAACTGTTCGAAATTAACAGTCCCTTGCAATGCTACAAAGAAAGATTCGAAACTCTGACCATACACTTTTCAGATATAAAACATTCCGTCTGCACTGATTTCGCTACATTTCATTACACCATCTTCACCAAAATTACGTGCAATACACAATTCTTTCTTAAAACAGAAGACACTATGGAACAGTTGAACACCACTGCCAGATTTACAATCTTCCATGACAATACGAAGCGACAACCAGCGAGTTCACTTCTGCATCGAATTTTTTCTATTATTGAGGCTACCGCAACATCACATTGGTGACCGCCATATCGTCAGGGATTGGCGTGCGGGCCATCTCATGGCGTTATGATATCTCATGATCGAGAGGCTCAAGGAGCTGTGAATTACAAATTGTATCGTCAAAATGCCATTGTTCCGTTCACACACTTCGAAACAGTTACTACGAGTTGCCCAATTCAACTCGTTCTCCTCCATGAATATTGGTTAACGTACATTCACGATAGAATCGTTTCCAGGCTGCATCACACGACACATATGAGCAAAGTGTTCTTGCAATATCTCAAGAAGTTATCCAAGTCGACCATCACAGTCGTTCTCCGAAAATCGGACTGAAACTTCCGTGGAGAAGACTGCCACTTCACCAAGTTAGTTTTTCCTTTTAATCGGCGCCCTGTGCACGACGACATTTTTATCAGACACACTATTAATACATAAAAATGTGAGTACACATGACAAAATCGATTTTTCCGAACACAATTCGTTCCGTTCTCCTTACAACACTACGTTAAATTGACATTTCTAGCCAATGTAGTGTTCATTCAAAGATGCTAATACAAAAATCACATTGGCGGACGCCATTTCTTTGGGAAGGAGTGTTTCACATTGACAGCGTTCACAGAGTCCAGGGCTTGGGAAATGTGCTAGTTGAAACTTGGCACGGTGACAAATGTGTCCAAGCGCTTTACGTTGCATTTGGTAGGTGTAATTAGAACATCTTCAATGCGTATCCCTAAATGGCTCAAATCGTTACTGTATTATACTCCAACCATCGAATGGTATCCATCTGGCCTTTTTTTTACACCCAGAAGAGAACCTGCATCTTAAAGGCTACCCCCACCATAACGACGGCAACCTCCATCTGTTTGAGGCGGGTGCTCCATCTCGACAGCGTCCACGGCTTGGAAGTCTGGCAAAATATGAAGTTCCCCGAGTACAGTGTCGTCCAAGAACAATTCGTCACGCCTGCATAATCATCTAATACCCCTTGCTGGATCCATTTGCAAGATCGTTAGACTCATTTCTCTTACAATTGAGCCTTATCCAACTGATCTCTCCTCTCTCGTTCTGAGAATAATCTGTCTCGTGATGTCTGCAGCATCGTCACTTGGCGGTCACCATCTCCTTGGGCGGGTACTCTATCTCGACGGCATCCACGCGACGCGTAGTGATGACATCTCTTGCAAATCACATGGCTGCGAAAAACTGATCAATCGTTACATCCATCGAGTCCAATTCAAGCAGCCGTTTTCTCTCACTTGCAGATGATTTTCTGTGAAGAATACCGCACCACCGGTGACCACAATGTCTTTGGAATGTATTCCATATCGACTTTTTCTTCAGTTTCGTAGACTTGCAATATGCGAAGTTGTCACGACGGTAGTGATGTGCAAGCAGAATCGGTTCGCTCCTACATAGTTATTACAACATTTCCATTTGAACAATCGTTAGAGCACTGTTCCCCCACCATCGAGTCCAATCCAACTGGCCGTTCTCCCGCAGCCGGAGGAGATGCTGTACCTTGAAGGCTACCGAACCACCGCGTTGGCGACGGCCATCTCCTTGGGCGGGTGGTCCATGTCGACGGCGGCGTCCAGGTCGTCGACCGCGGGCAGGTTGATGCGCGGCGCCAGCGGCATGAGCGGCAGCGGAGGCAGCGGCGGAGGGGGCGGCGGGTGGCGGCGGCGGCACGCCAGCAGCGCCGCCGTCGCCACCATCCCGCCCAGCAGCAGCACCGCGGCGGCGATCACCACCGCCAGGATGATGGGCGTCGGCTGCAGAGGCACCCCGCTCGCCGCCCCGGCGCCGGCCTGCGCCTTCCCGCGCTCCGCTGCGAACACACGGCCGGCCAAGATTAGTCTTATTCTTATTATCATTATTCATCTATCGGTGAGTCCCATGAATTAAACAGCAGCTCAATAAGAAATATGAAAATATTCATTGAAAATGGGTTATTGATTAATATATTAATTATTAATTTCAAAATCTGTACATAGATTAAATGATGTCGCTTCGTTCTTTTCGTCCGGAGCCGCCACCACTGGGGGTGGAAGAAGGGCGGATGGAGGAGAGAAAATCGTGGCAGTCGGGAGACACAGGGAGGAAAGGAGGGTTGGAGAGGGGAAGCGGTGGACGATGATGGGGAGGGAAGCTGCGGCTGTGAAGGAGGAGGGTGAAGAAAGGACAGGGAGGAAGGAAGGGAGAAGTGTGAGGCGACAAAAGAAGTGGAAATGCGGGGAAGTATGGGAAGAAAGCAGGGTCGGAATGTGCGAGGAGGAAAAAAAGGGAGAAAAACGGTACGAAAATAGGGAGAAGGGAGGAGGCTGGAGGGAAAGAGGAGAGGAGAAGTGGTGGGAATGGGAAAGATGAGCAGGAGGAAGCGAAATAGCATTAAGGGGCGGCGGAGGGGTAATGACGCCATGGAAGCTCATTATACCGACTGAAGGGTAGAGTAATGAGATGAACGAGTTTTCGCCTGCTCCGCGCTCCACTAGACTAGCCTCACGAGCAAAATGCCGACGTGGTACCGAAAATTATATTTGTTATATTGTTTTATTTACAAATCGTTATTTTTCAAAATAAACAACATTATTATCATCTTGTGATTCTCAGCAGCTTGTGCTGGGTTCAATTTGCCCAATCCTGCCACGAATAGGAAAGAGCCGAGTCACTGAGGAGAGAGATTTCACACTGACCCCCAAGACCAATATGGGAGCCTCATTTCTGTTAGTTCAAGAACGTGGGAACTATATGACATGTCTGCAGGATTGCTGCTTTCTGTCCGTAGTTTAGGATTCGCTGAGGTAATCCCATTTGTTTTTAATTTTTCCTTGAAAGTTTTTGAGACTACATCTCAGCCGAAATAACAAGTGGATATGTTGTTACACTCTGTAGTTTCCACATTTGTTTTATTTTCAGAGCAAGGTCTTCATACTTAGTAATTCTCTCTCTTATTATCATTATTATTATTATTATCATCATCATTATTATCATTATTGTTATTATTATTATTATTATTATTATTAATCTGCAACAGAACTAAAGATGTCATGAGTCACCTGAATATAAAATCTACTGCAGGTTGTAACTAGCTACCTAAGGAGCAGATCTAAGGACGGTCGATGCCTACACAATACTTGGCGCAAAATGTGGGCTGTTCCAAATAAAACAATTTTTTGCACTTCCCGGTCATTCATCATTTCGCAAATACAATTGTAAGAATGCCTGACATGCTAGTTACGAAGGTTGGGGCAGACGTCATGGCAACTTTTTTTTCTAAAAGAAATGTTATCGGATCGCAAAATTTCATTGATATCTTGAAAGAAATGCTGCAGTAGGGTGTGTTTATATCAATAGATAGCTCTGCAAGGGTTTCTATTAGCACAGACAGCAACTTGAATTCAGTTGTCCGTCTACCGCCGTGCCAGGTGAATATGACATGTTTCCAACAGCGCTCTTACTCCAAGAGAGCTGTTTACTATGAAAGGAATGCCAGAGAATGTCACAAGGAATTGGTGGAAGCTCATGGAATAATGCCCTTCCATACCAGACAGCCGCGAGATGCGCAGGAGAGTTTCTGCAAAGATGTGCAGCAATCAGTGATCAGCAACGCACGTGACGACCTGTGAGTGTGCGGATCAATGTGATGAACGATAATCGGGCATCTACCTAATCAGGCCTTTAGAACGGGTATGTAATGCTTTTGGAATTTGTCAAGTCGTATTCTCTAAAATGCGTTCGAACATGAAACGATTATGGTCATTCCAAATACTTTAATAAATATGATAAATTCAATTTTTGTGTTTTGATAAATGTCCACGACCTTACTTTATATACCTTGTCCTTTGATGTGTATATTTGAAATTTTCCACCCCTACACATATTGTCACAAAAATTGTTGCCATGACTTGCAAGCCCTTAAAGTGCAGATTTCGCCATGACAGCCCTTAAAGTGCAGATTTCGGGGACCATGTTGATATGAAACCACCTCAAGACAAAATGGTGGGCAATAGCTAACACGGCTAGCACATACGGCTTCCAAGATGGGGCACGGGTTCTTTCTCTGGTAATTTATGGTGGATTTTTGGCAGACAAAGCAAACCTTCGCCAAAATCCCTCAGGTTTCACCCTGCGTCGTAAATAACGAGCCGCAACAAAATTAAATAAATAAATAAACAAACAAACAATAAATAAATAAATGTACTAATTAGAAATAAACTCAAATGTTCCCGCACGTAGAGGCAGATATAGGTACTCAGCAGTACCTATATCTTCAGAGAGATATTTTTGTGAAAGCTACAAGTTTCTTTTGCCGTTAACACGAATTAAACCTAATACTTAGATATGAAAGAAGCACCGCAAACCATCCCGTGGCATAGTGCAAGAAAAGAGACGTCTCAAATCTCTCATTTTGCAGTCGTAATTTGGTTACGTGGACGATCATTTTGAGATTTGTACTAGTAAAAATACGGTATTTGCCACACATAATTCTTGACTTAACTGCAAAATGACGACCTTTGTATTTAGTGTTCAGTTAGAAGATCACCTGAGAACGTTTTTCTGAGGCCTAGAATCTCTTTCCAACATTTTAACTATCAATATTTGAAAGGTGAATAAAGGTTTAAAAAAATGAATAATAATAATAATAATAATAAAAACTAAAATTCCTTTATTTTACTCCCTTTTTCAACAGCAAGGTCATCAGCGACTACTGGAACTATTTGATCCTAGTGGATATTCACATTCATGCGCTATTCTCCCCGACCCCAAGAGAGATTACATGAGAGCCGGTTGAAAAAAGAAAACTGGGTGGTCGGCGGCGCAGTCGGAGCAAGCGTTGGGTACGCGGCGGCCTCAGGGAAGGCCTCGCGCTGGCATTTCGCCGGCGGACTCGTCTAATTTCCCGCGCCGCGGCTGCCTCGCAGCCCGCGCCACTTGGAGCCGCCGCCGCCGCCGTCGACGACGACTCGGGGCGCTCGCAAAGGGAGGCTCGCAATTCCCCGAGCGCTCTGCGGCCGGCGAAAGGTCGCCGCTCGGCGACGTCAGCATCGTCGGCGTCGCCGGCGACCTTGTCTCCGCCGACCCTCCAGCCACTTCCCGGCCCCCGCCGTCGCCCCCTCCCAACGTGGGTTGGGACATAGATGGCGATATTTTCAAAACATCGATATTTCTATAAGAATATCGATGTATTAAAGCCGATGTTTTTTTAACATCGCGGAATTAGTCAATGATTTTTTAACATCGGAGTATTTAAAGTCGATGTTTTTTGAACATCGAGGTATTAAACTCGACGTTTTTGAACATCGAGGTATTAAACTCGACGTTTTTTGAACATCGAGGTATTAAAAGTCGATGTTTTTTGAACATCGATGTTTTTTTTTTGCTCGATGTTTTTACGTTTAACAATGTTTTGTTCGTGGATAAAAATTCCCGTAATCACAAATTTGTAAAAGTGAAAATATGAATTAATAGTGGTAGGAAATGGTGCGGTGTTTACGATGTTTCCATAATCGAAATAATTTATTTATAATTTTCCAGTTTTAATAATTAAATAAATATTTATAATTTTCCAGTTTTCTTTCACTCTAATTTGTTTCATAATATTATTTGTAATAGATTCCATTTATTTAATTTAATTTTCATTTTGTCATTTTAAAAAATTATATGTCCATATTCACGTTTATATTTTTCTTTAAACTCTAATTAATAATAAAATTCTGTAAAAAGTTTTTAATTTTTTAAAAAAATGTTTTGTAATTTAGATATTAGATATTGGAAAGATATTAATCGGCGGTTATGTATTCCTACATACATCAGTAGAGTGGATCACAGGCACAAAATAAATTTAAGACAGCAGAGAACGGATGTCGGGAAATTTTCTTTTACAAATCGAACGATTACGGAATGGAATAGATTGCTTGCAAAAACCTTTGAACCCTTTCCTCAAAGCTTTGAAAAGTTTAGGAAATTAATTCAGGGTATTATTAAGTAAATGAGGGAGAATAGTGGGTTATATAGCGATGCATAAGTGTTCTATTTTGAAGTGAGGTGTCGTGCAGTGCATAGCAGAGAAATAAAGAAGGAAATGTTTTCAGGTCTTAGTGAAGTGAAGTGCAGTGAAGTGAAGTGCAGTGCAGTGACGTGCAGTGTGATCCTGATTGTATAAACATTCAGTCCGGAGTTAGAGTATAGAAGGTGTTTTTTTCTTGTTTTTGTTTGTTTTTTTGTTGTTGTTTTTTTCCTTTCTTTCTTTTTCTTTCCTTTTCTCTCTTAATGTAATTTAATGTTTAATGAATCAGTTTTTGTATTATTATCATTATTTTACCGTTATTATTATTACTATAATTAGAATATAATTTGCTAGTTATATTATCTTATTATTGGTATTAGGGTTATTGTTACTGAGAGACTGTGTATTTTTATGTTTCTGTAGCTATTTTTATGTTTTGTTTTTTAGCTGCCCCCGGGTTATATCCATTTGCAGTTTAAATAAATCTATCTAATCTATCTATATTATTATTATTATTATTATTATTATTATTACTATTATTATTATTATTATTATTATTTTTGTAGCACTGAAGATGGCCGCACTGCGGCCGAAAAAGCTTTATGCAAAAATAAATATTTGCGATGGAGAACCAACACCTCATATGCATTTCGATTATGAATTAATAATTTGTATTAAGACTGTCTGTTTTGGAACCACACGAACGCGATATGTACTACCTTCATTAAAGAGGCAGTTATTCCGAGATGACCATGATTCTCTGATATTTCCTTCGTCTTTCCTGACATTTCCTCGTCTTTATTCGCATTTCTCACAAGGAGAGGCGTTTTTTAACTTTGTTTTCAGTTAAATTTCAATTACAAATACGATGCACCACCATTATCAAATTAAATTTTGCTGCGAAGGAACTTAATTTTGGAGGTCCATAAACACACTTTAAAAAATGTTCAAAAACATCGATGGTTTTTTGTCGATGTTTTAATTTCGAATATCGATGCTCTCCTTGGGCGGTTCGAGAGGTGGTCTTGGAGATGATGCCACCCCCTTCAAAGCGCATTCAATTTATTTGAAAATATTTTCAAACCATTTTCCATCAAAATTGCACAGTATAATTTGTTAATTCATTAACTAACGTCAACAAATGACATTTTTCAATGTAATATTTTCAAAGATGTTACCGTATTTAAAATGAAACTATCTCTAGTACAAAAACTACCTTTAGTAGAACGATACGTAAAAATATCGTTTAGAAAGTTAAAGAATGAAACCAATGAAAAACGTATGTATAAATATTAACTATGAAGTCATAGCACAATTTCAATTTTAAGAAAAGTCTTCCTTTTAATTCCTCCCCAATATACTTTCTGGGCCTGCCTTTGTTGCTGGAGTAGACTTTAATCTATCTCGGTGGCTTATGATGTTGGGTCTCTATGTCTTGTTCAGATGCTACCTATAAATTTAATTGGAAAAAATCCCTTTCCCGGCTGAACTACTGAGCTGTTCAAGTAAACTTTGGTTTCGTTTGAAAGGTGTTTGTGTGGACTATAAAAGAAAATGGTTGAAATTATGTTGCATATTACCCACATTTAGTAATTATTACTAATATGTATCGTACAGATGCAAACAGCAAAAGGCTGCAGCACACTAGTATCGTACATAACTCTGAAACCATACTGGCAGGAAAGGACATTACATACTTATATTTCCAATTCTTTGCCAATTGAGCATGGGGTCCCCAAGGTTCCATCGTAGGTCCTATTCTCTTTCTGTTATATGTAAACGATATGCCCTCGTCTATTAAAAATGGAAGAACGGTCTTGTTTGCTTATGACACCAATGTACTTTGGCAAAAAATGAAGCAGTAAATAGTACAATTTCAGAAGTTTCAAATTGGTTTAATAATAACAAATTAATTGTTAACGAAAGAAAAACTGTTTCAATGCATTTTTGCATCTCAAATCGGAAATCGCATGTTCCAATGAAAATGAACAATATGCAATTAGCTGATGTTGAGGCAACAAAATTTTTAGGTCTTTCAATTCAATCAAACCTCAAATGGAATGTACATATAACAGAATTAAACACTAAATTAAGTTCATTATGCTACGCATTCAGAATTCTTTCAAATTCTGTCAGCCTTCATGCAGCTCATTGCGTTTATTTTGCAAATGTGCATTCCCGCCTGAGCTATGGCATAATATTCTGGGGAAGCTCATCCTGTAGTATTCAGACCTTCAGATTGCAAAAGAAAATTATTCGAATAATGAAAAAATGCCTTCCACGTGATTCCTGCAAGCCTCTTCGATTGAGCTGGGAATCTTACCATTGCCTTGTCTATTTATTTACGAATCTGTAATATTTGTCAAAAATGTCCTACTTAACGGAGGGAACATATTTTCATGCAATATTGATATTTATAATTACAACACAAGCCGTAGAAATCACGTGCATCAAGTGTCAGTATCAACAGCTCAGTACAAGAAATCAACATACAATACATGTACGTTACTTTACAACGCATTGCCAGATGACATAAAATAATTAAAGTCGGTACACAAATTTAAGTTTAAAAGTAAAATCTTTTCTGCTGCAAAACTGTTTCATATACAATTAGAGACTATACTGATAGTGAAAAAGAAAATAATGTTTAATGTAACAAAACAAAGATATATAATGAATTAGTTTACGTTTGCATTTTATACATTTTAAAAAATATTTAATACGCCTGTAACAAGTAATGTACTTCAGCTTCCGGGTCAATGACCCCCATCTCGATCAGGTTTTTGTCCAGTTTCCCTGATCCATTGAGCAAATGCTGAGATGGACCCTTGTTTTGCTTCTGGACGTAAATGTAGCTTCACTGTGCGCACGTTTTGTTGAGCACTGCTTTTGCTTGTTGCATTTACAGTTGAAATTGATTTTGTATAACTCGGGAAAAAACATATTTCAAATATTTTTATTTTTCTAAAATAATTATTTTCTAAATTCATTTTTTCGTTTTTTTTTCGGCCCTCAAGAAAATGTGCGCAGATAAATTTCTTTCCCCACACGTCATATACAGTTTTTACTGTTTTTTGACAAATAAATAAATGAATTTTAGAGTCTTAAAATCTACTTTATATGCTCCAACCTAATTATTGAATCAATTTTAGACTTACAAACCCCGCGTAGAGTTTAAGAGACACTACACTCCATTTGGTTGACTGAAACGCAAATTATTACTAATAGTAATAATAGTAGTAATAATAATAGTAATAATAGACACCTAGAGAAAAACCATCTGTTGCCAGTTGAAGTGAAAGGATGACGTGAAGGTTCCTATGTCTGTAAGGAAATTTTCCTGCTGAATAAAATCACTTTGAATGATGTAAAGAAACGAAAACGTAATTTAAGCATGGCTTGGATTGAGTACCAGAAGGTCTTTGACAGTGTACCACACGATTGGATTTTGAAGACCCTGGAGATCTATCGATTTCTCCTAGATTTATTGAGTATTGGAAGGCTACTATGAAGTTGTGGAGTACCAGGTTACTAATACACAGCGGAAAGGGAGTAGTAGAAACAAGAGGTATTCAGATTAACAGAGGAACTTTCCAAGGACATTCGCTATCTCTATTGTTTTGCATTAGTTTGATCCCACTATCGAGAGAGTTGTCGCACACTGACTTTGGGTACAAGTTCCATGGTGATGATAGGCCTGTATCACTTTTATTTTACATGGTTGATCTTAAAGTGTTTGCTAAGAATGAAGCGATTCACTCCCAAATGCTGTCTTCAGGAATGACATCTGTATGACGTTTGGTTCTTGATATATTTGTTCAGAAAGAAATATTAACCCAGAAATAAAAAAAAACCTGAAAAAACGTGGAAATTGTATATTTCTTTATTTGTGTTAATATTTCTTTCTAAACAAATATGTTAATTTCTTTTGTAAAATTATAAACTATTTACATGTTTCTGGAGTGTTTATATTCTTCTGCAACGCAACTTTTGGCCTAGTAAGCATTTTTTCAAACGAACTTTTGAGGTCTTATGGAGGCTCAGCCATTCGGAATATCCAAGTAGTTTATTAGACAAAATATGCTTAAAATTGTCTTAAGAGATTGTCGAAATCTCAACGTTTCCTCTCCGGACACATATATTTTATCCATTTTGGTGATAATCCTCTGTACGAATTACTCACTAGTTTTATTCTCAGACGGAAAGGCGTAGAATTTCTGGTTAAGCGGCATTGAAAGAAGAAAACACGTTTCCAGTGTTTGCTTTGCTCCGATGTCAGATGTAACATGTTTTGAAAAGAGAAAGATGTTACATCTTGCATGATTTAAAAAATGAGACATTGATTTGAAATGTACGTTTGTTGTCAAAATGAGATAATTTTTGGGAGGTTTCGGTATGGCCCGCCATTTCCCAATCAAACTTCCCTTCTTCGGCTATGACATTGAATAGACCAACTCGTGACACGAGTGGCGTAGCAGGAAGCGCTATTTTGATGTCCATAATCGATCTTAACCATCACTGTTATTGTAATTTATTACAATGCCAATTTTAAGACACTACTGAATTTAATTGCCATATTTTACGTGGCGAGACTCAGGCCATGAGGCCTGCTCTTTTGTCTTCCACACAAAATTCCCTACGTTCGTCTGATCACGCAAATTTCCCTACGCTCCTTTCAGCACCTAGCGGAGAAGGAGGTATTCCATGGACGACGAAACAGGCGAGTTTGAATTTTTTTCAGAGGCGTCATTTAGGCTTGAGGATCTTTTACTTGCAGTAAATCTACTAACATGAGACAGCCGGCTTTACTTCCCCTCCGAACGAAGAATTTTTTCGCCCCCCAAAAAAATCCATGGTTTCGATCGGGTTTGAACCCGCGAACTGGGGTATAACAGTCCGATACGCTAACCGTTACACCACCCCCAATCAGACACAAGTGCTCCAATCGTCAAAACACTGATGCCTAATTCCTCGCTTTTGGAATCGGTTACGTACGTTGTAGGAATCCCCATACGCCCAATCGTAAAATAAATATATACAACTATTTATATTCAGAATCATGTATTACATACATTAGCACAAAAAGATTACGGGATACATCTGTATTTTTAACAGAAACTAGGTGTTTTAAAAACGGCCGAAGAATATCAAAAACGTGAAATGCAGTAATGTTTTGTCAGAGATGATAAGCTGATGACAATTGTTTCTATTGTATTAACTAATTTGTAAACATGTGACATGTGGTTAGGCGGAAGAGCGCGCCTGATGGCCCGAGCCTCGCCATATCAATAAAGGCATTTTTATTAATATGTATTATTATTAACAATTACAATGTTTATTCTAAAAATTGTTATTAATAGTCTGGAGGCTAAAATGTAATTAAACGGCGTTGTCTCATTGTACAGAATCCCCACAATAATCCTGTGCTAAGAAAATGGCTTCTGCCTTTGAGAAATCTTGGTTTCGACATCCGGGCGACCCTATCGTCCCGCCGGCTCCTGTTTCCTCTCCCCACCCCTTCCCCTCCCCGGGCCACCGCCTTCCGCCGCGCCCAGGCCCTGCGGGTTCAAGCTGACCCACTCCTTACCCCGGGCGAGGCGCGTAACGCATGTTCTAATTTGGAAGTTCTGGCAACTCAGGTCGGCCAAGACGCCACCGCGGCCTTGATCCGTCGACTGGGAGTTGGCTTCGCGCAGCCCAGCTGCCCAAGTGGCGGAGTTCGCTTTCCGTGGCCAAAGCGGCCGCCGCCCATCGGAAAGGGGTCGACCGCGGAGGGCTGAATCGTTCGACAGGTGGAGAATGCTCTCTGCGGGCCTGGCAATTGAACATCGTTTGCGTGAATTCAATGTCAGTGTTTTCGAGAAATACAGAGTGTCCGGGGAGGAAATGTCGAAACTTCGACAATAAGCTCTTAAGACAACTCTAAGCAAATTTTGTCTAATAAACTACGTGGATATTCCGAATGGTTGAACCGCAATAAGCACTCAAAAGTTGTAGTTGATTTGAAAAATTGATTTCTAGGCAAAAATTTGCATTATAGAAGCATAGAAACACTCGATAAACATATAAGTTGTTTATTATTTACAAAAGAAATGAATATATTTGTCAAGAAAGGAAAATTAAGCGAGAAATAAAAAAGCAACTAATTTACACAATTCGAATGCTTTTATATTTCTCGCTTAATTTTTCTGTCTGAGCAAATATACTAATTTCTTTTGTAAATAATAAACAATGTACATGTTTCTGGAGTGTTTCAGTGCTTCCATAATGCAAATTGTTGCCTAGAAATAAATTTAAAAAAAAAACAACTTTTGAGTGCTCATTGCGGCCCAACCACCGGCTTATTTTCGAAGTTTCGACATTTCCTCCTCGGACATCCTGTATAAATTAATTGTCGGTGAACATTTAATGCACTAAACGGTCCTGACAGGGCATTTTGAAAACATATGATGTACTTGAAGAGGAAAGAAACAGTAGAAAAAGATCGAAGGTGTAGCAAGCAGCTGACGAATGGTAATTGTAGTTTCCTGCCCAACTTCATAGGAAGACATGTAGTGATAAAAGGAGTTTACAACTTACGATGAGTCATTACCAAGTCGCGCAGTGTAGCAACTCAAGGATTTCTCTTTGGGTGACCAAGTTCCTCACCCCCACCCCATCGTCCATCCCCCCCCCATACACACACAAACACGGAAAGCGGTCGAACAACGACGTGCTGAGCCGTCGACAGGTGGAGAATGCTCTCTCAGGAATACACGTTGAAAGGAACTTCGTTTTTCAGAAAATCAAAGAGAGAAAGTTTTCGACAAACAATAAATTAATTGGCGACAACTCTTTCATTTCTTTAATAGAGTTGTAGTCCTTGACAGTACGTGTTGGTAAAATGTGATGTGCTCGTAAATTAGAACACATTTATTTATTTATTTATTTATTTAGTCAAAAAAACAGTAAAAACTGTATATGACGTGTGGGGAAAGAAATTTATCTGCGCACATTTTCTTGAGGGCCAGAAGTTTATTAAAAAAAAAAAAAAAAAAAAACCGAAAACGAAAAAATTAATTTAGAAAATAATTATATTAGAAAAATAAAGATATTTGAAAAATGTTTTTTCCCGAGTTATAGAAAATCAATTTCAACTGTAAATGAACTACAAGCAAAAGGAGTGCTCAACAAAACGTGCGCACAGTGAAGCTACATTTACGTCCAGAAGCAAAACAAGGGGCCATCTCAGCATTTGCTCTATGGATCAGGGAAACTGGACAAAAACCTGATCGAGATGGGGGTCATTGACCCGGAGGCTGAAGTACATTACTTGTTACAGGCGTATTAAATATTTTTTTAAATGTATACAATGCAAACATAAACTAATTCATTATATATCTTTGTTTTGTTACATTAAACATTATTTTTCTTTTTCACGATCAGTATAGTCTCTAATTGTATAGAAACAGTTTTGCAGCAGAAAAGATTTTACTTTAAACTTAAATTTGTGTACCGACTTTAATTGTTTTATGTCATCTGGCAATGCGTTGTAAAGTAACGTACATGTATTGTATGTTGATTTCTTGTACTGAGCTGTTGATACTGACACTTGATGCACGTGATTTCTACGGCGTGTGTTGTAATTATAAATATCAATATTGCATGAAAATATGTTCCCTCCGTTAAGTAGGTCATTTTTGACAAATATTACAGATTCGTAAATAAATAGACAAGGCAATGGTAGGATTCCCAGCTCAATGAAAAGAGGCTTGCAGGAATCACGTGGAAGGCATTTTTTCATTATTCGAATAATTTTCTTTTGCAATCTGAAGGTCTGAATACTACAGGATGAGCTTCCCCAGAATATTATGCCATATCTCAGGCGGGAATGCACATTTGCAAAATAAACGCAACGAGCTGCATGAAGGCTGACAGAATTTGAAAGAATTCTGAATGCATAGCATAATGAACTTAATTTAGTGTTTAATTCTGTTATATGTACATTCCATTTGAGGTTTGATTGAATTGAAAGACCTAAAAATTTTGTTGCCTCAACATCAGCTAATTGCATATTGTTCATTTTCAATGGAACATGCGATTTCCGATTTGAGATGCAAAAATGCATTGAAACAGTTTTTCTTTCGTTAACAATTAATTTGTTATTATTAAACCAATTTGAAACTTCTGAAATTGTACTATTTACTGCTTCTTTTTTGCAAAGAACATTCGTGTCATCAGCAAACAGAACCGTTCTTCCATTTTTAATAGACGAGGGCATATCGTTTACATATAACAGAAAGAGAATAGGACCTAAGATCGAACCTTGCGGGACCCCATGCACAATTGGCAAAGAATTGGAAATATAAGTATGTAATGTCCTTTCCTGCCAGTATGGTATTTCTACTCTTTGAGTCCGATGTTTAAGGTAAGAAGTTATCCAATCTAGGGCAATACCACGAATTCCATACGAAGGTAATTTTGAGAGCAAGATCTTATGGTCAATAACGTCAAAAGCTTTCGAGAGATCTAAGAATATTCCAATAGGTATTTCATTTTGGTCTATTGATGAAGCAACATCTTTGAGAAAAGAAAAAATGGCAGTTTCCGTAGATTTTGATTTTCTAAAACCGTGTTGTGAGTCTGAAAACGCTCTGTTTTTCCTGAGAAATGTTTCCATTCGTAGGTAGAAAAGCCTTTCTAATATTTTGAGAAAACTGACAAAAGAGAAATTGGCCGGTAATTTTGAATATCATTTTTGTTCCTTTTTTTAAAAAGTGGCTTAATTTTCGCTGTTTTGAAAATATCTGGAAATATTCCTGTACATAAAGAAGCATTGAAAATGTGAGTTAACGGATGTATAAAGGCAGGTGCACAAGTTTTTAATAAACAATCCGGAAATTCATCTAAACCAGATGAATATTTATTTTTTAGTTTACTGACTATTCTGAGGATTTCGTTGGGAGAAGTTTCGGGAATAAACATCGTATCTGAAATTTTTTGGGAAGTGTAAAATGTTGAATTTTGTGATTTTAGTCCCTTCGTGAGATCAGACGCAATTCTGGAAAAATGTTTGTTGAAGAGATTGGCAACTTTTTCCGGATTACTCGTTTCTCTTTCATTATCCTTTAAAATAACATTCTCTACAAGGTATCGAGATGATGTGGTTGTATTTTTTACGATATCCCACATTGCTTTAGTTTTGTTACTAGCGCTCAAAATGTCCTGACTATTTTTCATTATTTTTGCCTGAACTATTACTTTTCTTAAAATTCTTTTATATTCTCGGAAGTATATATGGAAACCGGATGATACGTTATGATGTTTAGAAATAAAGTAAAGCGTACGTTTGTTTTTACACGATGTTCTAATTCCTTGTGTGATCCAAGTATTACTTTTGCTTGAAATATTTAATTTTCTCTTTTTAAGAGGAAAGCACGCGTTAAAATGAATTGAAAGCTTGGAGAAAAATAAATTATATTTTTCATTTGTGTCAACAGCGTTATAAACTTCGTCCCATGATTCCTTCATCAAGTAGTCCGTAAATAATTTTATATTAACTTTAGTGAATGCTCTGCACATGCGTGTATTATTTATTGTGTCAGTGTTTATGTTCTTAGTAATTGTAAGAATTTGTGCATCGTGGTCACTGTATCCTAGATTATTCGTTATTATTTCATATGTAGTTGTGGTTTTGTTAATTATAATTTGATCTAATGCTTTTTGTGATTTAAGCGTATTCCGTGTAGGTACATTCACTGTAATGTCTAAATTAAAAGAATGAAGTAAATTGAGAAACTGCTCTTTTTCGTGGGATTCGCTCAGAAAATCAATATTGAAATCTCCACATACAACAATGGATTTAAAAGAGAGTTTACTAATTTTGTTCAGAATTATCTCTAGATTTTCCAAGAAAGTGAAATAATCTGAAGCTCGCTTTGTTGGAGGTCTGTAGATGCAAAGTAAGATAATTTTGAGCGTAGTAAGATGTACTACTGTTGTTTCAAAAACTTTTTCAATTGCATATAAATTGAATTCTGACAAGAAGGTAGAATCAATATAATTTCTTATGTAAATACACGAACCTCCGTAAGCAGGGCCCTTATTTGATTCCCTCGCCCTACAATACGATCCTGCAAGGTAAAAGCTAGGAATTTGGAGTGTATTTATATCATTTTGAGACAACCAATGTTCTGTAAAGCAAAAAACATCTATTTGTCTTAGATCACATTGTAATGCTGCCTCGATAAATTCAATTTTATTGGAAAGAGATTGCACATTATGATGCATTATTCGAATCTTTTGCATGTACCTACACGGATGTTTTTCTGCTGCATCTGACTGTAGTTGCTATTTATTTATTTCATTTTTACCTCGAGTGCGTGGTCGAAGGAAGTATCGTGTCCCAGCAGTGACAAGAGGTGAGGGAGGAGGGGTGACAGATGTAGAGGAATGAATAGTGGGAGAGGTAATACACGGATTAGGTTCAGGGGATAAGGTAATTGGGTCCAAAGGGGTCCCAGGGGATGGTAGAGAACTAGGAGATGTGGGTGGGGATGGGTCTTGGGCAGGACACTGCCAAGTTTGTGAAATGATGTGTTTTGCAAGCTCACTACCGAGTGCATGTTTTCCGACACGGTTCAGGTGAAGACCATGTCGGGTGAAGTGTTTTTCTGAGAGAAAGTTTAGCTCAAACAATTTAACATGTGTGTCTCTCAGATGCAGTTTCAATTGGTTGTTTGCGTGACTAATTTCTTTGCATAGTGTGGGCTTGTTGTACCAGAAGGGCAGAGTCGAGACTACAATGTTCGTGTTTTGGGCGGCACGTTGTAATTTGTCAACATGTTCTTCAGGTGTAAAGTGACCACCCAAATTAATGTCATTCTGCCCTCCTATGATAATTACAGTATCCCGTTTGGTGAGGGTTTTTGTGTGCGTGTCCAACTCACTGGTCACGTCGGCAAACCTCCCGTTAGGTTTAAACACACACATGGCAGAGAAATTGGTTGGGAGTTTCTCACTGAGCATGGAGGAGATTTGTCGCCCATGGCTATCTGCTAAAATGAGTACCTTTTTGATGGGCTCAGTGGGAATGTCCATGTTTTCTGGTGAGCCAGTTTGCGCAACTCTACGTGTCTTTGTTACTTTGCGCTTGCTAGCCTGTTTGCGTTGGTTTGTGAATGGACGTGTCGATGATGGGTGGGGGTGGTGAGGATTGGGAAGGCAAGGAAACTCATTGTAGTAGTCTAATACAGAAAATCTGTTTTGAGTCGTGATTGGTGGTGGTGATTGTGTTTTTGCTTCCGTGAATGGACGGTTGGAGGTTTTTGCGGTGTTGCCTATTGTTGTCCAACCGTCTGTGTTTTGAACGACCTCTTCGAGCCTTCGGATATGTTCATCTAAATTACTGTTGATGTGTGTGAAGGCTTTCAGAAGATCGGCTTTGAGAGCGTAGAGAGTAGAGAGTGTATAACGATTAGTAGCCATGTCACGAATGCGTGTCAAGTGCGTGGTAAATATGAAAATAAGTAAATAGATAATTCAGAATACTACAAAAAAAAAACTACTCCCTAACTTATCTTTTAAATTTAATTGTATTAACTTATTTAAATTACGTTACGTATTTATTTAAAATAACGGTGATCTGATTCTAATTAGTATTTAAATGTGATTAACTAAATTCAAAAAGCGTTCAGTGTGTTTAATAGATTGAAGCTGCAAACTAATAAATACAATTAGATTACTATACTTTACCTACTGAAAGGCCACGAAATTCACCACTTCCACAAATTTAAATATAAAGTTCAAGTCTTGTGTTACTGTGGTTACGAAACTTTGAATTTTTATGTTTTCACAATTTTCACAACACTTTCACTAATAGTTTAAAACTTTACGCAAATTTCAATTAATTTATAGAGAAAATTTAATATTAATGGTCTTTACACTGTTGAAATGAACGTTTGTCCGTTACGCCGTCTTTTAAATCAAATATTTGGATTACTTCTTTTTTCACTGCTTCGGACAATATAAATCTCTTTCAGCTTATCTGTAACAAGTAAACAAGTAAAGAAGACAGTTTAACAGCAAAAGTCACCTGAAATATGTAGAAAAGTAGTTGAAAATTAGTAAAGTATTGGAGCACAGCCACAGCACGTCAGTCACGTAAGCAAGCCAGCCAACAGTTCTCATCAGAAAGAATTTTCGAACAGGCGACATGGAGCTGAAGGCACGTATTCTATTCTTAGTTTTCTACAGTTACGTGGCCATCTTTGCAGTTAAGTGGCGTCCAGTGTTGTCAGTATCATGAGGTCGATTGTTACCAGGTTAGGGGATCACCATCATACGGTGTCATAGTTCCATTGGCTGCGCTCTTAATTAAATTCGAGATCGTCTTTTAAAACACTTTAAACATTTACGTCTTGTGGTATCCTATTGATAAAACTAACTTAATGCGCCATATACTCCGTGGAGTCTGTGGTTCAGCCCCTGAGAGTTGGTTTCGCGCATCCCAGTTGCCGAATTCGCTTTACGTGGTGAAAGCATTCATCGATCAGCAACGAGGTGAATCGCCGACAGGTGGAGAATGCACTTTCGAAACTCAGGAATTGGGCGTTGAAACAAGCATTATCTATGGAAAATTCAATGACAGAAACGTTTCGATAAAAAGAACCAGGCGAGGTTCTTCCAACATCAATAACACAATACTTTCTGAAAGATTATTTTAAATATGAGGTACTGATTTAAGGAGAGATTAAGCTTAGAATACAGAAAAAAATTCTTGAAAATGTGTCTTGAGGATGGCAATCTTTATTGTTTTGTTTTCAACATTGCATGTGGTGAGGGTTTATCTCAAACCCCTAGATAGATAATTTACCACTGCAGTATACACCATGAGTTGGATCAGTGTAAAAGCATCATATGGTGAAAAATCATCAAGAACAGTTGAATGAAACATCATTCATGGAGAGGAATGATCATCATACAGCAAAAAAGTTGAGAATACTTTGCCAGCATCCTGAACTGAACTCCCGGTCT
>JAHLJT010008446.1:1707222-1735403 GCA_031308135.1 Acheta domesticus | reverse complement strand
TTCATAAACTTGAAACCTAAACGTTTATTGAGAAAATTACGTGTCAAATAATGGGGAGGAAACACCGCCTATGCTTCCCACGTGCCTACACTTGAAAATGAGAATTACATTTATTACAAAAGCCACATTAGCGTGTACATAAATATTTTACGTAAGTAAAAATTCAAATATCGGGGAGTACAGCATTCTCGTTGTCATCCTTCCAAGTTACGGTTATGCTCTTCCACAAATATCCTCCATATCCCTGCCTAAAAAAATGATTGTTACATCCACAGTTTCCCCCGCCATTGTATCCGTCATGAGCTTCGCCTCCACACCTAAAACACTGCCTTTATTACCAGCACCACCTAAATGACTGGCATCAAATTTACCTCCAGGACTGCCTCCATCGCTGACACCGCTTTTAACCCCCAGAAGCGCCTCCGTCACCAACATGGCAGCCATCACTAGCGCTGCCTCCATCACCAGTCCCGCGTCCATCATCGATATCACCATCATAATCCTCACTCCCTCCATCCCCAGCGCAACTTTCGTCAGCACTGTCTTCGTAATCCGCCCATCACCAGCGCCCTTTCCATCACCACCGCCCACGTCATTATCGCCTCTATTACCAACGCTGCCTCCATCACCATCACCGCCTCCAGCACCACCTTCGTCGCCAGCACCGCCTCTATCACCAGCACCGCCTTCATCACCAGTACATCTTGCATCACCAGCTCCGTCTTCATCACAAGCACCATCCAGCACCATCTTCGTTGCAGAACCGCCTCCATCACCAGAACCGCCTTCATCACCAGTACCGCTGGCATTACCACCTCCACCTCCATCACAGCACCCTCTCCAGCACCACCTTCGTCGCCAGTACCGCCTCCATCACCAGCACAGCTTCCATCACCAGCACCGCCTCCATCACTAGCACCGCCTCCAGCACCAGCTCCGCCTCCATCCCCAGCACCGCCTCCATCGCCAGCTCCGCCTCCATCGCCAGCTCCGCCTCCATCACCAGCTTCGCCCTCCATCACCAGCTCCGCCTCCATCACCAGCTCCGCCTCCATCACCAGCCCCGCCTCCATCACCAGCTCCGCCTCCATCACCAGCACCTTCTCCATCCCTGGCCCATCGCAACCTCCGCCGCCGCCGCGCGGCAGCTAAGTGGCGGCGCGCCCACAAAGGCTCTTTCCCGATCGCTGTTTAACGGCCGTTTCGGGGCCGTTAGGGGCCGTCAGGGGGCGTGCTAGTGGCCGTCTTGCGTTGCCCTCGGGGAGGCCGAAATTTACTGCAGCGAATCGGCGGCCGCGGCGAAGGTGGCGGCGGCGGTGGCAGCATGCGCCTGCCTGCCGGCATTTCCCGAGCGAAGCAACGGGGGCGGGAGCGGGGGCGGGGGCGGGGGCGGGGGCGGGGCGGCCACTGCCAGCGGCGCACGGTGGCTTCAATGACGCACAAAGCGGACAAACTTTTTCAAAAGGAGAATTTTTTTTTCAAATCTCTCGAATAACCAGATTATTCACAACATCCAAGCGCATAAAAAGATGTATGTTTAGTGCTGTAGGTTTCGTTGTTCGAATTCTATTCATATTTCATGAAAATTTTCGTCCACTTTTATACAAGAGGTTTGCATACATGTGGATTCGTTTTTTTTTTAAAAAATGGGGCGATGATAAATTTATTCGAATTTGGGATTCTCTTTTATTAATAATTGCTAATATTGTAAATGGTATTTCCCTCATATCTGAATACATTTTTACTATATTTCGTACCGAAATTATATTTAGTACATCCATATTTTTTGCAAATAATTTCTAGGGCAAGCTGCTCAAAGGAACATAACATTTCATTCCTTGAAGAAATATACACACGTAGTACCTCCTGAAAATTTTGTTAATAATGTGGATTCTTTGTATTAGTCGGACATACTTTTTTGGACAAGAAAAGTCATCATTTTTGAAATAGTAAAGAAATTTCCTTAAATATTAAACGTTTCATTAACGATGTGAAGATATATAGAATATAAGATTTTTATTACCTCAAGTAATGCCAACTGCTAATTTTTAAAACGGATCAATTTGTTCATCGATGATACCTGTCTGTGAAGTTTCAGTTGCAAATTTTATCGGTATCCGAGTAAACTATCTTTGTGCGCACTTTTCCAACGCAGACCACAGTGCGGCGGCTCCCGAGCCAAGCAGCGCCGACCAGCAAGCACCCGCGCGAGGTACAACCCCGATTCCGCACTACTCCGCCCCGCCCCCCTCCCGCCCTGCCCCGCCATCCGCCTTGCCCCGCCCCGCCCGCTCCGCGCGGCCCCACCGCGCCAGGGCCTCTCATCATGTCCCGCCGGGTGCTAATTGAACAGCCGCCCCCGCCACACCCCCGCCCGCCTCCGCCCCCCTCGCGCCCTCGCTCCTTATGAGTCCCCCGAGGAGAAAGCGGAGAAACGGGAAACAGACCATCGCCCTGCGATTTACGGCCTTGGCCACGGAGATCGACGCGCTCTCTTCTTTCGTGTTGCGCCGCTGGAGGGCGTTGGAGGAGGCGGAAGTGTAATGAGAACAAGCGCAGACCATGATACAAACACTAAAATGAGTTCGATGTGTACAATGATTGATTGATTGATACGTCTTTCCGGGTGCGTCAACGGCTTAGGTCATTAGTCCCGTAAGTGTAGTACGTGTTTTTCTCGGGAGGTGGCGATGATCTTTTCCCCGCTGGGTGGCGACATCTGGCGCCGACCGACCGTCGACTAGCGGGGTTTTCTCCTCAACCAAGTATCTCCCACCAGCGGTGCAACGCCCCAGCCGGGACAAGCTGTAAGCTCCCGACCGGTCACCCGGCATGTGTGGTAGTGTAGTGTATGTTAGTGTAAGTGTCTGTGTAAGAGGAGAGGATAGAACAAGGAAGAGGAAGGAAAGATCGCGCAAGGACCATGGCCTGTTGTTATGGTACTACTCCGGCATTCGCCTGGTGTTGATTGGAGAAACCACGGAAAACTACCGATCAGAGCAGCCGGCCGCTAGAATTCTCCTCCAGTCAGCGACTGAATTCGACCTAGCTGACAAGCGTGTTCAATGAGCGAATATTGGCCTTGTCTACGCAACGTCAGTGTATGGCAGCGGTCTCGGGACGAAATCAGTGGCATCAAATGGCATTCTATAAATTTATTTTAATATTATTTACATACTATTTATTTTTGTATTTAAAATAATCCCTGGATGTCCTTTTGGTCTAGAACCGCCAACGCCGCTGGGAAAGAAAGAGAAGAAAGAGAGGCGAGGGAGGGATGCTACGAAGGATAATGAAAAGATGAAAATGGGTTTAATGTGTAGGATGAGCCACGTTTCACTGCCAGTGCAGCGTCAGTATATGTCAGCAGTCACATGACACAATTAGCGACTTTAAAAGACCTAGAATGTTGATTTGATTGACTAAATAAATATTTGATATTTATTACTGAATTATTTTTCCTCAATCATACCAACCTAACGAAAGTATATTATGACCTAACAAAAGTATAGAAAGCGTCTCAGAAGTTGGATTATTCATGATGAAGACATTTTGAGTGCATATTATCAACCTATACAGTGACCAAGCATGACGTGGGTTAGTTTCCTTTAATAAAATATACAATTAAATTTCATAAATATTTTCTTTCTTTTCCTTTCATAACAATAAACGAAGATTTTTAGACTATCAATGTACTGTGTTTAGTCATTGCAGATTCGCGTACAGGACTTTGTCCTCTGCGAAATACTTTCGTATTTTACATTATTTGTATTTTTACAACCTGGAAATAAATCAATAAATTATAATAATGCCGCTTTATTCTACTCATATCGCTCTTTCACTGCCACAGGATCCGAACCGGTGAATGAGGGGAAGGGAAGGGGGAAGGGGAGAGGGAGGGAGGGGGGATGTAGGGGCCATGAGACCGACCGAGCGCAAGGGACGGTGACGAATACCATGAATGAAGTTTCGTAAAGTTCGCGCGAACAGTACACACGGTGAGCCCCATGAATTTAACTGCAGCTCAATAAGAAATATGAAAATATTCATTGAAAAATGGATTATTGATTAATATCTTAATTATTGATTTCAAGATCTATACATGGATTAAATAATGACGCTTCGTTCTTTTCGTCCGGAGCCGTCACCACTGGGGGCGGATGGAGGAGAGAAAATCGTGGCAGTCGGGAGACACAGGGAGGAAAGGAGGGTTGGAGAGGGGAAGCGGTGGACGATGATGGGGAGGGAAGCTGCGGCTGTGAAGGAGGAGGGTGAAGAAAGGACAGGGAGGAAGGAAGGGGGAAGTGTGAGGGGAGAAAAGAAGTGGAAATGAGGGGAAGTATGGGAAGAAAGGAGGGTAGGAATGTGCGAGGAGGAAAGAAGGGGAGAAAAACGGTACGAAAATAGGGAGAAGGGAGGAGGCTGGAGGGAAAGAGGAGATGAGAAGTGGTGGGAATGGGAAAGATGGGCAGGAGGAAGCGAAATAGCATTAAGGGGCGGCGGAGGGGTAATGATGCCATGGAAGCTCATTATACCGACTAAAGGGTAGAGTAATGAGATGAAGGAGTTTTCGCCTGCTCCGCGCTCCACTAGACTAGCCTCACGAGCAAAATGCCGACGTGGTACCGAACATTATATTTGTTATATTGTTTTATTTACAAATCGTTATTTTTCAAAATAAACAATATTATTATTGTTATTATTCATCTACAACCCAACTAAAGATGTTATGAGTCACCTGAATATAAAATCTACTGCAGGTTGTAACTAGCTACCTAAGGAGCAGATCTAAGAACGGTCGATGCCTACACAATACTTGGCGCAAAATGTGGGCTGTTCCAAATAAAGCAATTTCTATACTTCCCAGTCCTTTGAATGACCTGAAAGTTTAAACAAGTTCTGAAACAATTTTTTGGAACAAATCCCTGTGCTCCGAGAACTATCGGGGCGACCTGTGCTTTTACGCTCCACATACAGATCTCCATTTCCAAACTCTTGTATATAAGACGTTTCTCTGCCTCCTTGGTTACGACGTTTTGATCGCAAGGCAGAGCAACGTCTACAAGTAGACACGATTTTTTCTCCAAATTCCATGTAACAATATCCAGTTTGTTTGCCGCTATATTGCTATCCTTTGGGATTTGCAGTTCAATATTGTCCAACAGATGTCACTGGGGCTCGTGAGTGTTCGTATCAGTTGGGGCATGTTTTTGGAACTTTGAGGGCATTACAGATCTGCCAGTGAAGGTAACTATTTATTACATATACCTCTTTTCATATTTGCAACAATGCGGTTTCAAAACCTTCCATCATGTCGCCGCGGATTGGAGTAGGAGGAGGGGAAATGGTTGCCGCGCATGTAAAATGAGGCTGGCGTCCATGATAGTAACTCTTAGGATGATGAGAATATTTTTGGTTGATCACCACGTTATTACAAAACTGAAATAATGTCTTGAGGGACGCGATTTTTTAAGATTCATAAAAATTTCTACTCTACATTTCCCTAAAACTACACATTTGCGTTAATATACAAATCTATGTATAACAGTACTCATTCAATTAACCACGACATTGCAAAAGTTAATCGTACGGTATTAAGCAAATGGAGGAAGGGAGTGAAGTAGTAGAATCACACTGACCAGGGGAATTTCTCAGTTTCTAACTACAAATCAATTTCATTACATAGAACTCAGTAATTATTAAAGAACTTTCTTTTTTAATTGTTTTAAGTGTCGTGCTTTGTGACTAATACACAAGGAATACGTAAAAATCAGTTGAAATATCTACAGTGTGTTTTCAGAATAGAAAACAAAGACATGTGTTCTGGGCCTAACGTCCTACATACGTACGGGCCCATTTAAAGAGACACTTATTTTCATACATGCACGAGCCACCATGATTAAAATCATTTCCAGCAGAAATAACACGGCAAAGAGCGTTGATGTTACGGTGGCGTGGGCTACGGCCGTGCTGATGGCAATGGCAGCAGCGCCGGGGACGGACCGGTGTTTGGGGCTGGCATCTGACAAACGGCGGTCCTCTTTGTGTTTTTTAATGTATGCAGATGGCGAGCCTGTCCCGCGGGGTAAAGCTGTCCGAACGGCGCGTTGCGTTTTGTTTCAGCCCCAGCCTTGATTTCTCCGGGAACGTCCGGGCTCGTCGAGACGAATGACGGTGATTTGATTTATTAAGCGCCGTATTACGAGGCGAAATACTTTCGTAGAAAACGATTACGGCCGCCGGAGAAGCTGCTACTGGAATGGTGAGCCTCGAGGGACGCTGGCAGGGCCGAAGAGAGAATTCTTTTTCGGGGTGGGGAGGCGAGCTCGTCAAGTGAGCACACTCTGCACAAAAATTCAAGAAAATGACGGGAGCCATTTTGACGAGTCGCTTCTCAAGACAATTATTGACATAACTCCAGTTCAGAGAGAAAAGTAAGACGTATCATTTTCGAGAGTTTCCGAAAAATCCATTTTTAATACTCTTACATTCTCTTATACTACTTACGTAATATAGAGAATGTATTGTAATGCTGCGGCGAAAAGGCATTTTTTCGATGTTAAAGCTCGTAATGTGCGCCCCTGAAACAAAAAACTGAAGTAATGCTTGTTTTTGTAAGTCGAAAATAACTTCTGAGAGGTTGTGTAGACAGAATTCACATTTTGCTGGGTAGTCAGAATCCACGACTACCCGTATGTCGGTGAAAAGCGCTAGCGGCAAAACAGTCGGCAAGGTGCACAAGAATTGACATTCCCCGGTCGATTTGGCCGGTGATGTAGCCTCTTGAATTTGAAAATGACATTTTGAATTGGGGGGAGTTTTCATGAAGCCTCAAGGATGTTTCCGAAATTTCCTCAAAATTGGCCCAGATTTTTCTTTGTTTTTTAATAGAGCGAATTACTTGAAAGGTGTCGCACGCCCGATTTTCGGACAACTCTCTAAATTTTCCAAACTTCCAAAAGTAGTTTCTTTCGGCTCTTGATTTAGAGCCGTTTACGAGAAAATACTGTTTAAACATTTTTAAATGTTTAATTAATGTTATTTTTCACGCAAAATTACGCGAAAACTACTTACACTTCCAAAAAATTATACACATTATTACATCTGTCTTTAAAGGATAGATTTCATTCTGCAAAATCCTATCTTGAAAATTGTAGTTCTAGGAAGATGACGAAAAAATGAACTTTTGCAATTTTCGAAAATTCAGGAATTTCAACGAAATTGAGATCTACATAGTTCTCTGAAGCGAGCTGCACACTTTCCGAGGACGAATTTTTATCAAAACATTAGGTGCTAGTTTTTTCTGAAAATGTTGAATCTTCATGTAAAGTAGAACCCTCAAAAATCAAAATATCCGCGACAAAGCCTCGAGTTCGATCTGATCGATCAGGGAATATAGATTTTGAATAAAATTGGCTGAAGGGCTTAGGCATTAGCGTTGACCGTAGACGAACGGAGGTTTAGTCGTCAATAGATTTTTCGGTATCAAGGAGCCCCAAACCATTGATTCTGACTACACAGAGTGTTTTAACACAGGAAGTAATTTACTACATATAGGAACATGATTTATCCACTTTTCGATACCAGGGCCCAACAATAAACGTTTTCAGTCGAAATTTCGCCGTTTTCTGGCGCACGATTACAATACTTTTTCTTGTTACGAAGTAATGACGATGAAAATAATTCGTAAGAACTTACGTAACTTATTAAAAATACTCATCAAATATTGAATTGTTCCATTTAGTTTTGTTGCACTGTTCATTGTCTATCTTTGGCACAAAAAATCCTTGTAAACTCAATATAATAGTTGTTATGTCGCGCTTATCACGGCGCGCATAACTATTGAATTTGGCGCGCGAGCATCAAGACAGCGCGCTCTGGCGGGAATCGGCGGCGGCAGCGGTAAGTCGTGGGCACGGTCCGGCAGGCTCGAGGCTTGGAGCGACTCTCGCCGCCTAGCATCGGCCCTTTATAGGGATCCGACCGACACCCCGCGGGCAGTCTGGAGAGAGCCCCGAGAGAGTCACGAGTGAAGGTACGCGTCCAGTCCAGAGAGCCTGCAGCCAGATGTCGATCGTCGTGGGGTGACGATCTCAGCCGGCATCAACAGGAAACGTCCAGGAACCGGACGTGTAGGGAAGCAGGGCATTGGAGATAGCCCGTGACTGGAAATGTGGCTGGCTACATTTGGAATGAGTGAATTAATAAATTGTTGTTAAGTTAGCGTGCGATTTTCATTTATGGACATAACAATAGTATCTATTCCTCATCAATGAATACAGAAGTTATAAACAAAAGAGAATTGTAAAATATGTCAGCCTGAGAAGGCTCCGAGTGAGGGCTGCAACGTTCTAAGAAGCAAACAAATAAATAACAGTGGGCTGTTAACATAATGCCGATTTCTCTGGTCAGTGAGAGACAATCAATCATGCAGGTCTATTTTAATGTATTTTCCCTTGCACGATTTATCACGAGAAAAAAAATTAGACTTTTTTAAAGTGCATGTGTTAAATTAGCTCAATAAGCATTTCCAACACGCCACAACAGGCAACAATCCAGCAATCGTACAACGTACTTCAATTTAACACGCTTCTCTATCGGGAGGTCTTTTCCTCTTTTTCTGTCTGCTCAAGAATTTAGTAGTTACCATTCTCAATTCCCCGAAGTATTAAATCCCTAGAATTGACTTTGTGTAATGGAAGTGTCTGTGATTCTCGATCTTTCTTCTAGATGAATAATCTAATAATCCTGATAAAAAGGAACTTCTAACATCTCCCAATCCTGTTTTCCCTCGTCTCCGTTTGCCAAAGAATTTTGTGAGAATCGCTCCCGTCGCACTGCTTCCTTCGATTAAGAAATTTCCGATAGTTCAACGCAAACTTGTTCCCGTCGCGACACGTGCTTCGCCTGTAGTGTCAGAAAGAATAATGAAGTGCGCGCTGACGACAAACATTACTTTCTTTCAGAGCAGCGTGGTTTCAGAAAGTAGGAGGAAAGTAATTTTAAGATGGCTAGTTCCTCTAATAGTCTCACCGTGAGTGAGTAAAGTGTAATTTAAAGGTCTGTGTAACTTTGAAAATAATACATCATTCGTTTTCCTGGTTAATATTAACTTTCCTTTTTAGGGACCCCTACTTTCCAGAGTAATTGGTTCTGCGTTGAAAAAAGTTCACAGTTCCTCTTGTTCCCTTGAGTACATCAAAATATTTAATTACTCGTACGAACTTTTACACGTCTGTGAAGCTTTGCTTGGTTGTCAAGAATCAAAGGAAACGGGATATGATTGGCGAGTTAATTAAATGTAATTTTCTTTGTAAGTGCATCTGCAGATTTATAAGCCTACAACGTAGAAGCTCCGCCAAATAAATTCACACGGTTTCCACATCGTATCTTTAAATTCCTCTTCCACGGCAAGTCTATGTCCTTTGCTTATGCTTTAAATCTGTACAGAATTAAGTTAGCAATAATTTATGTAAAATGTTACATAAACTTTACAACACGATTAAAGGATTTAATTGCATGAATTCTATCAAACTATTATATCTCAGAAAAAAGCTTAATTGAATTAAAGCGAGTATATTAAATGCGTCATTATTCCTTAATTTTCAAGCGTTTACTATTTTTGTAGTAAAATAGTTTACTACTATTATACTCACTCGGCCCAATGTGCAATGGAGTTTTCATTTCTTTTAATTCTTATACAAATTAGATTTGGAAGTGATATGAAATTGTGGCTTTAACGGCTACTGATATTACCAAGAAATAACATTTACTATTGCATTTGGAAGAAAATGCCGCTAATCATACAATGGATCAATCGTGTGAATGACCCCTGGTTGTCAGCAATAAGAGACTTCACAACGATCTTGCAATAGACAAGTATTTTCTTTATTACGAAACTGTCAGATAACTTCGTCAATAATTGAAATCATGTACAAGGAGCAGTCACTTACAAAATAGGAACTGATCAACCCCCACACTCTCGCCTAAGAAACAGACGCCCATTTCACACACATCTCCGACATTAGATAAGGTAAGAACATTTCTTCCATTTACCTGACTCTCCCATCGTAATTCCTTTCTGAACCCTGCCATCGCTCTCCAACGAAATTTCCTCGAAATAACATTGGTTGAAAGTAAAACCTAATGAAATCAATATCAGGAAAGTGACAAGAAGTTACCCCCTTGAGACTTTGCTGATACAAAGTTGCTAGGTCAATCAAATGAAGAGCCTCAAGGCTGAACATTGTACTGTCTGTCAATGTAAAATAAAAATTAAAGAAAAGATCCTACATGGAAGAGGTTAGCTAACTTAATGAGAAACATACGAATTGAGGGCAGCTATCACAACATATTTCATAAATGTCTCAATATCAATTTTGGTTTACACACAAATTAAAAAACACCATTACATAACTTTCTCTTCTTACGAAGTATTCGTAGGGCAAGAAAGTAAAAAGTTATGAAAACGTTTTTCACCTAAAAAATAAGTACTTTTTCCTTTATTATTTCTATATTTATTTCCTTACTTATTTTCTTTCAGAAGGGGAAATAATAAAAATATTGGTAAACCGTGTGTTCTTACAAATAGCCTATACGTAGCAACAAGTATAGATCTAGTTAGTGAGGGAATGAACACTTAACCAAAGGCACACGCTCTTTCGTGGAATGCAATATTGTTTTACTCGCTTCCTTAAAAATATATAAAATATGTTATCACATAAATAAAAGAACCAATAATTGACCAGTTGGACTGCTGAATTAATGTCAAATACACGAATGAAAAAACCTTTTGCACATTCTATATTAATAAAATGAATGAAAGAATCAGTGGATGAAGGATAAACGAATAGATATATTAATGAAAAGGTAAATTAATTAATACACAGACGAAATAGACGTATGATTGAGACAGAATGTAAAGATGGATGGATGAGGATGATAGAGGAAGATTTGAAGCTGGATGGACGAATTGATGTATGGACAAACGGTTGGTCAGTCGGTGGGGCGCGGGGGACCAACGGATGGAAGAAAGAATGGATGACCGGATGGAAGGGTGTCCGGGTGGATGGGTAAAAGGGATGAACGGATGGGCGGATGGATTGACGGGCGGATCCGCTGATGGACAGACGGATGGAGGAATGCGTGAGTGGTCAACCACATGCTCCACTCCATCTCGCTGCCTCACCGTGCAGCGCGCGGCGGGGCAGGGCGTTGAGAAGATGTGCGGATGGGCAGAAAGGATGGACGGCTGCATAGATGGAGGAAGGAGTGGGTGGTCTTCCTCCAAATGCTCACCGTGCGGCGCGCGGCGGGGCAGGGCGTTGGGCGCGCGGACGCCACTCAACAGCACTGGCGGCTCGCTGCGGCCCTTCTCGTTGATGGCGAACACCGCCAGCTGGTAGGTGAAGCCCGGCTGCAGCAGGTTCAGCTCGAAGCGGGGCTCGGCGCCCAGGAAGCGGTGCAGCGGCGCTCCTGCTCCCGCCGACGCCCCCGCCGACGCCGACGCGGCGCTCGCCGTCGCCGAGGTCCCCGCCTCCGCCTGGGCCTGCAAAACACACGCTCTTTTCTTTTCCTGTTTCAGTTACTTTATTGAACTGATTGTAATTGTGATTACTGGTGAAAATTGGACGGTGTTATGCGTCAACCGGCTACGCGCCATCATACAAGTTTTGAGATAGTCGTGTTCAAAGATTTTATTACATTTTCAGCCCTAAAAACTGTAATTTAATTATTTCATTTATTCAAGCGTTAAACTACACAAACATGTGTGGAATATCTAGCGCGTACCTGCATAGTGTGAAAAAAAGAACATCAGATTCCAAGATCTAGATTTATAGTCGGTTGTTAAGGCTATTTTTACAGATTGGGCGCTAAACTTTTGCGTACACTTAGAACATGGTCCAATACAACTGATGGCGTCCATATCTCAATTTTTTGCAAAATTGGCGTTTAGCCGGTTGATGCATAACTCCTTTCAATTGGTATTTAACTGCACTTAGGGGCTTTTTAAATTTTATTTCATTTTATTTACATTTCCTTCATTTTCCTTTCTAAGGCTTTTTCCTAGAGCTTTCTTTTCTAGCGCGTTACCTTTCAGGGCTCCTCTGATCTGGTGTCAGCAGAACGCATCTTTCGGACCAAAGCCCTGAGTCGACACACGCTCTTCGCCATCTGGCCATCTAGATCGACCTCATTTATTTGTTCTTTTACTTATTTCGTTTCTCTTTATTTTTACTGTATTGTTTGTTTATTAACAAATTCAAAGACGATTTTTAATGGTTATTAATAGTTTGGCATCTGTTTATCGTGTTCATGTGCTAAATTTGTTTAAACAAACTCGTGAGAGCTCTTTATGGCGGCGCCGTAAATTATTTAAATTTACGTAAATCCTAATTTCACGATACACTTTTAATTTTGCACTTTATAAAAAAATGCAATTACATCAAATCATATTTTAACCTTTCAGCGCAGATGGTAAACGGTTCGTTCGTTACACCTCTACCAGTCGAGAGTCGCACTTAGGCGTCATGACATTTTTCCCGTCTTCGACGAGATGCTATTGTGGAGACGGGTGATCGCATTTGCACTACAATGATTCTACTACACACACACATTCTTTCTCCTAAAAAAATATTTATTGCCGTTGCAATAGTGCAACCGTCAGTCATATGGCTTGAATGAAGCAAAGGGGGAGGCAATGGTAACCTTAATCATTAGAATTAAGCTATGCGAATATTAGAGTGGGGGCGTGCTTATTGTTGACTCTTGATGAGAGGAGTATTTCTTTTATTATCTAATATCAGTCAGATTACGGAGGAAAATGTGAAAGAGGATTTGGTTCCGTAGTCGACGTTCAATGCACTTCTCTTTATCTGGTCTGTAATGTGAGGCGCCGGAAACTATAGACAGATTTTGGAAGAATATATTAGAAATGTTGGTGATGTGTGTTAGAACTGATTCTATGGCTGTGACTTTGAGAACATTTGAGTTGCTTATGTAACAAGGAGGGATAACTGCAGTTTTCCAAGTCCTTATTTTGGAATATTTAAATTTTTATTGAACCCTTTTCCTTCACCCGTGTTAGGCTCTGAATTGACGCGGTAAATAGGACAATAAAAACACTTTGTATTCTCTCTCAATAAATTTCTCTCGGAAGAATTTTTATTTATTCTTTTCTTTCTGATGAAGTAATTGTACGTAGTTAGTATTTGGGAGGAATATAATTATATTGTGAACAGTACTATTTAATTATCATTCTCCACGTTCTAGCGATAGTGTCCCTTGTTTCACGAAGGCCATAATGGATAAGAGCGAAAATCTATAGCTGAATCGCCGATGCAAATAGTTTTTATTACAGTCAGCGGATATTTCTTGTTGGGTTTTGTTAAAACCCTTTATTGATACATTTGCCATCACGCTACTTTGTATAAGAGCAAGGACTCTGTAACTGAAAAAAAAAAAACGTGTGTGTATGTGTAGATTGCACTTCTTTGTCATACACATCTAAGGTTTTAATTGTTTTTTGACTTTGTATAAATAAAATGTTGGAGATCTAACAGCACGGATGCGAAGAAGCGGCGAGATTTCCGTATGGGTATCTTGGAACAAAAAATTAAGAAAAACAATAATATAGCGATATTACACCGATACGATGTCCGAGATAGTTAAGGCAGTAGTGCAGTGGCGATTTAGGACCAAAGGATCACGGGTTCGAGTCCCGTCGCGGGCATGTGTGTATTTGTCCGTATGTGTATGTCGCCCTTTCACCCCTCATTATCATCATTTCATCTTCCGTCCACCCATGGCCAAAAACCCTCGGGAATAAAAATAAGATCTAGCTAATGCTGATTTCTTGATAAATGCACCTGCATGCACCTGCCACCGAGATAATGCTAATGAGCCCCAATAAGTAAAGGATGCATACAATGGTCCAAGAGCACGCGTGGTCCAAGATAAATATGAACCAAAAAACGTAATTGAAGAGATGCCTTCAACCGAAATCAGGCAGGAAATTTCCTCAATTTTTATTAAGATTAGTTTTAATTTGGATTTTACATATAATTCTATTTAAATGTTGTTCAGTCCCTTGTTAAATTATGGAAAACCACAATAAATACTTCAACAATATTTTTACATAAGATTTTTCGCAATTTTTGTTGACAGTGCATTTCACAAGCTTATTTGCATATTTTGTTACCAGGAGAAAAGGCTAGAACCAGAGAAATAGCATTTGGAGTGGACTCTTTTGTGCAGTCATTCGTTTTTCAATTTTCTTTTAATTACAAATTACAGAACTATTTACGCTGGTACATACTATACTAACATATTGAAAATAATTGAATATAAAACAAACAAAATTGCCTTTTTATTTTTTCTACGCGTTTGTGACTACATTCGAGGCGAGATTATTTTAATATTCATGTGTTGAACAAAAATCCTTCAGGCATCCTCTCCTAATGAGAACTTGTAGGCCGAAATGCTAATTAATTTGGGCTTTGCCGCACGTTAAATAATACACTGCTACAGCAAACGCAAAACAACATACACTTACCGAATTTTTGTACAACTCACTAAAATGCTGCATAATTGCAATTTCAGCGCACACGCTCATGCAAATAAGGTCTTCAATAAAAATAAACCCGCGGGGCAGTAATGAAATAGAATCGCTGCGACGAACTCTCAAATTTAAGACTAAACAACAGTTCTAACCAATTACAGTACAATGAATTATAAAGTAAATATTGAATGTTCAATATTATATAACAGAACCCAAATGCACTAAACTAAGTTATAGATCATTTCATTTATCACCGACTACCCTGATTTTATTGACGGAAAGTACAAAGGACTACATGGAAAAAGAAAGCGATATGCCGCAAAATAATCTTGACACAATACAATACTTAACATTCATATCAATCAATTATATTAACTTACAGTTTCCTAATGGAGTTAACTCTTTCTATTTTTTACTCTCTGTGTTAACGTTTTCAAAATCTAGTTTACTACTTTCCAAAGACAGGGCGAATTTGAGTAAGAGAATGGGTAGGTGAAATAAACACACAGTTTTCGGAATATTTGGAAGGTGTATTTTAAAGATTATATTTTCAAAGAAAAATTTTTAGATTATGTTATCTAAAAACATATCACATTAAAAATTATTACAATTCAACACCAATTTCCATTGTAACGAAATAAGTAATTTTTTCCCTTCATGTACGAGTAATTTGCATGCTAACCACTATTATTCTCGTCAAAACTTTCCGAATGTATTTGTAAGAAATATGTAAGTAATAAGTACATGTAGTATGTCTTCGTTAGTTGTTTAGTTGATTCAGATTTAGTTGATTTAGTTGATTCAGATTTAGTTGATTCAGATAAATGCAGCTTCACTATGAGAATTGTTTTTGCCTCTACTCTGAGTTTTCGTATGTGGCTAACCTCGCTTTGTTGGAAACTTTATTCATTAAACTACATATGATTAAAACATCGGAAATATATTATTGAGCTGCAGAAAACGTGCACCGATTGTACTTCTCTATACGTCACAAAGAGTTGTCGTTGATCTTTTACAAAATAAATCAAATCAGATTTAAATGAAATTGCAAAGGACTCCCAAACTATTTACTTTTATACGAAAATACGTTCCTTCTGAAAACTGTAACTACAAGCATTCCAAAATAAGCTACTCTGCAACTAATCTTCCTTCATCAGAATAATAACTATTAAAACACTCTATTTAGCACTCAAGCTTGAGCATGTCCTTATATCCTCAAGCTTGAGCACTCCAGTTTGAGCATGTCCTTATTGGAAGACAGAAATTATTATAGGAGTTGCATCCTGTTTCACGCAGAAATGTGGTTTTGGAGGATAAGAAAAGAGTTTTACCTCGCATATTCCTTCCGCGAAAAAACATAACATTTTCAGAACTGCTCAAACTAAACAAAAAGGTAATGAATTTCCGAAATTTTGAGTTGTGCCTAATTATCGGAAAACGTCATGCCTACACAACGTCCCCAATTCACCAACTCTGCGGGCGGGCTTTAGCGTCGTCCTAAAATCGTTCTTTATGTTACTAATTTCTCTTATATTATAACTTAAATCAATTATATATAATCAATTGTATATAATCAGTAAATATATGTCAATCAACTTAAGAAAAATAAAAAATTAAACGATCAAATAATTAAATAAGCTCATTATGGAGCAAAGGGAAATGGATATCCGAAAAGGAAGTGTAGAGGCGATGGCGCGGACGATCTTCTGTGGCGCTGTTCAATATCAGGTACAGAAGAGGCCAAAGACTGGAATGAGAATGCGTGACGCCGAACCAGAAATAAATAAATAGTTTAAAAAAAGTCTGGTAGATGAGCATGTACTCGACTTCTGACGGCCGGTTTTTGCCCCGCAGGGTTTTTTTTCCTCATCCGTACCTTATGGTCTCTTTTCCGCGGCTTTGATGTGATAGAGAGACCGTTTGGGGCGAATACCAGAATTCGAAAGGTAAGAACGTGATAGGATGTTGGTATTGTAATGGCTTAAAGGGCTTCGGCCAAGCCACATTGTATCAAGTTATGTAAATTATATACGGAATAATTACCTATTAAATAAAAAAATATCAGCCAGAACTATATCAGTCATTCATTCGTTGTCAAAAAAGGTCTCTACACCACCAACAGTTACACTAAAATTTGTATAAAACCTGCTTCTACATATGGTAAAATCACGTTGAATAATCAGAATCCGTGTTTTGTGGGTACTTGATACCGAAAATCAATTGACCGCAAAATGCCTGTCTGTCTGTCCGTCCGTCCGCCATGCCCGTCCGTTCGCGTGCCCGCCCCTCCGTCCGCCCGCGCAAGCCCGCCTTTCTTTCTGTCCGTCCGTCTGACTGTAGTCAACGCTAGCATTTGGATGGTTTTCTCTCAAATTGATACTCCTCGACCGATCTGGACGAACTCACGGTCCCGCGAGTTTCAAGCAGATATTTTGGTTCTAGGAGTACTTTACATGAAGGCTCAAAATTTTCCAAATTTCGTTAAAAATAGCTAGAGATATTTTATTAGAACTCTGTTCTTCGGTAGCATAAAGAATTCTTTAAAATGAGTGTGTCTCATTTTCATTTAAATAGCCGATTTTTTAAAAATTGCAGAAGTCCAACATTTTCATGGCGTTTTCCTACAACCACAATATTGAAGATAGATTTTTCGTGGAATATTGGAGTAGAGTAGGAGAAAAGTAGAATATTGGAGATAGAGATTTGTGATTCAAATTAAATATGTTTCAAAAATCACATCTTTAAAAAAAGTCTTTGAAATCTAGTAATTTTCACGTAAAATCTGTTTGAAGATCATGCAACTTATAAAAAAAAATCTCAGAAACTGCTCCAAAAGCTCCAAATATTTTCTTTAGTTTTTTTTAGGAATAGAACAAAAGAAGCTTAAAAATGGCTCAGGTCTCATTTTCGTTGAATGATCTGAAATTTAGAAAAGAAGAAAAGTTAGAAATAATACGAGAAAATGTGATGTTGTAGCGCCAGTCATTTTATTCTACGACTATTCCTCCCTACGCAAAAATTAAAATGACAGAATATTTACAAAATAGCTTTTAACATTTACTATGCTTTTTTTACGATCGAGACATTCAAGTCAACTTTAAACTGTCAAGACAACGTGCAGACTTTACATGTTTACAACAGCTTTACATGTTTTCGCGCTATGTTTCAGAGAACGCATTCAGAGTCCATCGTAGAATGTCATCAGGCCACTGACCATACTCAACATGAGAGATAGTATATCGCCCAGAGGACACATTCGTCTTAAATAATGACATAGAACTGTCGTCCTCGGTGGGGATAATTGTTAGCAACAGCGTATTCTGTCTTGCTGAGTTTCCGCAAGACAAGTTCCCATCGGCACCGCCAGGGGGTGATTTCTGGACGATCAGCTGCACGCGCGGTACGTGCATCTATGTCCGCGGTAATCAGACGCTCCCATCAGATGATTTATTCCGCTGTCAGTTGGGATGATTTATTTGCAGCCCGAGAACGCTTGACGCTCGAGTACCGCTGGAGTAGAGAGGTGGCACTGTCACATATGGATGAAGACGGGAAGTCTTCGAATAAAACACTGTCCTTTCCCTGCTCATACAATGAAATTTTAAATGACGTAGTTTTCATTTATGTATATTTTAACAAAACCAATTGCAATTTATTTTGTTACATCATGACTAACCATTGACGTTACATTGGGTTCTGTATGTTATTCAGCACTCAAACTTTTAACATAATTTACACATTTTAGCCGACATTTGTCTAAACACACACGTTTAGACATTGCGGCATGGAGTTGTACAGGAGCAATCCCCAGGACCTTGCAATTCTCCATCAAAATTGGGGACAGGGCTAGAGGGTGCCACTATAGGAGGCGCTAGTGTCGCCAGATATAGGCTCGCCAACTTTCGCACATAAAAATTGCCTAACTTGTGAGAAATACGAAAATGCGGGAGATATGTAATTCGATCGTGACCATGCGTGACGAATTGCCGTCAAATATCACGAAAGGTAAGTACCGGTATTTTATTACGTCTGCATTACGTGAGTAACGCTGATTGAAGTAAAATATGCCTGCGAGTTTTCTTTACGTTCTTTATGAAGTTGCGCCTCAAATTTAGTTTAAAGATTTATCTAAAGAATGGAGTTAAAATTTTCAACCAAAGACTGGTTCGATTCCCAATAAGCAAATTTTTGTTTAATAATTAGTTCCCGTTTTAAATAATGTTGGCAGAAATTCATATTTTAGTTTCTGTAAGGGGGTGATAATATAGAGCGTGCCAATGCAATGGTCTCCAGCACATTACATGGTAGTTATAAGACTCTGGCAATCACTAGAGGCGGGAGGGGGCTGCACCTACATCCTTCCGCGAAGTCTTTAGACTGATTTCGGCCATCCGCGTGTGAGCGTATTTGGCGTTTTACCGATCCCACCATAGCTTTCTTTACGGCGTGAAAATCAAACACATTTCGAGACAGCCCACGGCTGTCTTGCGAGAAGAATAGGTCTACGCTTCCAAGGCCGGAATCGCGGGATTGATATTGGCTGTTAAGGGCAGGGCGTTTCCGCCGTTCACTGGTACTCATTCATGACTTTAGAGCATCCTTTGAGACCAGCCAAGACCTGGAATGTGACCGATGACCAGCCAAGACCTGTTGCAATGTTCCATGCATGACGAGCGCTCAGATTTTTTTAATAAACAGCTAAAACAAAGGTGCGAAATTAATGGGGATCACTTAGCAAGTCAAACAAAATCGCAATTTGATCCGGCCAATTTGACTCGCTTTGCTTCCTCATTTTCAAGTCAACAGCGAAGATCGGAAGTTCAGCAAATTAACATAAAACATCCTTCAGGCCTTATGGTTACCACCTGGCAATCAGCCAATTGTAGCCAAATAAATAAATATATTATTATCATTATTATTATTATTATTATTATTATTATTATTATTATTATTATTATGGTCTCGAAACTCAGACAACGGATCATAGCTGAAGCCATCACCGGGAGCGCGGCGTGCTACTACGCCCACACGGCCAGGCCCTACCTCGCCCCGCGCGAGTCCAGAGAGATCGTGGACAAGATCTGTGTCCCCCACCCTCACCACACCAACGGCAGCAGCAGCAGTACTGGAGCAGCACTCGCGTCCACAGGCGCCACACTCGTCCCTCACGGAGTAGAACAATGCAGATCCGAATTAAATGCCTCCTTTTTTTCTTAACTTTTAAACTTTTTCTTTAGCTTTTAACTCATTTCTGTATTAGAAATTGTACTTGAAAAAGTCTGAATAAAAATTATATATATTTTTAAATAAAATAAAATTGAGACAATGCAAAATTTAGATCACACTTCAGGCAAAAATTCAAAGAAGGTTGCACTTGAGTCGCTTTGTTCGCTGAATTGTAACAAAAGTATTTCGTCATCATTAACTCTTCAATAGGGTCTAAGTTGGGTGCGGTGGCGTTCGAATGTGGGTGAAGGGAAGTGGGAACACGGAGTTCCCTGATCGCGGCGCTCCGGCAGCCGTTCGTCTCCATACAGCATCCCGCCACAGAGAGCAAAATTCCTTTATATCTAAGTATGGATATTTCGCGACGCGATGTGAAAGGGTTAATTTTATCATGACCATGCAAGTAGAAGGGATAAACAACTCAATTTCACGCCTGTTCCATTTACTCAAATGTAAGGGGCCGATTTTAATGAAACGTCTTTTATTTTATTTTCACTTCAGAAAAATGCTATATATGTATAGAAATTAATTTTATGTTATGATAAAAGGAAATGACTCTTTTCTATACGTCTTTTTTTGCATTTTTCGTCGAGTTCGACTACACGTTATTTTTTACCTTCTGACGTCATTTTTAATGAAATGTTACTGATGTAATCAATTTTAATATCATTTTAATGGTACTTGTTTTAAATAATATTTACAAGGTGAAACAAACGCTCTCCACAGAATTCTTGAGTAGTCTTCTCGATTTTTCTTTGCTCAGAAATTGTAATGTCAGGCGTTGTGTGTAATTTAAGGTTCCTGTGACGTCTTTCAGCGCTATTGTCCGTTCGGGCGATTTCGAGATAACTGAAGACAGATTTCCTGGTAAAGAATACTTCAATCCAAAAGCTTGAAAGCTGAGTTCACTTGAACGAACGGAAATGCCTCCATTACATTCATACTTTACATTTTTTACACCATCAGTTACATACCCAATTGCTTAAGTTGTTCATTCGAATTCGTTTTGATGATTTTTACATAATTTTTCTTTGCTTTCAGGGCATTTAAAAACATTTAAGAGCCTTTTATTGACCACTAGGGAGAGGATTTTTATGTTCTAAAATTGTTTTAAATGTCCTTTTCAAAATATGCATTATGACCTAAAAATTCTAAAATGTCCTTTAATATGCACTTCAAATTAACAATATTTAATTTGTTCTGCAAACCTTCCATGATAAATTCTTGAATGAAATTAAAATTTGCTTGAAATGATACTTTTTTTGTAAAAACGTAATATAATCTACCCTACTTCGAGAAGTAGGGTAATCTAAGTAAATATTTATTTTATTGAAGTACATTTTATGTCTTGTTGAATTTGTTTCTGACTGGTTTAAAAAATATGTTCTCAAGAAATATCTCACATTTACCCGAGTATTTTATCATCCACAGAAAACAAAACGCAAATTGTGACTGGCTCTTTCCAATCCAATGAACGCTCCACAATTACATAAGATTTCTTTGAAAAGATGAAACGTTTTATAGATTAGTCTCTTTTTTAACGAAATATGCAAAATATGCCCTTATAATTACACGAATATACACTAACAGGAGAAATCAGCCAAAATGTACTAACATATTATCTACATAGCATCATATCTAAACAGACGTCCGAGAAATTTTCACTTAGCTATGTTTCTGAACCAACGGACAAAAAATATGCAAAAATCATAGAAATCCGCTCCCTATTGATGATTTTTGGCAAAGTTTCAGGTCATCCTACTTCTATGGTTTGTCTGTGTGAGAACTCGTGCGCGGGGCGGGCTGGCGTCGGCAGGCAGGCAGGCAGGCAGGCGGCTGTGGGCCGGGGGCACACGCACCTGGTCGCTGAGGGTGGCGGGGGGCGGAGCCGGAGCCGGGGGCGGGGCGGGGGCGGCAGCGGCGGCGGCGGCAGCGGCCGTCTGCTCGCGCACCTCCAACTCGAAGTACTGCGGCAGGTCCCCGTCGTGGCCCGGCTGGCACACCACCTCCAGGTGGCCCCGCGACCCGTTGCGCACGGCGCACGCGCCCGGGGGCTCCGGCGCGCCTGCAACAGCAAGCAGCAAGACACTCACGATTAATATTAACCCTCCAGCGGGCGCGCTGGCGTCAATTTTACGACAATAGCGGATTTTTTTGTTTTGATGTCAATTCATCGTTGTCAAACACTTCTGCGTTCTTGGTATTCCTTGCAGGTATCTTTGATGATGCATTCCTGCAGCCACTGTTTAGTTTCCACGCTATGTTCAGTTTTTGTAACGCTGTATTCGGGAGAAGTGTATAGTGACGTAAACTTAACGCTGCGCGATGGCTGTTGTGCTAAAATATTGTATAATAATTTGGCCTCATCGAAATTTTCTGTAAATGTCCAGATAAAGAATTCATTTGAACGAAAATCAGAATATTCTTCAAGAGCTGTCTGATCGGAGAAAGATCATGAATTGGATAGTGACAGTGACAGTAAACGAATGTTGAAAACATAGACAAGCATCAAAATGATACTGGATCGGAACAAGATCTTTTTGATACTAAATACGAACCTATATCAACGGATATGTTGTTTTTGTGGTAAATATCATTCCTTAGATATTATAATACGACATAAAATTCCATTGTTCTACAATTTCTTTGATTTTTTCAAGAGTTATTGAATGTCGTAAAATTTACGGCACGCGTCTGCTGGTGTGAATATTTTACGCGCGCCCGCTGGAAGATTAAAGGGGGTAGCTACAGTTATCTCGGTTCAAAAAATCGAATTTTTGTTTTTTATTGTTTGAAAAGGATATGTTTTGATCTTAATTTCAGTGAAAAAGTATATTGTAAATCTATTTTAGTTTAGACGTTATGAGGGTTTAATTTATACGCTGCACATTTATGCAACACATGTTACTAAGTCTTCAAACTTAATTGTCTGGAAAAGTAAATTTTTATGTTGGTTTTTATAAATAACTTTTTTCTAATGTTGTTATCTCTCTCAAATTTCCAGGATCTCTTACAGCTGCCCATAGCTACAGATTCAACTATTTTCAACATAGTCACTCTTCACATTTCAGAAATAATCAATTAATTATAGGTGAAAAACATAAAATTACGTCTGTCAGAAATAAACCAAAACAAACAATTCAAATTCCTTGACAATCATTGCTATATTTATTACAAGTTGTAGCCAAAGTATATCTCTACAGATGTAAATAAGAATTTTAGCAAAATTTTGTAAATAATGTTATTAATCATTAAAACCGTAAGTGACTCCACATTTTGCAGCCGCCATTTTGTATGGCAAATGAATATATTAAAAACTGAATTTTTGTTTGATAGATAAATTGTTGGAATGACAGTATGTGAATCTTTACACTTCCAAAGTTTGGATAAGAAAGGACTAAGAGTTTTTGAACAAATAAAATTTGTAATTTGTGAAATAGTATGTTTTAACTGTAGTTACCCACTTAAATACATTATACGACCTTCACTGACCTATGCCTGCCCAATTTCGGGAGATTCCGCTAAAAGCAATCTTCAAATACTAGAAGTACTACAAAATAAATTTTTAAGAAATTTTTTAAAAGCACCACGGTAAATAGAAATGATCAAATTTTGTAAGAACTATCTATTGAACCGCAAAAAACGTGAATTCTAAAACTCTCTTCCAATTTCTACTCCTCTCTTTCATCTTGCCCAGTCACTCCTTTGTACACTCTAAGTAAATCAGTCAATCTTTTCCTGAATTATTTTCAAAATATAATAAAATCCTTTTTAGGTAATCGAAGGTTCAAAGTTCAAATAAATAACACTTTCTCAACTGATCAAAATATACAGGCTGGACTTCTCCAAGGACTTGCTAAGTTTTAAGAACCTGCAAGTGGAGCTCATGTTTTTTGTTGCAGGATATGGTGTGAACTGTATATCGTAAGTAAAAACGGTGCTAAGTGCCAAAATGGAATTCCGAGATAATGAAAAAGAAATGGTTTCAAATGCTTGCAAAACTTGACTTATGGGTAGTCCAGTGGCGACAATTTGAACCCCTAAGAATGAGAATTTCAGATAGCCCATTTTACAACACATTGGGCTTGAGACGTACCACGCTATTCCGCTCAAAATGCAAATTTTCACATTTTGTCACTTAGCCCGGATTTTATATCTGCTCTACAACGTCTCTCGCTGGTTCGCAAGATCTGGCGCCGTTTGATGGGATTTCCCCAACCAGGTATCTCTCACCAGCGGGGCACCGCCCCAGCATCGACAAGCTCTGAGCATCCGACATGCCTGGTAATGTAGTGCATGTACGTGTATATGTGTGTAAGGGGTGAGGATAGGACACGGAAGAGGTAGAGGAGTTCGCGCGCAATCCTCTGCGCGTTTGTTATGATACCACTCCGGCATTCACCTGGTGCTGATCACAGGAACCTAGGAAAACTACCGATTGGAAAACCTGGCCGCTAGAATTCTCCTCCAAGCGAAGGTTGAACTCGACCTCTCTAACTAGTGTCGAACATTCTGTTACCGTCAAGACACGAACCCTACGACTTAGCGGTCAGGAGGACCTGCAGTGACATTAATAGTTGCTCTGAGCCACCTAAGCTGGCCCACCCTATAATAAAGGACAGGATTGAAGTCAACGTATCATACTAATTGCTTAGTCACACAGAAAATATGTCAAAACGCAAAAAACAAAAAAACAAAAAAACAAACTATTATATATGAAAGGGATAGCCGCGGTTCCACTGGCTTTTGCGTGTGCGCATTTGACTACGACTACGGCAGCGCTTTCCAGCAAATTGTAAACACCCATGCTACGTTTATGGCGTCCTAATACCACTAAATTGGATGTACAGCTACATCTGAATTTATTACGGACAGAAATATGAGATTTATGCTGACCAAGATTCAAAATATATGATCACATAATTTCGTTATGTGGGTAAGGATGATTATAGATGAAAGAGTGAGCCACAAGAGTGAGCCATAAAACTAGTTTAAAAATAGTATTTTTTAATATGGCAGTTTCTCAAACTCTAGGATGCAAGCTGAACATAAGGAAAATAGCACCAGCAATATTCTGACTTTGTGCAAAATAAAAAGCATGGGGATAAAGAATGCATTAGAACATTATGTAAAGGGGAACGCACTAATGTGCAGTAACATAATTCTTAGTATAATTCATGGTTAAAAAATCCAATGGTCAAAATATATTGATTTAGCAAATAATTTGTATTATGGACTACAAATAGGAAGGAACGGGCAAATAGATATAACCGCTTCTCTACCGCGTGGAAAATATTTATTTAACCCCCCGATGGTTGCATTTCCCAGACGGACGACAGTGTGTGCTACCCTCACTCATGGTCTTCAAGATAATTGACACTTTTTTCTTTCCCATGTACACTTCAACAATTATAGTCTTTCCAAATAACATTTATTATTTAATATTTATTAATCAATGAATACAAAATTATTACAGTGGATATTTTAAAAAAGCATTAAAAGCATGTGTGTTCGTCAGGTAGATTCGTAGGCTTTCGCGGGGGCAGTATAGCTCTGAAGAAGGCCACAGCAAGATGGCCGAAACGTCAGTAAAACCGACTGAGACGCGGCTCATCCCGGACAGCCAAGAACATAATGATGTGTGTTGTCTGAATACTTTTCTGAGTTCTCAAAATTATTCATATAGTTTCTTTACAATGACTACAAATTAGTCACATTTCTTTTCGACGAATAATTGCCTACATTTTATAGATCGCATTGAGGTTTTCCCGTTTTCTTTCTTCAAAAATAATACATATAATTCTTTCTTTACTGAAATAGAATTCATACTTATTGATTATATAGTAGTAACAGATATTGAAAAGCGATCTCTCTTAATTCCACTAGTTGGGAGGATTATTTACATTTAAACGAAATATTCATGGAAAGGCCTGGAATTATATATAATGAAAGTGTCAATTCACATGAACATCAGAATATGAGATAAAATGTCAGCCAGAATGGTCTGCGGTAGCCAGATTGATATTTGATCTATTCTGATGTTTTACGGCTTGTTTACATTTCATTGACCTCCATCAGCAAGCATTTCCATGAATTTAAATCCAATCTATTAAAAATATATTTTTTAGAGAGAGTATCGGTATCCGTTGAGTATCGTACTTTAATTAACTGAATGCCTGAACATTAAACACCTATTTATGAAGTCTAGTATGATGAGTTTGGAGGGAGTGAAAAATGTACCAAATTACTTTTCAGTGTAAATTCATAACCACAAAAAACAAGATACAACTTTCTATCCGTTTTTTTATCAAATATAAAACTAAGCAAACCATATTAATAATTTTTGAAGTAATTGCATTTATATCTTTATTTAAAAACGACCTGATATTTTCCATAAATATTCTGTAACCTACAATTTAATTCTTATTCTCCATGTATTTACAACACAGAACACAGTCTGAGTTTGTCGTTACCTTATTATAATCTCTTATACAGATGCGTAGAATTTTATTACAAATATCAAAGGCCTCAATTTTTGATAATTACATTTTGGCATGTTTTACGGCAAACTTTCATTGTAATATTGTAATTTCACTATATTATTATTTTAAATTGCAGAATATTTTTATTAATAATAATTTGAAAAAACTGTCAACATAATTGTTTTTGCAATTTTCCTGGTTTCTAAGTGATGTCATTAAGTTTATAAGTACGGGAAACGAAACTCAGAATGTCTCCTAATTTGCCATAAGACGTCGAAATGGCTGCTCGAGATATTCTTCGTAAGAATTTAATTAATCAGAGATTGAACTAACAATCTAATACAAACGACTGAGAGGAAAGCGTGACCTTCACTTCTTTCTTATTAATTTAATTGATTGATCAACACAACTGTGAAATAAGAACACATCTTATTCTCTTGCTACCAGATTGCTTCTCTATCTCCCTCTATATACAGGTGACTCAGAATAAATGATAAAAATTTCCAAGGCATCTAGAAAGAGTCAAAGAAGATTACTCTTCCCCAATGAAAATCAAGTGGAAAAATGCATTTAACGAAATTGAATTGAATTTTTGCCTTATTTTACGTGGCGAGACTTAGACCATGAGGCCCGCTCTTCCGTCTGACCACGCAAACTCAGTTATGCTCTTCCACCAACTGGTGCAGAAAGAAGGTATTACTTGGACGACGAAAACAGGCGATTTAAACTTAGCTCAGAGACTTCATTTGGGCTTGAGGATCTTTTACATGCAGGAAAAAGCATGGGACAGCCGGCTTTACTTCCCCTCCGAAGGAAGGCGTACGAAGGATTTTTCGCCCTTTTTACCAATCACTGTATTACAGTTTACGTGACTTCGATACACCAAAACACTATCAGTGAAGTGCTCCTACGAAAAGTCTCTCTATAAAACAATCAGCACTCAATACTCTCCGGAAGAATGGATGCACATTTATTGTGATGTCAGATACTGTCAGATGTCAGATACTGTCCTGGTCAGATACTGGTAACTCTGAGCAGGGTATGTCTCCAACGCCTTTGAAGGGCTCTTGGCAGTGGGGCGCCACTGACCAACTACGATGGCGCAATCGCCGCTGTCCACGAGCTTCAAATCCCTAGAAGCTCATACCGCTCAAAAGATAATGTTTTTCATTGATTGCCAAGCGGCAATACTGGCACTATCTAAACAACTCCATACAGACTGTGCAAAAACGTCATCCTGCCGTGCCAGGATCTCAAAAATCATACAAGATGGCCTCAAACCGTCCTACAGTGGATCCTAGCAACGTTGGTGTTCCTGGGAAAGAAAAAATCAGACGAGTTGGCTAAGAAGGGCACAACATTTGACCAGCTACAAAGCCACCGGTCGTATTCCACTGCGAAATCCTGCATAATGCACTCAATAAATGTCTGGGTAAACGACGAATTGAGAGCGCCGCGGGAAACATTGGTCCAATCTGACGGAAACACCTCGATCCCCCACAATCTACCTCGAGCCACTAGCGTCGCCGTGTTCAGAACCAACTACAGGCCACGACTACCTTGCCACCGCCTGCACCGCATAGGGGTCTCCAAAGCGACGCCTGTGTGCTATGGAAGGCCCAAACATGGATGCAACACAACCTTCCCTATGTGCCCAGCCCTGAGTGCCAACACAAACTCGGCAGAGACGACTTATGCAAAGAGTCTATACTGGTCAGCGCATCACCAAAATGGCTAAACTGCTCAAGGTGGGCGTTGGCTAGTAAGTATTTTCCCCTTTAAAAAGGCACGGCTACGACCGGGTTTGAACCAGCGAACTTGGGATAACAGCGATACGCTAACATTACATCGTCGACACCGCGAAGTTGCACATATTAAATTGATTCTGTTTTTAGGTACGCATCACGCGTTGC
>JAHLJT010008446.1:1611140-1706222 GCA_031308135.1 Acheta domesticus | reverse complement strand
GGAAGCGGGGAGTGGGGCGCTGGGAAGAAAGCGGGGAGCGGGCGCTGGAAGAAAGCGGGGAGCAGGGCGCTGGGATGAAAGGCGGGAGCGGACGCTGGAAGGAAGCGGGGAGTGGGGCGCTGGAAGAAGCGGGAGCGGGACGCTGGCGGGAAGGATGAGCAAGACGCTGCCAGAAAGGGGATCGAGTGACTGGCAGAAAGGGTTTTGTGAGGCGCTGGCGGGAACAGGGAGCGAGACTCCACCGGGGAGGGAGATGCCGCGCCGGCTGGGGGCGAGTCGCCTGCCAAACGCGGGCGGGGAGCGCGGGGCTGGGCATGGCACCGACGAAGGCGGGGAATGCTGGTAGGAGCGAAGGGTGACGCAGAGTCATACGTGGGAGCATGGGTGGGTCGGAGGTGAGGGTCTGCTGGAAAAGAGGTGGAGGAAAGGGTGAACACAAAGGCGGCAGCCGGGACTAACGCGGGGTGGAAGCTAAGGAAGGAGGGAGCAACTTGGCTCATGGTGGACGTGATAGCAAATGCGTAGATGGAGGAAGACGCGGGAGTTATGATTGATTGATTCGTATTTTCGGGCGTGTCAATTACAGAAGCCATTAGTCCCGTAAGCGTAGTGCGTGTTTTTCATCGGAAGGTGGCGGTGATCTTTTCCGCGCTGGATGGAGAGATCCGGCGCCGACCTACCGTCGATTAGTGGCGTTTCCCAACGAGGTATCTCCCACCCGCGAGACAGCGGCCCAGCCGGAACAAGCTCAAAGCTCCCGACTGGTCTCCCGGCATGTGTGGCAGTGTCGTGAATATTAGTGTAAGTGTGTGTGTAAGGGGGTGAGGATAGGATAAGGAAGGGGAAGGAGATATCGGGCGTGGTCCGTGGCTCGTATGTTAGGGTACTGCTCCGGCATTTGTCTGGTGTCGATCGGAGAAACCACAGAAAACTACCGATCAGAGCAGCTGGTCGCTTGAATTCTCCTCCAGACAGCGACTGAATTAGACCTAGCTGACAAGGTAGTGTCGAAAATAGTGAGGTCTAGTGCATTGTGACACTTGCACCTGCAGGCCAGGTCATAGTGTGCAGGGGATTTGGTATCCAAGTACTATTCTTGCTTCTTGTGTGAACCCATACTCCATCTATTAAATCATTACTACTAAAAGATGTGTCTTTATAGGAGCCTTACAAATAAATATTCACTCTTTCAACTAACGACCGATCGGAGCAGCTTCATTCATCAGGCAAGTCTGCTTCAATTCAGTTTTTTGCTTTTGTCAAACACTCGCGGATCTTGAACCATGTACCTCCGTCTACGAAGTTTCCAATCGTACTACTGGCAACTTAAATGCTATGGTAGCAGGTTGTGTCGTTTCGATGACCTCCATACTCGATTGGTCCGGTGTCATCGAATGTTCAACATTCTTACGTTGAATGTTCAACATTTTTATCTGTTTCAATTCGTTTCTTCTCAATCGGCAGGATGAACTTGTGCTACTATTATCAAGTTGAACCTGACGAAGAATAGAAGATCTACAGGCAAATAATTACATCAGCAGCGGTTAATGCATCAGACTAATCAAAGTGAAATATAGAAAATTATATTTTGCAGTTTCTAGAAATTTGAAGACTCTGAGGCAAAGATCCAGTCTCACAAAGGAGATTACCTTACAGTCAGAAAAAAATATGCTCAGTAAATTTAATGAATAAGAAAGTTGTCGAAATGAATAATTTTTCCTTTTATATTTATTTACTCTCCCGCTTACCTTAATTACCAATTCAAAGCATTCCATTAAAAGGCAAAGGCGAGTCCAATTTCGAGTATTCTTGTGGAATCCAATGAAGAACCTCTTCACATCAGAAGAAGAAAACTATGTTTTTCATACGCCAGTAAAATGTCATCCACTCCTAATAACCCTGCTTATAAGAATGTTTTCTCCAGAAAATATTATGATAAGTACAACACAAAAAAGTATGCTCCGAAACCAGTTTATTATCTCCTGAACCAGTATCTTGAAGAAATTCACTTCACATTTCCTACTGTTCGAACTACCATGATTAAAAAAAGACCTCCATGGATTCCTTCCCTAATAAATATCAACATCAGCCTTAACGATCTTCCAAAAAAGGAAACTAATACGTTAATTTACCAGGCTTACTTCAACGAAATCTATAACAAATACACTGGATATACACACATCTTCACCGATGGCTCCCGTAAAGAGATCGGAGCTGGCTGTGCTGTACAAATCAAAGAGACACTATTACAAACAAGGCTAAATGATTATTGCTCTATTTTTTATTGTGAAGCATACGCCATTCTTCTCGCCTTAAAATATATTCAAGAACAAACCGAAGACAAATTTGTTATATTTACAGACTCCAAAAGTGTGCTAGTAAGTTTAAGTAATTCTGAAAACCAGGACCCTATAGTAATGAAATAGCTGACTTATATTATGACCTATTACACATCAACAAGGAAATAATTTTCATTTGGATACCATCGCACCGAGGTATTGCCGGTAATGTATTAGTTGATGAAGCAGCAAAAGACTCTATTAATTCACCTTTGGAAGAGCACCCAGTTTCCCACAATGACATAAAAGAACTTCATCAAAGAAACAAGGATCTTGGAATACTGAATGGACAAGATCACCAAACTCACTACATCAGATCAGGAAAAGTATCTTCGATGACCAACTCCCTTACCTTCACGACAGAAAATATCAAACTGTGCTCACCCGTTAAGAATTGGCCATTCCAAACTTACCCATCAGCATCTACTAACAAAAGAAATGCAAAAAAATTGTGACCAATGTCAATCTGCCCTTACTATACCACACATATTACTGTTCTGTTCTATTTACACAGATATTCGCAAAAAATATGCAATACCTCTCACTCTCCCTGAAATCCTTAACAACAAATACCACATTCAAAATGTCATTAAATTTTTAAAGGAAATTAACCTTATCAATAAACTGTAAGAAACCAAAAATCTGTTAAACACCAATATTGTCACAATGTTATATCAAATAATGTATTAGCAATGCCCAACATGTATTTTGATGATTTATGTGATGACTTATATTGATGATTTTTGATGATTTATGTGATGATTTTATTTGACTTATATTGACAAATTATGTATTTGTGATTTAATCTTAAATTTTGTTGTATGCTCTCATGTACATTGTATATACTGTATTTTGAATGTGGTCGCTAATGACCTAGCAGTTCATGCGACCTTTTAAATAAAGCATAATTAAAAAAAAGGCACTCATATTAAAATTAATTATCTTCTATTCTGATTATATCTTTCACTATATTCTTTTCATGAAAGAATTGTTTCCCAACGATCCTTCACGTATTCTATTTTTCTAACCAGGAACTCTTCCATTTATTTTTGTTCTACAAATTGTTAACCACTCAAAATTATATACAGCAGCATTATGAATAAATACTATTCACGATTTGCCACTCTTCAAACCTTTTGTATTCAGGGTCTGATTTTATACCAGCAGAATTATCTCGTAAATGTGATAACACATCAATATCATTATCGAGATTAACTGTAACCATGCCATACTGACATATTCATTTTTGTACCCGACAGTATGTGAGTGCGCTGAACATTTGTTCATTTCCAGAAGCCCGCTTATGTTTATATATCTTTTGAGATATCACGCAGTCTCGTTTACAATCAATATTTTAGATCTCCCCATCTCGTATTTTTACCGACTCCAAATAACCAAATAGTAACTTTCACCGTTTTTATTCGCTCCACAGGCATCGCCGACTTCCAACAACTGCACACTACTCCGCCACGCACACACGAGCCTCACCCGAACTCCACCTCGCTTCGCCAACAGCAGCGCGTTCGCCCGCTCCGCGAACATCCCTCCCCGCTTCGCAACCCTGTACCAACATCAGCCCCAGTCGCCATCCTGTGCAAACGTCTGCCATCCCCGCCAGCGCGGCGTCTCCTCCCCCGCCCCCCCGCCCGCCGCGCCTCAACGCTGTCGATTTCATCCCAGTCAGTGCCTGCGCCGCCGTCCCCCCCGTCGCCCCCCCCTCCGCGCTTCCCGACCCATTTCGATGCCAACGCCCCCGCGGTGATACCCGCCACCGACGCATCCCCCCCGCCCCCGACGCCGAGATGCCGAGTTAGCCACTGCATCCACTGCCGCCCTTTGCTCCCTCGCCCGCCGACCCTGCCGCCGCTGCCGTCCCCGCGTCTGGCCTCAGACACTGCCGTCGCCGGCCCAGCGCCCGTTTCTGCGGTGGTCACTTCCAGAGCTTGAGGCAGCGGTGTCCCTCGCCTGCCCTATCGCCGTCCCCACCGCCGTCCCTGTCCACAAACTCCGCTACTCAACTCGCCGCATCCTCTGAACCCGCCGTTTCACTGTAGTCGCCCGGTCACGGTCACCGTTCCATAGACGCCCCCAGACCCGCGCCTTGCCTCGATAGCTGTTCCCACGTTTCCGTTGCCACCTGAGGCGTCCCCGTTGTCACTTCCCCGCTGACCCCACTGTCAAACAGTTGTCGTCACACCGTACCCGCTTCACTTCCACCCCCGTAGGCCGTAGCAGACCCAGTTCCTCCCCCATCCTTCATCGTTACCTCCGCCATCGCTCCCCGCTACCCTCCTGCGTCGTCGACCCAGTCGACGCCTCCTTCCGCTCCTCCGCTGCCTTCTCTCCGCCATCCCTTTCACAAATCCCCGCCGCCTCCCCACGCCCTCCTTCACCCCCGTCTTTATCGTCTCTCCGCCGCCTCCTTTGCCATCTTCGTTACCGCTCCTGTCCCGTCTACACCACGCCTCCACCGCCGATTCCCCTTCGCCTTCGATTCCCCTTTGCAGCGTCGCCCGCCGCCTCCTCGGCTTTCCCGACATCCTCACTCATTATTCTATTGCGCTCTCGTTCGCCGCCCCTCCCCGCAAGGGGAATAGTGACTGCGTAGGTGGGCACGATCTCTGGTGAAGAATCGTAGACGATCACCGGGTCCATAAGTCTCGCGGCCCCACTCAGGTCGTTAGCCTAACGTGTAGACAGTGAGTAGGCCATGCTAAGCTCCTGGTTGTCGGTACAACCCGGCCACCCACCAGTGGGGTCCCTGGCGCGTCGACTTCATGGGTGACTTCATCGGGTGAAAGAGACCCTCCGGTGCTCTGAAATTCACATTAAAAAGTCCAGCGGGAAATTACCTACCGTCATGATGTCTTGGTTACGACTCCACCCAGGTCACTAGCCTAAAGGTGTAAGCAGTGGGGAGACGGGTAGGGGATCCGAGCCGCCTGGACCTTAATTCAGGTGGCCCCGAGTTGGGCTCTTGGCTTCGTCTTGGTGTCCCGGCGCATGTGAATGGCGCGTTCTCATATAACATTGACTCCGGTCTAGCTCGAATAGCTAGGAGCTCTGAGCTCGCAGGGCGTCCCGTTACCCAGACATTGTATGTGAAGGTTCCCGCGAGAGCTAACTGGGTACCGGGCGGGTCCGGTTACTGGCCTGTCGGCGTACTTGTGTGTCGGCGGGGGGGGTGAGGATAAAGGCTAACGCCTTGGGGACCCACCCCGGGGACTTGCGCCCCCCGGTAGAACAAGAATAAGAGTGTGGAAATGTAGAGCACACTACTTCCTTCGCAGCCCCATCCACACCTGCCGTGCAGCTTCCACCGCCGCCTCCACCGCTATCTCACCTCCTCCACAATGCCTCTTCCACCAATGCCCCGCCCCCTCCCTCACCACTTTCACCCCGCCTTCATCACCTCCCCGCCGCCGCCCACGTCACCTTCTTCCCATCACGCCTCCTCCACCGAATGCCCTCCATGCCGCCTCGTCTCTTCCCCCCAGCACCCCTTTCCCCACACTTCTCTCCACCCGGTTTTCATCATCCTATCCCACACTCCTTCGCCGCCCCATCCACATCTGCCATGCAGTCGCCCGCCCCCAACCCCTCCCGCTCCCCCCCCCGCCGTCTGCGCCGCAGGATCTGCCCGCAGCAGGCGACGAGGTTCCGTAATATCGGCGCGGATAGGGAAAATTACACGGGCAGCGCGCGGTATCCAAACACAGGCGCCGCGGCGGAACGCGCGCTCGCGAAGCAGACGGGCCTCCGCAGCCCTGACGCTCCGGGCGCGGCGGCGCGGCCGAGCCAGCGGGGGAGGTGACGAAAACGGGGGCGTTGTTTTTTCAGCAACGGGGAGCACCAACACTTGCTATTTAGCCGCGTACTCCTGGAGCGCATTTCATTATATTTGGCCCTTACGGTGTTTTATATATTATTTCTCAAAGTGCGGTTTGGGTGTCATACGACACAGATCTGTAAACAGAAGCAATGGATTGAAAAATCGTGTTTCTCTTCAGCTGCACATGCGACATTCGTATTGAAAAAGTGCCTTAAAAATACGTAAATATTTTTTAAAAGAAAGTAATTCGGGATCTGTAATTTCTGATTGTCGCGAGATCTTTCGGAAGAAAATTACACTGTCGGACGGTGGCGGGGGGACAAGTGAATGTTGCAATCTCAAGCATTTTTGTTTGTTTCAGTTCAGTGTAGGTTCTGTAAGCACGTGAACGTGATTTTCTACATTGAATAGAAATCTTGAAATATGAGAGGTGATCTTAGTGACGTTAGGTCGTTTATAACGCTGGAATACAAAAAAAGAATTTAAGCAGAAAACAGTTTGGTTATTGGACTAACCGTGCGATTTAATCGCACGGGTTCTCACTAGTTATAATGATATCAGAATAAAATATCTGAACGAACCAGGAATTAGCTTTAATAACAGGAGGTGAAAACCAGGGCGTTGTTTTTTCAGCAACGGAGAGCACCATACAATTGCTATTTAGTCGCCTAATCCTGGAGCCCATTTATTTATATTTGACTCTTACCGTATTATAATTATATCAGAATTTAAATATTTGAACGAAATAGGAATTAACTTTAATAAAAGGGGACGAAAACGGGGGCGTTGTTTTTTCAGCAACAGAGAGCACCATACAGTTGCTATTTAGTCGCGTATATACATCACACCTATATTTGCAATTTTTGGTTCAAAAATGAAATAGCGCATGAATTAAATTAATTCAAATTATCCGACCCGAATTTGAATAACGAAGTTCTTAATGTGTTTCAAGTTTGAAGAAAAATGTCGTATTCTACACCAACGCAGTATTCAAATCCGACAACTGTGACACAAATAATAAGTTCCCAACTCGTGGAAGCCATTCCGTGGCGGCATGTCAAAAGCGATCACAGGATTTGCACGTCTGAGGTAAGTTTGCCCCAAGTTCCTTCAACGCGTGCGTGTACGTGAGTGTGTGTATGTGTGTGCAAGCAGGTTGCAGCATCCGTGTTCTACATATTGAATTCCGAGGAAAGACTTGTAAATGTGAGTTTGTAGGACCACTCCGCGTCGCCAGACAATATAATTTGCATGCGTTTCAAAAAGAAACAGCTGGTCCGGGCACAGACTACCTTGGGTTACTTGCGCCCGAAAGCTTTGAGGAAATACAAGAACTTTTAAATAAATGCTAAACCGAAAGAAGGAGGCGCCTACAGCACAAAAGCTAAACAAAACACAAAAGTATTCGCAGAACTCGGATTAGGCCGGGCCGCCATCGTGTAAAGGAAGAAGATATCACACACAGGATGTTAGGCAGCCTGCGAGAGTTAAATATCACGCTCCCGTGGATGAGGTTTGGAGCAAGAAAGACTTTTCTTTCATTCCCGTGCGGTCGAAGCTTCCTCCAAAGCAAAGCGATATTTCAAGAAAGAGCGCGGTCGCTCGGTCGTCTGGTCGCCTGTGCCGGGGGGCGTAATGAAAACAAAGAGATCGTTCTCTGCCCGCAAAACGTGCTGGCGGCAAACGTCGCCCGGGCCGTCTCCATCCGGGTGCACAAGTCGCAAACGACCCACGAAGCACTCGTTTCATGCGAGCCCGCTGGGAGCGCCCCCGTCGCGCGACAGTCGTCTGTCCGCATCCGGACGAGTCGAGCGTGCTCCCTCGCCGACGACGTTTCAAAGGTCGGAGGCAAAAATTAAAGCTTACAGCCAACATTGCACTGTATCGCTGAATTCCCGTCGCACCTTTCTGACACGTGGGAGGGCTTCTTTTTGTTGGAATGTTTTCCCGCCGCACCGTCACCGGTAGAAACGGGGCCCTTGCGGGGAGGAGAACACGGTGGCAACCAACGGGTGCACATTCTTACCGCGTCGCAACCCCTTTGCAGACTGAAGAGTGGAATTCAGAAAAGTATGCGGGTCTAGAGAGGCGGAATAAAATACCGAGGGTCGGGATCAGAATATGAACTTTCTCATTCTCTTCTACTTCCTGGCAAATAATCTATTCTTCATCAAAATTCTTTCAAGTGAATATTATTATAATGACTCGTCATATTATCGACAATTGGTAAAGTCGATTGCGTACATATCTAGCATTCCAAAACTGTTAAATTCGCTCCGTTTGTTTCCCACTTAACGCAAGTGAAGACACTTAAAATTCATCAATTACATTTTCATGGGGAATAAAAACTCTGTTGATATGTTTATCTTCTTGATGCTTGAAACACGGTATTAAATTATGGGGAGTCTTACAAATACTCGCGTTTAAGCTTATCAAACATTATCGCGGCCTGAAATGAGATTTTAACTGACCACAAGCGCGATTAATTAATATTAGCGCAAATACAATTTCGTTTAACACTAACTCTATCCACCTGCTACTATACTCGGGACAATAAAAGAAGGTGGCTCAGTTCCATTTCGTCACAGAGTCACGCAGTGACAACTCAGGAATCCCCACTAGTCGCTAACGCGCGTCCCGTATTTTCTCCTTTTTGAACTCTCGCAGTCGTAGCAGAGTTTCGCGTCGTGTCTGGAGGGGAATATAGGTGCGCTGCCGCGAAGTAGAGAGGCAAATGGAACAGCCTGAAAAATTGTCCCCATTTCAGTACTCCGTAGTAAATACGATGTTGATTCAAGATGCTCGAAGGAAGGCAAATATTCAATTTGAACTTTTAAATACTCAAAGAAAAAAGGCCATGTGGTAAAGATACATCAACGAGCGTAAACGGAAAAAATCTAACGTTTTTGATGCGTTATTCGGACCTTTAAATTCGTCAAAACGTGGATTTAAAAAATCGGGTCCCACACATCCTTTTACGCTGCTCTTTCTAATAGTTTTACTTTCTGAAAATCCCTGGGAGAATTACGATTCTGCTGATATTATAGCCCGATTCTCTTCATGAATGAAGTCCACACTGAAATTGCTGACATGTTTTCAATCACGACGAGTAGATATTACACTATTGCATGTACCATTCGTAAAAGCTGCTGTTGCCTGATTTGCCTAACAATGCTTATGTTGTGTAAATAATCATTTCAAGGTGAGTTATGTAACAATATATGATCACTTCATATTCCAGTGACAAATTTATGGATCACGTTTTTTTTACATTTTGCGTCCGTAAAAATTTGAACATTTCCACTTGAATTGGTCTTCATTCTGGCTACAATTCTGAAAAATATCTCCACTTCTGAAGAGAATGGCATCTGAAAAAATCGTTCAATCCTACGAAGGTCATAAAACTCCAAACGACCTCATAACGTATTTGTAAATGTGAGCACGTGTAAATCATTCTACTTCTTTGTTTAACTCCTTATTCTTTATAATTGGGATTTCTCTCGGTTTCCCACACTCTCCAGAGTGCCGTATGTTGGCGCCTGCAGGACCAATGGGTTATCAGTATCCCACTGCTCCCTGGCTCTATCTAGCGACGATCCCAAATACCACTTCGAGGATCCCGTGGAGGTTACCCTTGGAGCCACCTGGGTTCTGTATCTCGGGCTGCCCAACACAATTTTAGATTGATTAATTGATGAGTGATTCTGGGCTCGACAACTGCTAAGATATCCCGCAGTGTAGTTTATGTTTTGTAAATTTTTTAAATCGCGAGTTGTGGTGTTCTTCCTTCGCCTGACGGCGAGATCCAGCACCGACCTGTATGTCAGTTTTCACGGTTTCACCCAATCGAGTGTCTCCCACCAGCGAGGCACCGGCCCAGCCGGGACAAGCTCTAAGCTCGCGTCAAGTGTGGCAGTGTTGTGCATGTACGTATGTATGTGTCTGTGTAAGTAAGGAATGAGGATAGGAAAGGAAGGAGACAGGAAGATCGCGCGCGGTCCGTGGCCCTTTTGTTCTGGTTCTGTCCCGGTATTCACCTGCTGGTAGGAGCAATCACGTAAAATTACCGATGACAGCAGCCGGCCGCTAGAATTCTCCAGAGAGCGGCTGCATTCGACATAACTATGCAGTTACCTAAGGACTCGATTCTTAGGACCTTCTAGTCAGAGGCACTGCAGTGACGTCAGTTGATGCCCTGAGCGACTTCATCCGGTAAAAAGTACGGCCCGTAGGCACATCTCGATGCTAGTATGTTTCCCAGATTACAGAGCACGTTCCCCAGTGTGCACAAGATCTGTAGCATACCAGTGACGGGTAAGGGCAAGGGATTAGGGAGAGATTAAAGATTAGTAGCGATAAATGAAAAACTCGGAATACAAGAAACAAAAAAAAAAGTATCCATGCCTTCCGTTCGATTCGTTCTCGTAGCTGTTCCTAGCCCCAGCGTCAGCGTGCTAGATGAAACTTCATTCTTTAATGACATCGAGTGTAAATACTACGCTATAAACGGCAAAAACTGAAAAGGAAGAAACTTATTTGAACTCATCAATGCAATTTAATATCAACCCCTCTATGAAGAACTAGGTCATCTACTCCTCTCCCTCCCTTGGATTCGTTGCTAGGGGAGACGAATTCAGAAAAATTATGCCGGGAGGGAAGCCCTCCCTAAATTACCAAGGGAAAGAGCCGGGTCCGCAACTTCATTTCCTTCAGCCCCAGGGAGACGAATCGATTCTCAATCAAACTTCTTCGCGCTAAGTACTGTATATGAAAGAAGTTTACGGCTCTATCCCAGCGACCATGGAACTTCGAAACACTGGTAACGAAAAACGGCCTATGATGCGATCAGGCAGCCTCTTGCTTAGCCCTGGGGAGCAGATGAACTGAAGAATGGTTCAGACCAAGAAAGGTCACACGTGCCCTGGTTAAAAGTACGACATTAAGAAGTTAATTTATATTTATTAAAAATTTGTAAGTTCAGTTTACTTATTATTCTAAATAAAAAATCCCACATGATATTTCATTTATTTTTTTTCGAAATATCAAAAATAAGCTGAGATCCTACAGGCATCAATATTGTTTGTTAAATTAACTTAAAAATTCATAGCTACTACATGACACTATTCCATTGTTCAAAATTTTAAAAATGACTGAGGTATTCTTTTAATGTAGAATTAACTCGTTTCACGGCCCGATTTCAGTTTCACTCAAAGAGAGAGGGAGAATTACGATGGAAGCATTGTGGTATCTGAATAATCGTGGAATTGTGGAATATGCCTGGTGGAAGGAGGGTTTGAGGGATGAAATGCTACCTACGTAACCGTATTCTCGTTGAACACGCAGATCACTGGAGCAAAAACCTCGAGTTTCGTGATGCGGGAAAAAAATGCGCAAAAATTAACGAGCAATTTTAACAGTTAATTTGTTGCGGGTTGAGTTGTGGGAACTTTCACGGTTCATGAATACGATAAAGTGAAGGATATCCTGTTTAGGAAAACATAAAGGGGAAATGTCGGACCACTGAAATTCATAACAGCCGTAATCCGTTTCTGGAGCACACGCCCTGATATCCACTTCGAGCGAGGTTCAAAATTATTCTCCAACGGATTTTTAAGGATCGAAATTAAAGAATAATGCCAAAGAAAAGCGAGTTTTAAGCGTTCTTTTGACTACTAATCACAAAAGATTTTTAACTTTTAGAAAACAGAAATATATTTCATTCTCCATTGAAACCAGCAACAGAATCCCCTGTGTTCAAAAACACAATGAATTTGTAATCTAAGGAATGAATATTTAAGAATTTTTTTCTCTTTATATGTTTCAGTAACATATTATAAACAATGTGACAAGCAAAATTATATAACTCAATATTATGCTTCATGATCTCAGTCACATTTTGATATAGTAAGTTCTTCGGGAGAAAATTTTGATTCAAGTGACAAGTAATTTCTGATAGCAACATAAATATACTATATAATTATATTATATACCTTCTATTTAATAAGATGTGCAATATTAAATTAAATTAATTGTTTATTGTTTCTGTTTGATGAAAACCACAAAGTAAATATAAACGAATTATGATCTAGATTGTCTGAAAATTTTATCTATATTCAGCATTTTCTATACTATTATATACTGAATATACTGTCCTTTCAATAGCACGTCTGGCCATTATATAAGATAGAGTTGGCACTGTCGTAAATTACTGGTTTATACAACTAAAGAGCTAATTTAGCAAATTTAAGCAATAATTAGCCCTGGAGAGGTGACGGTTCCCTGAGTTACTTTAGAGGTGGCGCGGGGTCATTTCTGACCCTTTGAGTCATTTCTTTATAAAATTATATTTAGCAAGATATAAGTTCGATATTAGTTATTTTAATAATAATCAATCATTTATAAAGTCGCGTTAGCTAAATGCACTATTATAAACACACATGCAAATGAGGAATTGAAACAAATAAAACGGCAAAATATTCATTCACCTTTCATTTTATGTAGTGACTCCATTTACATTTTCCTGAATATTTCAACGGCAAAGGTATCAGAAAATTCAGTACGTTTCTTTTTCTAACATTGTCTCGCATAAAAACAATTTATAGAAAATCCTTCAAAGCCAATCAACACAACTTAGAAAAAGTACGAAATTTAAGATGTTTGTATTGGTTTCACAAATATTTATAAATGAATTATTACATTTAAAATTTTGAAAGTCTTTCAGACAAAAGCTAAATAATATGGTGAAAGGTATGTGAAATGTAAAGCTTCTGCTCGCAAAATTAGGCAACTGCAGCTAAGCAAAGATACGTGGGGTCACAAGAGACCCCGCGCCACCTCTCTGGGGTTAAATTGACGTATTTTCCATAATCTCCAAAATATAAAGGAGAAACGTAACACCACAAAAAGACAATGATACAAAATTATAAAAAATATAACATCTGTTCCCTGTCGAAAATCTGAATCTCTGTTGCGAACGCCCGGGTAGGTGATCGCGAAAAGCAGGAACCAGCCCATTCCATTGAAAGGGAGTCGTGAAAAATTAGTTTTATTAACATTTACTACTTCAACAGTGGACGCTTTTTAAGCACCATTTCCACGAGGACAGCTAGCTGGCGGAGAGACTGCAAGACACCTGCTGAGTTCCTCACCGTCTTCAAAGACCTGGACTGGTGCAAACGGGAGAAAACATTTCAGTTGCTCTGGGGGAGAGGGCGCTGTCTTGGCTCTGCTCGCGGCGAAAGGAAATGGCGCCTTGCGTGATGGCGAGATGATGTTCAAACGCTTAGCATGTAAAGTTGTTGAAGCTTGTGCAATTACGATATTTTAAATAAAATTTGCGTTTAAACGTCACTTCATATGATAACAGTAATTCACTACACAGATATACTTGTTTCCCTCACCTCACTGTCTCAATTTTCTCGGCGTTATGAAAACTCATCTAATAAATAATACGTTGGTGGTGACAACGACTTTTACAAAATATTCTGAATTCCATTTTCATGGATATATTGAATTATATTGCGAAGTTTATAATTAATAATTAATTGAACTGTATATTTCGGGATTGAGCATCATTTGTGCTATTATTTAAACAATTTTAATTGATAATATGAAGTGACATACTATGAATTCTCTTCAATTGATTTATATTTCTTTTCTCTCAATGATTACCTTAAACACTATACAATGTGCCAGGAACGATTACACAAAACGAAGATTAATTGGGATTCGCAGAATTAACTGAACATATTTCATATGAACATTATTGAATCAACTTTGAATCAAAATATTATTTCCTTTTCCCTGGGGCGAGGAGCTACCTTAAATGATATATTCTTTGCGCATCTCATGTTGAAAAATTGGTGAGTTTATAACCAATTTGTTCGTCATGGTCTTGATATCAGTTGAGAACATATAACTCTTTTTCTTTTCGAATTCATCTGTTGTCTTGGTCTTGATATCAGTTGAGAACATATAACTCTTTTTCTTTTCGAATTCATCTGTTGTCTTGGTCTTGATATCAGTTGAGAACATAACTGGTTTTTCGAATTCATCTGTTGTCTTGGTCTTGATATCAGTTGAGAACGTAACTGTTTTTTCGAATTCATGTGTTGTCTTGGTCTTGATATCAGTTGAGAACATAACTGTTTTTTTCGAATTCATCTGTTGTCTTGGTCTTGATATCAGTTGAGAACATAACTGTTTTTTCGAATTTATCTGTTGTCTTGGTCTTGATATCAGTTGAGAACATAACTGTTTTTTTCGAATTCATCTGTTTGTGCAAAAAGAGAGAGAGAGCACCGCTCACCGTTGTCCCGTTCCGCGGCCTCGCCAGGCGTGTCCTGGAGGTTCGGGTTTGACCACGGGCGGGGGCTGGGGATGGAGGCGGGGTGGCCGGAAGGCTGCTGTGGCGAGCGCCGTGCGTAGCGCCATTTGTCCGGCCGCCCATGGACCTCCGCTGGCGGCGCGAGCTCGGGTTGCGCCCGACCGCGTGGGCGGGGCGGGGCGAAGCGTGAGGGGAGGGGTGGGGGCGGGGCGGGCTCTCCGGAGCATGTCGCGCGCGACCCGCGGTGTGCCGGCGGTGTGCTCACCGCCCACCACGCCCACCCCACCGGCCCCGCCCACCCCGCCCGCGGCCCCCACACCCGCCCGTGCCGACCAGCCCGCCCCGCTTGATAAATGGCGGCTGTCTCGAACATGAGTCGCCGAAATGAATCGAACACTTAAACTTGAATCAATCACTTGCGAAATAATGAAGTAGCGAATTGGACAGATAGCTGGCAATTGATTACTCGTTTTGAGCTCTAACACCCTTCCTCTCCTTCCCCTTCCAACGCCTTCGCTCGCTTAGCGCCCCGCGCAGCCTCCTGGGAGCGCTGGGAGATCTGGAATGCCGGCGCGTCGGGGCCCTGGGTGGGGACGGCGTGGAGGCGGAGTGGAGGCGGGGAGGAGGCGGGGAGGAGGCGGGGTGGAGGCGGGCTGGAGGCGGGCTGGAGGCGGGGTGAAGGTGAGGTGGGGGCGGGGTGTAGGTGGGATGGAGGCGAGGTGGGGCGGGAAGGCGTGGAGGGTGGACGCAGGATGGAGACGGGATGGAGACAGGATGGAGGCGGGGGGGGGCGGGGTGGAGGCGCGCGCGCAGCGTGAGTTGAAGGCGGTGGAGGGTGGAGTGGCAATGGCCGCTGCCCGAGACAGGTTCCGTCTTGCGGCGAAAGTACCTCTTCGGTCGAGTTGAGTCGGGCGACAGCATTTGCTAGAGCAATTGTACTGCAGTCGGAAGAAGTTTGGGGACAAGGAAAAGAACGGGAAGGCGTTAACGGCTTCACAGTCGACGAAATAGGGCGCTCAATTCAGTGCGCTAAAAATGAGGAAATATGAACTTATTTATGAATATTTTATTTAATTTGCTTTGATTTATTGAACATGTTTTCATTAACAGCCAAGCAACAAAATATAAAATACGATTGACCTCCTTGAATATAATTCTTAATAGTTAAAAACTAAAGGATTTTTCAACATTTCTTTCGTATTTTTCAATCAACTACAAAAAACATGACGGTACCTTGATTGCTTCAATAAACGGTCCCATATATCCTCAGGTTCTGAGATGCAAAGCTCTTCTTGTAGTTGATAAAAATTTATTTTCAAGTCGTAAAAAACTTATTTCCAGGTCACTCGACGTGATAAAAGCACACTTCAATAAATTAATAGAAATAAAGCTGCTACTCCGAATCCTGTGGATGATTGGTTTTAAGTGAAATAATGGCATTTGCATCACACACCTAATTAAACACGAGATTACAAAAAAAATCTTATCAAAGGAGTTTGCATGCTTTATTTCCAAAATTAATATGAATTTTAAAATTCAATCTGAAAAATATTTGCCTCAATACAACTAAACCTGCCTAATCCATATCACAGCTAGTCCATCATACGGCTGAAATATAGAATTTGTTTTAATACATATTTCAAAAGTTCACACTTCGTACTACTTTGTTTAAAAAATTTACATTTCATTCTAATTCGCTTTAAAATTTGCCAAAATGTCTCATATCCCCTATCATATACATCTACTTCTTGCCCCATAACTAACTACTTGTACTACTTTGCCCATCTCGTGTTCACTAACGTGCACTTCATCCGGCTCAGGTACAAAGTATGCTCCGAAGCTGTTTCTTCTTCGGACTTTATTCATCCACTTTTGATAATGCGAACATTATCCACAAGAAAATAAAGTAATAATCCAAACTACGTCTTTTTAGAACCAACATATTACTACAACTGTTAACATTATTGATCTCTTCATTTCGTCTGTAATGCCACGTACAATATCTTTCTGTAAATTATATATTTTTTAAATTAATCACTTTAAAAAAAGTTTCACCCTCAAACCAGATCGAGCCACCGAGATTTCAAAGGGAGGTAAACGTGTTAATCCATTGTCGATTTGAAAGTGAATACGTTTAATAACAACGTAATAAATTATTATGAGCTACCAGTGCATTACGATTTAAAATCATTTTGTGGAAGATTGAATGACGTAAATTAACCCAACTTGTGATATGAAAGTAATGAGATAATAGTGAAAATTAATGGTTATCATTTATTAATTGTGTCATAATCTAAAGAAACCACATTCGGTTACGGAAAATATAATTCACTGCGTAACGATGCCTCGTTTACCACTGTTGTATTCAGACGGGTGCTATTGATCCACACCTATACTTGCAACTGTGTTTTGTTGTTCGTAAATTACGTATTTCATTTACATGATAAATACAGAGATGATAAATGATAATTTAACAGAACATGAAGTTCAACGCAAGTCATTTCAATATGGAAATATTTGCTGATATTGTCTTCTATTCATTCCATGACTAGCGTAATATGCAACATAGCAGCCGGTTTGTCATAAATGGAAATATTTCCTAAATTAATTGCAGAATTAAATAAATACTCCAGGAATGGTGTTCATTTCTATTTATCATACATTAATTCGGAAACGTTTTTGCGGGAATATTTGGTAGGTTGAGTTATATGAATAAAAATACCTACCTCACGTGAAGAAATCGGTTATAAATAAGTGCATAAGCCAATTTCAAGTCATTTTTCTTTAGGATTTGAAGCACAGTGTTAACAGTATCTACCTATGAATTCGACGGGATTCGATTAAATATTTAAGTGGAAATCAATCCATTTCATGTTGAGGTCGATTGAAAAATTAGCAACAGTGCAGTTAGGTTTTTTATTCAGACATTCAGATTAATTTTTAATCATATTTTCAGTTCCTTTACAAGAACTTGATACACTTTGTAATTTTAGATACTACATGTGTCACGATTATTCCTTCAGATGTTTGTATTATCGCGAACACATTTAGCCTGGATTGTTTGTTAACTTACGATATCCGTTGACCTAATTTGTATTAAAAATTATATTAATTATCATCTCCTTTATTTAGCACCTTATTATCTCTCCCTTATATTTCAATTTTGATTTCCTCTGATCTTCCATACGTTCTCTCATCACGTTGATTTCAGGGCTTCTCAAGTATAATTTCGATTTTGTCTGAGCTGCGATTTTAGTTGTTCTGCTGTCTACTCAGCCACAACCTTCCTTTAGCGGCCATACCTCCGTGTGTTGCGACCTAAACATATCCGAATCGTTCAGACGTTTGGGTGTTGATAATGGTATCTGAAATTTTCGGCGAAATTTCTATTATTGGATTTGAGGAGGGATAGGGAGTAGCTCTCTATAAATACAAAGTGGAGTCGGATAGGAAATAGCTCTCTCAATCTACAAACAACAGATAACACACGACAATGATAATTTACTGCTACGTTATGACTGGTGCATCTGGATGTGTGGAAAGAGTCAACAACTTGCATTGTCTTAAAAGTGCGAAGAGGAAGCGAGCGCTTTGAGGAGGTGGGGTTTCTCGCGGGGGCAAATGGAGAGGTCGGTGAGGGTGTTAAGGTCGGTGAGTGTGTTGAGGTCGGTGAGGGTGTTGAGGTCGGTGAGGGTGTTGAGGTCGGTGAGGGTGTTGAGGTCGGTGAGGGTGTTGAGGTCGGTGAGGGTGTTGAGGTCGGTGAGGGTGTTGAGGTCGGTGAGGGTGTTGAGGTCGGTGAGGGTGTTGAGGTCGTCGGGGCTGTTGAGGTCGCTGAGGGTGTTGAGGTCTGTGAAATGTCTGATCTCGTTCCTTTACAGTCGAACGCCTCAGTGGCATATCTCGCTGACCTCTCCAACCAATTCTCCAAATTATTCCTCCACACCTGCATCAGTCTTTGCTGCGCGTGGGTAAGCCACACTTGATTGATGTGAGTAGAACAAAACTGTTACACTATGTAACATTACAGATATTTTACATAATATAGAGTATATATCTACCTTTACATTGACACTAATGTTAAAGTACGGAAACCTGCACAAGCTACATTATTTAATTGTCTTTCTCGGTAGGTGCGTCGCTGGGAGTGACGCGACTTCAATTGTATGACGTTCTGTATCGCGAAAGTCTTGTTCTCCGAGCCAATACAACACGTGCGAGGAAGCTTATTGTAGATTTCGTTTTATCAAGAATACCAAATATTCCAAAAGAGGTTGTTACCAGTAAAATACCAGGATTCTTTACCATTAATATTGTACGTCGTTGGAATGCAAGCGGAAGACGTAAGGAAAATTTTTTGAAGCACAATAACGATTGGTTAAGAGAAGAAATGACTTATCTTCCACAACATAAAAGTGACTTAAAACCCAAAAGTCATGAAACACAAAGAGAATTTGACACATTAAGCGCTAGGACAAAGAGAAGGCGAACAAAAAACTTAGTCGAGAGCATAGCCCCCAAGAACTAGCGTTTGCAGCACAAACAGTTTTTACAAAACATGGCAAACGAAATGTGGCTTAAGTTATAAAAAAGGCTACGATTTCAAGTCCTCGTTCTTTGAGAACAATTAAGCGCTTGAACTTCCCAAAGAAAAATGTTCAGCGTTACACTCCAGAAGAAGCCCTGGCATTAATTATAGATGCAAAATTGAGCAAATCACAATTTATTCGATTAAAAAACACTGAAAGAGAGAAATTGTGACATCTATCCGGCCTACAACAATCTATAACAGCAGTGATACCCCAAAGATATATTTATTTCGGACTCAATAGCTGAAGTTAAATTACAAAGTCTACTCGATCATACCGCACATCATTTATGCTTAGTACAGAACGACGTTCTCAGTACAATTGTTAGTGAGCACAGTAATTCCAATTTGGAAATCATATACAATTGGGGTTTTGAAGTTCCTGCCACTCAAACTGTAAACAAAACTTTCTTGAAAGCACAAATTCTGATGTTAACATCAATTGTTCATTTAAAAAGGGCAGTAAAAACTGAGAATGTCTAACAAATAATGTGGCAAAATCCTCGTTGTTTGTCTATACGATTTGGCAAGCCAATTAAATTTCAGTTTGTGAAAGAAACTCATGATGTCATTGCTCAGGAGAATGAATACATAAAAAGACAAATATCAGCACTAAAGCCAACGTTCATTTCAACTAATGGAAAGGGAATTCACTTCTCCCCATAGCTCGTCATACGCAGTTTTTAACTGTTTTTGACGTAAATAAATAAATAAATTAATTAATGTGATTCATTCACAGCTGAAGACCATGCTGGATGGAAAAATAGCACACTAGCACGAAATCCATACAGGAGTTGTTACATTTGCCATGCGACACCAAACGAGATGAAAGATATCAGCGGTTTTGCAAAAGCCTTGCAACACAAGCACATTTTTATATGGATTGTCCATATTATATGCACACATTCGATTTTTTGAATGCATATTGCATATATCGTATAGATTAAGTTTTAAAACTTGGCAAGTTCGAGGGTATGAAAACAAAGCTGCATTTAAAGAAAGGAAAAATGAAATTATTTCAAAATTTCGACAGGAAACTGATTTACTTGTGGATAGTGAAACAGGGTACCGGGCTTACTAATGATGAAAACAAAGCTAGGCCATTTTTCAAGGATACAAAAAAAGAGGCTGAAATCACTGGAGTTAATGAAACGTTAATATCACGGTTTTCAGTAATTTTATAAGCCATGTCTTGCAGTTACGAGTTAAACATTGAAGAGTTACGCTCACGAAACAGCAGAAATTTTTGTGGAACATTATGCATGGTTCGAAATGCCAGCAAGTGTCCACAAAATATTAATTCATGGAGCTGATGTTATAGAAACACTTTTGCTTCCTATAGGCCAGTTGAGCGAGGTCGCATTAGAAGCAAGGTACAAAGAATGTCGCTACTTTCAGGAACACAGTACTCGCAAAAATAGTTGGCAAAGAACTATGGAAGACCTCCTCCATGCTGTAGGTATCTTCTGATTCACTTATTTCTAGTATCAGAAATTTACCTAAAAGAAGAATAAATAAATTGCCACAGCAAGTCATCGACCTATTGAAAGTGCCTACACATCCCCCAAAATTGCCACGAGTTCACCAGGATTCAGAACTCATTCCAGAGCCAAAATGAAGATTCTTCAAAGAGTGATTTTGAAGTACAAGTATAAGTCATGTAAGTGCTGGTATTTTATTTTCTTTTTGTCACATAGCTTATCTACATTATATGTACTGTAACTTTAAACATCAAACATTTTATTACTCTGATTTAAATAGAAAGTACTAAATGTCTGTTCTTATTTGGTCGCAAAAATAGAGTTAAAACGAATACAGGATATTGTATAATTACCCAACAGTGATATTCGACTGTTACTCAAAAGCATATACATTTAACAATGCGAGTGTTATTTAGTGGATTTCAATTCCAAAGAGCAATGTCCCCATGAAGGTTCAAATTGGACCACAGTGCACACGCGAATTTTTCGGACGGTTTTTATTTTTTTACGGCCGAACGACGCGCGACTTCGCGCGTCATTACCTTTTCTATTCGTAGCAACCAGGCGAATCCGCAGAAAAATCCGCGAGCTCGCGGGAGCCCTCGGTTCGATGCCCGGACCCTGCACTTGGCGTGTTTCCAGACGACCCGGAGCGCCGCCGTCAGGATCCCCACTTTCCTCGGCGTTGCATTCGCCACCAGCGCCGTCTTCGCAATTCCTGTGGTCCTCGCCACCCTCTCCAGCCCTCCTACCTGTCCGACCTCGCTGCCCAACCCACGCATGCAGATCCTACCGTTTACACCACCCTCACCCGTCCTCGCCAATCTCTCCGATTTCACCATCCTCTCATATATGTAGTAATTAATTGTAATTGTATAAGGAGTATGAGAGTTTAGTGTAGTTATTAATGTTCTTTCTATTGATTATAGTGGTCCAATTGTATAGAATATAATGATGTTTACATATATGACCAGAGTACCTGTGTACCAAGAATGTAATCGTATAAGTGAAAAGAATGTATCCAGATATGTTATATTAGATCTTTCGGTGAGAATATATTATATATTGTGACTTTTACTAACATGTAATTTTTGTTTATATAATTATTAATGTGCCATTGATATGAGATATCGCATTTATTGTGAATGTATATATGTGAATGTGTGTGTATATATATATATATATATATATATATATATTATGTGAGACTAATGAGTTGTGGTGTCTATAACTACGATTGAAGCATTCTAACCTTTTTCACCATCTCTCCCTGCTCTACACCTTAGCAGCCATCCGCGTACTCGCTACACTCGCACAATCTTCAAAACCGATGCCGTCCTCTCTGCGCTCGGAGTCCTCCCCGTCCTCACACCATTCACCGCCCTCGTTCTGACAACCCATACCGTCATCAGAGTCCTCACCGCCCTCGTCATCCTCACCGTCCTCACGGCTTTCGCCGCCCTCGTTATCAACGCCCTCACCTATGCCGCCCCCTTCGTTCACGCACTCCACGCCCTTCTCGCCAGTCGGCGTCCCCGAGCGCTCCCCGCGCCGCAGGCTTCTAGTTCCGCACGCTAAGGTTCGCCATATATAAAGCATGCATTTGCTGACAATCAATTGGATGTGTACCTTCCTCCAGGACTCGCCAGCGGAGCGCGCAAGTTAGAAAGAGAAGGCAAGGCGGGAACTTTTATTTATTTATTTATTTACTTATTTATTTATTTATTTACGTCAAAAAACAGCATAAAACTGTGTGTGACGAACTATGAGAAGAAGTGAAATTTGTGCACGTTTTCATAATTCTGTGGTCTCTAATCCTACACCATATTCTAGTCGAATTTTGAATACAGAAAAAGAGCCCTTTTTTCACGTTTTTTTGACAAAATATTCGCTCCTATATTATAAAATCTATTTCAAAGGTAAATTACATATAAATTTGTGCTCTTAACCCTCATCATGTTCTTCATGAAAGAATAATACTTTTGCCGCGACAGTATGGGAAACGATCATTTGAATAACTATATTTCCCACTGAAATTCAGAAGACGTGCGCAAATAATGAAGTTACATTGCGTTTGCGAGAACAGGGAAGATGCACAAGCGGAAAGAGACACGGATCGGACGAATTAAATTAACGAGAGGAAACAAACTAATGGTAAATTGTGAGAGTGAAAGTGTAAGAACGGAGAAGTGAGAAAATAGTAATTTATGAACGAGGCGATAAAGAAATAATTTATAAACGAGACGGACATATTTTCTCTACGAGCAATTTCGATCATCATGAGGTATTTTTCGGGAGATGATAAAGATTGCACACATTTCTAAGGCTTCTCTTTTTTCCCAAAGAGTCTATAAACGGTATTTAATGAGAATGTTTAACGAAATTCTAACTTAATTTTTCGTGACTATACGAATTTGTTATGTCGTAAATAATAGCTGAAAGAACTCTCTTTGTTGAATCTCGATAATTAGTTTGAATGTAATGAATAGTAATGAATATTATTAGGTAACAATGTTTTCTGAATTTTCTGTAGTCTATTATTGTTTGAAACAATATAGAAACATAGTCATTTTTAACTTTAGTACTAAACACATTTTTTCTATTTGTTTAATTTCTAACATAAATGTGATGAAATTTCTTAGTGTACCTGAAATTTTACTAATTTTTGGGGGGATATTTTACCTGGCTCTAGGTTAGGAATAGTCCTATCAGATTCGTGGAGTTCATCAAACAAGTTCGCAGAGGGAATATTGTACAGGATGAGTCACGTAACTCTAGCACCTCCCGCAACTTTTGAACGGTCGAAGTCATTGCAATGCAGTTTTCACAGAAGTGCATGAGGGAATGGGGCTAATTAATACGTGTATTCATTTCTGTTTTATCACTTGCATTTTACGAGATATTTGAGGTAACTTTGTTTTTTCAAATGGAACTATACATATTTTATCTGTGCAGGTGTGATTGCGACAGGATGATTATTAGAATTCTGAACCATGTTTAAATTTAAGTCGTTGCAGTTGGGAATAGAAACGCACTGGTGAGCGGTTAAAAGTGCCGACGAGATAGCCTCGGGTAACGATGGAGGAGACTCCATCTTGGGAGACCCAATGTTCACCACTGCTATCAATACAAAAACATTGGCAATTTTACCTTGTACTCGCCAAGATACTGATGTCATTCAGATTTAAATTGGTCCACCTACCAGCAAGCATTCCCCACCTACAACTCACACGATTGTAGTTTAGCTTCTACTATACTCCGAAACACAACACTGTTTATACAACTGGCAGTGATAACGGCAGCACGAGCTCGACCTCAGAACGTCTGCACTGATCGGCGTCACAAACCGCACTCAGACCTGAAGTTGCTCTACTGAACTCCGACAGACGACTCACAAAAAACAGTGTTTGCATTCCACCGCGCAACCGTCAGTATGAGTCTCATTGTTGATTGTGTCTTACACTTTTTGTGTCCAACAGACATTTGCTAATGTGGGATAGTTTGATAAACGTTCATATTTTTGACCTGATGTCTTCTGATATCTCACAGTAAGATCTAAAATTGATATGCTCAGAAGCTTCATACCTTTTGACACCGTCGGGCTAGCTCCATCACCAAACAAATACTGTATTACTAAGTCAATAAATGAATGTATGAAGAAAATCCACGGGTCGGGTAGCGGCGGAGCGGGTACAGCGGGAAGCGCGGGGTAGGTAGCGCGGAGCGGGTAGCGCGGGGCGGGTAGCGCGGGGCGGGTAGCGCGGGGCGGGTAGCGCGGGGCGGGTAGCGCGGGGCGGGTAGCGCGGGGCGGGTAGCGCGGGGGCGGGTAGCGCGGAGCGGGTAGCGGCGGGGCGGGGTAGCGCGGAGCGGGTAGCGCGGGGCGGGGTAGCGCGGGGCGGGTAGCCGCGGGGCGGGTACGCGGGGCGGGTAGCGCGGGGCGGGTAGCGCGGGCGGGGAGCGCGGGGCGGGTAGCGCGGGGCGGGTAGCGCGGGGCGGGTAGCGCGGGGCGGGTAGCGCGGGGCGGGTAGCGCGGGGCGGGTAGCGCGGGGCGGGTAGCGCGGGGCGGGTAGCGCGGGGCGGGTAGCGCGGGGCGGGTAGCGCGGGGCGGGTAGCGCGGGGCGGGTAGCGCGGGGCGGGTAGCGCGGGGCGGGTAGCGCGGGGCGGGTAGCGCGGGGCGGGTAGCGCGGGGCGGGGCGCAAGGTGGGGTATGGCGGACCGCAGGCGAAGGTCGCGGGCCGCGTAATTGGGCAACGAGCGTCCTCGGCGGGCGATGCGCTCCCAGATACGCCTAATAGGCGGCAGGCATGCCACGCGCCGCCGCGCCTGCCCGCCTCGCCGCCCCGCCCCCGCCGCCCCCCCCGCCGTCACGCTCCCCGGACGCTGATCCCATGTACGAACAGCCACTACGCATTATACATACGTGACAATGTATTAGAAAAATTGATTGCCACAGGGAAGCACAAATCGCGAGTAAAGTGGTTCTACAATGGTGCATAGTTTTTCTTATGATTTGTAAGAGTTACGCAATATTGTTAATACCAGTTGAACCCGAACAAGTGTTTCCATCCCAAGGCTGGTGCAAACCAACTTACATTGATTTTGCGGGTGGCGTGTCAACTCAATGTGCTAACGATCTGAATTCAGAGTAGTGGAAGAATTGGTTCGCTTTTATATTTTAGGAAAAATTGGCGTGCTCCATGTTTATAAACGTTCTTTGATTTACTCACTTTTCGCTTCAGTATTGCAACTCTTTCTCTATACTATGAAGTATTTGATGAGAAATTAAAAATAGTCATGATAGAACATAGCGCAGAGTCTAGTTTTATTTGTAAGTTTACGTAAAATTATAACAGTAACTGGTGTAAATGATGTACTATTATTTCATTCGCCTTTTGAATACGGCACTGAAGACAAATATAATCACCTATCTGCTTGACATTACTTAAATGAAACTATTAAATGCGTTCTTAGAATGTTGTAAACTCATCATGTATGTGTGACAAACACACATTGCTGACATACACTTCCTCAGAGATTACTAACGTGAGATTTTTTCATTTTTGTTAGGTTTCGAACAATGCAATAACTAGTAAGGCAGACATTTCGTTATTTAAAAAAGTTAGAGTTGTAAATGAAATCCTAATTATTCGATATTTCACCGTTTAAGAAATTATTTTGAGATACAATACAATATTTTTGGGATACGTCGTGTCTCTTCATTCCCTAATATTTTTATATAATTACCTGAATTATAATTTCAACAGTAATTGTTTACGAGTTTGGCAACTATCTATAGTTTACAGTATACACAACCGTATTTGACGCACCCTGTTTTTACATACCATGATCGACTTAAATGCTGTGCATTTGTTGCGACATTACAGTATAGAATAAATATAATAATAAATTAAATATAAGGCAAAATAAGATCAAGGTCACACACGCAGATAACCAAGAAATTAATGTGGAATTTGTACAATAATATGGAATTTGTATCAAACTAACAGTTTCATTTTCCATTGATTACGGTAATAGACCAATAATATTTAAATAATCCGCTTTGTGTTAAATAGTTTACTAAAATAATAGCTACTTTTGACAAAAACATTGTAAAGAGGTTAGGCTAATCGGCTTTCACGAATGAACATTATAATTAAAATTACAGTACAGTTTGAATTCCTTTCTATTCACTACTCTCCTACGGAAACATTTTTTCAGTTCTCATGCGTGACGCATAGAGCTATTTTAGTTCCTTACATAAAAAAATCAACAATTATGTTTTACAATTTTGTCAGCACTATAACAATAGATGAAATGATATTATATGATGAGATGAATGAATGAATGGAAAGATAAAAACGATCACCAGAACATTTCTGTCCTAATTCAACATTTATAATACTAATTCAGAAAACAAAACATTGTAGCAAAGTACACATAAAACATGTTTGACATACAAACGTTTATGGACCTACATATACGATGGGTTTTAAGTAATATTAATCAGCTCAGGAAAATACATTGTTTCTTGATGAAAACTTAAATACATGTCAATGAAAACACTTATTTTTTTATATATAAAAATTCTCTTCAATTCAATCTCAATTACAGTTAATGATAAAACTATTTAAAGATCCTGTTACTAAAATACCTTTAACCTAAAATGTATAATCAAGAATTTAGTATTGTCTCTCTTCGTGACTCCAGTGGATAATCTCACATTTCATCTACAACCAAAAAGTGCGGAATGTAGGTGTACAGTAAAGTGCAGAAAGATAACGAAACAAAAGAAACATCTCGACAGAAGTATGCAGGCTTCCAGCGAACTCGTAGAGTTAATGTGAACGGACAACCTGTGAGGCGATGATATTAAAAGCAACTGAAGTGGAGAAAATGGTTTATGAAGTGTGATGATACAAAAGCAGATGAAAACTTCACATTTAATGGACAGGAAAGAAGAGGGTAAAAAACCTTTTTATAAAAATGGAGACGCAGAAACGACATCAGAGAAAATAAAAAAAAAGTCTTCTAAAAATGTAAATGCTGCAACCATTGCATTATGTCGAATTGTCACAAAGACTCATTTAATTAGAAAAGAGGTGTTCCTCACCGAAATTTTAAAATTAAAAACTCAAAACGTCGGTTAATGATAGTTTTTCGTTTTTATCTATATTACTAATTTGCGATGCGCTCAGAAATTGAAAGAAACCAATGCAGCTACCAGACATGTGAGAGGTCTCCATAGCTTTGTTAGATAGTCGGCAAAAATTCAACTAAAGGTACTAAAACAACGCATACTTTTTCACCCGTACTTTCAAGCAAAATTACGCAAAAACACTCAAAATATTCGAAACATTCTACATAACCTTATTTCAAAATCTAGCTTTAAGGAACAAATTTCATTAAGGGAAAAGTCTATATCTTCATATTTGTAGTTGTAGGAAGACATCGAAAAAGTTTAAACTTTTACAATTTCCGAAAAAATTAGGGTGTTTAACAAACATGACTCCTGCACCATTCCCTTAAATGTCCTTCACATTATACAAAAACAAATTTTAATAAAAAATGAGGAAGCCATTTTCTTGAAAATTTGGAACATGCCCCAGAGACTTCAAAGTACCCACAAAATTAATATATCGGTTTCAAATTCAAAGGCCGGGATATGAGCGGCCCCGATCTGCATTCATTGGGGAATATCAATTTTGGAGAAAGTCGGCCTAACGGCTTAGCCGCTAGCGTTGTTCAAGGACGGACGTACAGACGGACAGACGTTTTATCTTCATTCGATTTTTCGATATCAAGGACTCAGAAAACATGGATTCTGGCTACAGCACGTGATAGAGGATTTATTTAATTAGCAACTGGAGTTATCGACTTGCTCGTTACCACAGTCCAGCAATAAGAGTTTTTTCTGCCGAAAATTCTCTGGTTTTTCCCGCAGCATTACATAATGTTGTCTCCTTAAGTAGTACGGGTGAGAAAGTAAGAACAATAAAGCCATTTCCATATTGACTGAGGAATTAAAATATGTGACTGTGTTACTCTACCTATTCTCATACTAAGCGTACCAACTGAACTATCATACCTATAGCTTCTCTGCTTCTGACGCAGCCGACGTCATGCAAACGTAAGGCTCCAAGGTAGACCGGCCGATTAAATGCCACTTACGTTCAATTATTTGTTATTCTTGTTTTAAAAACAGCACCTTTTGTTATATTTTTGGTTTGTAAAGAACTATGTAAAAAGCTACGTAAGAAGCTCTGATTCCGTGATTTCTCTGAACACCAAGCGAACGCAGGAGCAGTACCCTAAGAAACGGTCCACGGACAGCGCGCGATCTTTCCCTCCTCTTCCTATCTTCACCCCTCACCCAAACACTTACCCCTACCCTAGCCTAGGGACTACACTACCACGTATGCCGGGAGGCTGGTCGGGGGCTAAGAGCTTGTCCCGGCTGGGGCGGTGTCCCCCTGGTGAGAGATACTTGGTTGGATACCTACCCCGTTAGTCGTTTGTAGGTCGGCACCCGATCTCGACATCCAGCGTGGGAAGATCACCGCCACCTCCCGATGAAAAAGCGTGCATTAAACTTACGGGACTAATGACCTCAGTAGTTGACGTGCCCGGAATCACTAACAGTCAATCAATTTAACACACAATCCTGTCATACAAGTTTATCTAGCATCCAAAGTCCACCCCAAACGATTTATCAATCCGTTCGTCTGTGTAGCTGTTTTCAAATATGCAACAGGAACTTACATTCGTTAGGTATTGTAGCTTCAGTTGGAATATGCCACCACACACTTCCACGGTATCTGAGATCAACCAGTTGAAATGATCAATTAGTTGAAAATAATATGTTTTAAAATGTATCTTTTTGTTATTTCGAATACATCTTTTTTACTCCCCCCTTCGAATACGGATTAAAAAGGGTCTACTGCTGTGAACTTTGAATCTTTGTCGCATTTGTCCCAATGGGCGAATGGAAAAACAAAGATCTCTCCTTCTCCAACTTTGTGACGGAGGCGCCTCCAGACACTGTAACTCCCGCCCCCGCGTTCTGGTTGGAGAGTGCGCGGGGGACAGATACTCGCCACCCCCGCCTGCGCCGCCACCCCACACCGGACTCCCTCTCAGGAGGGACTGGGGGAGGGGGAGGGCGGAGGCGGCACCGAGAGATAAACGAAATCAGAAACAGCTTTTGCCGGCGAATGTCTTTTACATTAGCTTAATTGCGAGCGTCTGCGGTCTTTTGGACCGCTCTCCACCGGCACGAGAAGGACGCCTTCTCTCCCCCAACCTGCTGCCGCCCCGCCCCCGCTCCGCCCCCGCTCCGCCCCCCGCCCAGCCCGCCGCATCGGCTTAGCTCCCGTTTCCACTCCACCTGTTCCCCTTCCCCCCAAACCGTTTCAACTCCCCCTCCGCATCCGCCCCGCCTGCCCACTTCGCACCCCGACCCGCTTCACACCCACTTCACTGCCTAAGCCTGCGTTTCCACGTCCACCTCCCTCCTCTCCGCCTGTCCCGCCTCTCCCTTCCCCACCAATCCGTCTCTTCTCCTCCCTCCGCATCCGCCCCACCAGCCTCTTCACCCCCCTCCGCTGCCCCGCCCTACTCCCACCCACCCACGACTATGTTTATGACTTTCACTCTCATTTCCACGCCCGCCCTCCATGCTCCATGCCTTCCTCCTCCATGCTCAATCCACACACGTCTCTGCACCCCAACTCCACCTCTTCACGCCGACTTCACCGTCGTCATCTTGCACCACACCTCCTCCCCCCCCCTCACCCGAACCTCAGCATCCCTTCTGCCGCCCCCCCGCCCCCGCCCTCTCCCACCTACCCCGCGCTCCGCCTCCGCCTGCCCCCGCCGCGTCTCATGGGTTCCTGCCCGCTTCGCCTCCAGGGAAATCGCTGTGGGATGCCCGCTTTTTCGGAGTTGTTCGCCCCCTCCAGGCAGGCAGGCAGCCAGCGGAGAGGAACAGCCGCGCGGGCGGGTCGCGTCTTTCGAGCCATGACTCATTACAGCGCGCAAAAAGACCTCGCCGGCACGCGCTATGGGCGGGCGGGGATGAACAGAAAGCCGCTGTTATCGAAAACGTCTCCCGGGGAATGGGACTCACTTCTGAAGTGTGGCATGTTGGAAGCTCGGCACCTGTCCCCGCTCACGCTCGGGCGGTGCCCCACTGGAAGGGATAAAGGGCGACTGTTCGTCATTCCCCGAGCGTCAACTACAGAGGTCGTCATTCCCGTAAGTGTAGTGCATGTTTGTGGAGGTGATCTTTTCCTCGTTGGATGGTGGGATCCGAGCGCCGACCTATCGCGGTTTTCCTCTCAGCCAGGTATCTCCGGGGCACCGGCCCAGCCGGGACCAGCTCTAAGCTCCCGACCGGTCTCCCGGCATATGTGATAGTGTAGTGCATGTTGCTGTAAGTGTGTGCGTAAGGATGAGACAAGGAAGAGGAAGAAAAAATATCGCACGCTGTCCGTGGCCCGTTTGTTAAGGTTACTACTCCGGCATTCGCCTGGTGTTCATCGGAGAAATCACGAAAAACTACCGATGAGAGCAGTCGGTCGCTAGGATTCTCCTCCAGACAGCGACTGCACTCGACCTAGCTGACAAGCTAGCGTCCAAAATCCTGCCGCTATCGGGACTCGATCCTAGGACCTCCTGATCAGAGGGGCTGGAGTGACATCATTTGGTGCAATGTGCCATCTCTGCCGGTGACGGAGGGTTAGAGAAATGCTCCAGTGCCTTCTTGCGTTGAAAACATTGAAATCTCGTTGCGCGACAATTCCATGCACGACTGTCGTTATTCGCACTCCAAATTCATCAAGGCACCAATTTCAAATGATTATTTATTTATTTACCCATAACAGGGCAAAGCGCCAATTGCAGTAGTCATTACAAGAAAAAACAAAAAATATTAAAAACAATAGTTTCAAATGAAATCACAAAACTGAATCACGGAAATCCAATTACAAGAATACATATTTTTGCAAAAACCTATCAAACATAACACACCAGTAAGATAAACATAAATGGAAACATATCTCCAAACCAGTTTACAAAAAGGAACAAAAATTAGTATAAAAAGACAATAATACAAAAGTGGAAAGCGCATCTTCAAAATAATCGGGACATAATACCGAGCAATACTTAAAATAATAAATCCACATTCAGTGATCATTCAATATTTTATTTAAATTCTATTTTTATTTTTAGAAAAGAAAAACTGAAGTCCTAATCTCACACTCTACTGAATTCATTGAATTCAGAAGACTTTTTCAACAGTTGTGAATATTTGTGGGATTTTTTTTTAGAAAAATATAATTCTCGTTCAGCATCGGTAGAGGAGAGCACCAGAGCCTCGCCTTGCAGCTTGAGCACAGCCTTACGGGCGCGCGATTCATACTGTATATTTACTTTTATTATGTCATTTTTCCGTATGCTGACTATTCCTGAACGTTTCTACATCAGTAAAGTACCTTAATATACCGCTAGATTTCGTTTTCTGCTATTGTGCTAAGTGCCAGTACCATTGGCTGGTAGGTGTTATTGTGCTAAGTGTTTTCTGCTATTGTGCTAAGTGCCAGTACCACTGGCTGGTAGGTGCACACCGCAGGGCTCTCCGCTTGCCGACCGTTACGACGGCTGCCTCTCACACCCCAGCAACGTCGCTACAGACTCGCCTGGTGTCGGGAACGAGGACCTGGGGCCACGCAAACTGGCAGCGGCTCCTCTTCAGCGAAGAGTCCCCCTTTTGCCTTGACGACGACCACCGGGTCTGGAGGCGCAGTGGGGAGCGCAACGACGAGCGGTTTGTGGTATCCCATCACACGTCCCGCCAGCCTGGTGAGATGGTGTGGGGTGCGATTTCCCACGATTTCCCACGATGCACTAACGGTGAAAACCGTTAGTGTTTCTCGGGGGCACCCTGACGGCCGCACGATACGTTCAGGAGATTCTGCAACCGGTGGCTGTGCCGTTCGTGAACGCCAACCCCCTTCGCGCACACAACGCGCGTCCGCAACGCGCGTCCGCAAACCGCAGCCATCTCCCGAGCATGCCTTGTAGCCGTAGATATTCTGACATGGCCAGCCACATTGCCAGACCTCTTCCCCGATAGAGAACGTTTGGGGTACTATGGAGCGTGCAATCAGGACCCCGCCCCTAGCCACCACTCTGCAAGAACTGCGCCCTCAGGTGCAAGCTGCATGGGATGGACTAGCACAGGACTCCATTAGAGACCTGTATAACTCCATGGCTCGACGTCTGGACGCGTGTATTCGCCAATATGGCGGCCCCACACCATACTAACATGTGCCCGTGTGGCGCATACTAACATGTGGCCATCTGTGGCCGTGTGGCGCAATAAATATTGATATTACAAATTGTGAAAATATAATTGTTCCGTATGTATGGTACCCTCTTCCTGTCTGACAAAAATGATCGCAATCCACCTGATCCTTCTGGGTGCCGCTTTTTTTAGGACGATGAGTGTATATGACGTGTTCTGTAGACCTGCTGAAATAGAATTCGTAGGCCGACCTCCTTTCCTTCATATAGTCACTCTCCCCTCCGATTCTGACTGTAACGCTGTGACATTAAGTATTAAAACATTCGGAAGCCATTTTCTGAGAAAAATATTATAATAATTGTCATGTCTCAGAATTTCTGTAAAGAACCCATATTTTTAGAAAAGGTGGGAACTTTATTTAAATGTAATCTTGAGTAGATTTTAATAAAAAAACTTCAATAATATATTTTGAAAGCGACGAAAAAATTCAACATTGGCAATTTACAAAAATGTAGCTGTTTTATTGAAAATAAATTTTCTATCGGCGTGCTGTGATCACAATATTGAAGCCAAATATTTCACGATAAAAACTAGAGCCACTTTTTTGAACATTCTGGAATTGTCTTAGGGTTTCATGTAAACTACCCTACAATAATTAAAGAACAGTTCGAATTTATGGAGACCGCAAACCTTGATCAATTGTGGAATATTCATTTGGGTGAAACGATTTGGGCGCTAGTTGTTCAGACTCGCGATTGAACGTTTGAAATCAATTTCAATCAGACTTAAGAAAGAAAATATACTTTTCGGTATCAAGAACTCACAAAACGTAAATTGTGGCATCACTACTAATTCGAGAATGTAATATACTTCGTGCCGGATGAGATGAATACATGTTTTCGTTATCCGGATAGTTATACGCGTGTTTCTGACGAAAAATCGACACTTTATCTTGCAGCATATTGACAATTCATGTAGTATGCCCAGAAGCAAAACTAGGGGTCATCTCGACATTTGCTCAAAAGATCAAAGGAAACGACAGTTCTAATGGGATGGGTGTCATTGACCCAGAAGCTGCAGAAGAATGCGTTACAGGCATATTTAATCATTCAGAATGTTTTGTGCATTTGGAAATGGTAACTAATGAAATTTTATTATTAAAATAGATCCCATATTATTTTTCGTGGTCAGTATAGTTGCAATGAAACTGTTATACCACAAAAATATTTTACTTGGCACTTAAATCAATGTATTTTTTATGTTTAATGAGATTTTAATTGTTTAATGAGATCTGACAATGTGTAGTAAATAAATTCGATGAATGGGAATGTCCTGTAAAGAGCTGTTGATTGTGATACTTGAGTATGGTTTCCACTAAGTGCGCGTTATATTTACAGGTATAAGAATTGCATGAATATATGCGCACACCATTAATAAGTTAGTTATGAGAAAAACTACTGCTTTGTGCACCCATAGGCTGTGGTAATGCATCAAACTGAATTAATCTGCTGAATCCACGCTTGCGTAGCAAGATAGAGTGGCAAACAACATTGAAGCTATAGAGTCGCGATTTACAGTAACTTCATAATTGATAATATACGGTTATGTCTTTTATACGGTTATATCTATGGCAATATACGGTTATATCTTAGCAATATACTGTTATATCTTAGCATTTACCGAAGGAAATTATCAACTCAGTAATATATTTATATTTGAACTTGGAATTTACTGGAAAAGTTAATACTACTCTTCTCATAGCGCTTTTGAAGCGCCGTCCATGAGTTGTCACCACACCAATTTCTTCTGCCATTACGTTACGCATATTTGTTGCCCTTTAGATTTTACGAAGTTAATGAACTTTGGAACAAAACTGTTTGATCCCTTCATTTCATAAATGTACGTTTTCAGAAGAGTATTTTATATAATTTTCTTGAGGCATTTCTAATACCTCGAATAATTCAGTAATAAAAAAGACAATAGAGAGGGTAAATTAAGTCACCTTGCTCAAGAAATAGTGTGCATTTTTTCTTTTGAGGTTAGTGAAAAGTCATTTTCACCATACCGTTTTTTTTAAGAATACTCTTAGTTCAGACATAAATAGTACTATTTCTCTCTTATTGTAAAAAAAAGAATTTTCGTTTAACAGCTGTAGGGTTGAAGTCTTTCTCATTACGCAAAATACCATTACTCCCGCAACAATAAAATAAAATAACGTTCCCAGTTGTTTTCATCACGTTGTCTAAAAAAGTAGAATAATTCAAGAGCTATCTGTCGAGATTCCGCTAATAAAAGAATTGAAAGAAGCCTTCGCAATTAAAGACAAGCTTTTCCCCGTCTCTCCAGGCCCAGACGCGAAGAACGCTTTGCCGGTCGACAAATCGACCGAAAGATTTACATAGCTCATCACGACGAGTTGCGGCCGCAAGAACAAATGACGAATTTTCCGGTGACTCTCGTGCTAATGGCGGACTTCCGCGTGGCGCGCCGGCGGCGGAGGAGTGGAAGCGGTTGGCGGAGGTGGTGACGGGGAAGGGGGCGTGGCGGAGTGGGAGACGTAGAAAAATGCGGCGGCGGCTGTGGTAGCCGGCAGAAGCGGCGACGGCGGAAACGGTGACGATGGCGACAGTGGCGACGCGGTGGGCGAAGTGTGGAAGGGGCCGGGGTGCGGCGGGGACGGAGGGGTGGAGACCACGGAAGGGGGCGGGGCAGGAAAGAGGGAGCGAGTGCGGGGGCGGAAGCCGTGGGGCGGCGGAGCAGCGTTGGTGCGGGGGTGGCGGCGGAGAGGGAAGGCAGGATCCACGCAGAGAGCGGGGAGGTAGAGGCGGGGGTGGGTAGCGGCAGGAGCGTCGAAGGCGGCGTGGGCGCCGGGATCCGGTAAGGGAGGAGGAGGTGGCGGAGGAGGTGGCGAAGGTTGGTGGCGGCCGCGATGATGGTGAGGTCAAGGCGGGGGACGTCGGTTTGGGTGAGGAAGTAGGAATGTCGTCGAGGCGACGGTGGTGCCGCTGGCAACCGCGGCCAGTGGCTATTAGCATTGACAAATCAGATGCTCTGGTACACAGAGATAGGATTAGGCCGTAGATTTATACCTGGTCTCTCGGAACATTTCCTCTCAACTTGCCACCTCCAGCCTTCCTTCCTGGCATCTTTTCCGCGTTTAATTGAAGTAATTATGCCGTCTTTCAAAGCGAAAGACTCCTTCTACAGAAATTCCACTCCAACTGCAGTCGTTCCATGCATACCTTTTTATCATATTTGGAGCAAACCGTTCTCCGCGCAAACATGGAGGATATGAAATTAAAAAGTTGTTTAATAAGCCGTTTTAGGTGGAATTAAGAATGCGGCATTTTAGCAGGCTCATATCTCTTTATAAAGGTAGTCTGCGAATACCAGGGACACCAAAAAGAGCTTTGAAGAGTATAAATTTACTGTAAATAAATTTTCTTTCTCCGGAGTAACAGAACGAACATAATAAACGCCCCGGACGTATTAGCGAGCTCTCGGTAACCATGGCGACCACAAAGAAACTGGACGCCGGACTCCAGCGGCGTCATAAAGAGGTTTGCACGGGCCGTTTATTAGAACTCGGCTCTCTCGAGTTCATATCCCCTTCCCTCTTTCGGGTGGGGTAATTCTTCGCTAGTTTACTCATTTCTATTATCTTTCTTTCACAAAGCTAAGTCCCAATTTCCTCTATCTTGTTCATTAGGCAGATCTCATTAGCTTTTTTATGGTTGGACAGGTATTGCGCGTTAGTTATGCGAGATGAAGGTATTATCACATCTGTGAGAGATATTTCATCGCGAAACAAAACCGAGCGAAACGAAACGAGAACTACATTTTGGCTATAATTCTCAGAAAATTAATTTTGTTAGTATTTTACATTAGATATAAAGGTTGTTTATCATCGGAAAGGCCGTTACGCGCAAAGAAGTAGTTAAAGAAGAGAGCAAAGAATGGAATATTTCATTTTATTACAGAGGAGAAAATGAGCTACGGAATATTGAAGAAAATCGATTGTAGTATACTGTCATTATTTAGAGTTGACGCGTTCATTTTAATATTTAAAAATGTTATATTTTATGTAGCCACGTATGATTTTTTTAAATTTTCAGAGATTTTTTTGGTGAAATTATTGTAAAAGATGTTCGGAGTGTTTCTTAATAATAGAATAATCATGTGAAATATAGTATATTCCCTACAAAACTACAAAACAATCAATGCGTAAGCATAGTGAGTGGATAGTTTCACCTTCAGTTCGTACCTTTACACAAGTATATTGTGTATTTTAACGCACGCTAAATGCATATTATGAATTTACGGATATATTTCATCATTTCTTTGTGAAGATCAGAATTTACTGCCAAACATCACTGATTATTAAATGTATTATATCACGATTGAAAATAGAATTCAGTCCTCTGATGTACATAATATATTGAAAAAGTAAAGGGTCCACTCTATGCATTCCGTCATAGATCTTTAATATTACAGTTGATTTTCGGCATTGAACCTGTAAATGGTATTGTGGACTTCCAGCGATATTTTCCCGAAATAATTCCGAAAATATCGGTGCTGGCGCGCTTCCAGACACAGTGACTATCGAGGTAGAAGCTATTGGACGGTCCTGATCTGGTAAAGATACTTAGCATTTAGTTAAATTTATATCAATGCGTGGGGTGAATGAGATACCAACATACAGGTGATGCCTTTTTTTCAATTGGTGGTATGGAATGATACTGATGGCTGAATACCGAATGCTATTTTTGTAAGTTGCATTCATACCAGATTGTAATTGGTAGACCTAAGGACTGCCTTTTATTCAATACACAGACGTTTTTAACTACTCTATTATCAGGCTTCATTGTTTTAACTACTCTATTCCGTGTGTGTTAACCTAGGCTTCATTGTTTTTAATCACTCTATTTTCTGTATGCTAACCTAGGCTTTATTATTTTTAACCATTCTATTTTCTGTATGTTAACCTAAGCTTCTCAGGCCAACAGGACTTTATATTTTAACGTTATTAAATGTAACTATCAACCTTCGATTAATTTTAAAATTTGTTAATTGGAATTTTATTTACATTCTTATAATGTATGTGATTATTGTAATTTAAATATATATTACAGATTCCAATTTATTATTTTAGCACTTAAATTGTCATTAGCCTGATGAAGGGGGTAAACAATTCCTCCGAAATGTCGCCATCTATTACATTGTGCTGTGATAAAATGTGAAGAATAAGTTGTTGTTTAATAAATATGACGGTACATAGTATATCGACCTTTATTTAAATATACTGTATATTCATACCAGTTTCAATTGAATTTTACAATCTAACTCTTTAAAATGTCTGCACTAAATATAGAGCGACTCCACCATTCTGACAAAAGACAAAATACATACCATACCGGCATGTTTGGTACGTATTATGCCACTTCCTGCGATAAAGTACAGAAGATATTTGGAGCAACACAACCAGAAACAACACGACGTAAAGAACGCTTCCGATTCCCCCCGACGCGGACGTATCGACAACGGCGATGTCAGAAGCGCGCGGCTGGGCGTCGACGCGGCCGAAGAATTCCCAGGGAATCCCCCAGGCGGCATCGAGGCGGCGGGGTCGGGGGAGGGGGTCGGGGAGGGGGGGCGGCGAGAGGCACGGCGTGTTTAGCAAGCGCGGGGCCCCGGGGACGCCCTCCATATGTGCGCGATCGACTCGGGCCAGCCCCCGTGCACCGCCCGGATTTGTTGCGGCGCAGATTACCAGCGCCACCTCAGGGACCGCGGGCGCCCGCCCCGCGACTTGTATATTCTTACTCACGAGCAGGAAGCGATCCATTCGAATGCCAGTCCGCGTGACGTTTTATGCACTCTTACATTGAGGGCAAACGCACCGGCATAAAAAATTGACCGTATGAGGTTGGTGCTGTGGATTTTTTGTTGAGGCGTTGCCGTTCAAAGATTGCAAAGTAGGCGTTTAAAGATGGTTTTGAGCAGGCTTATTGTGCAGCGGTTGGTGATGTGGGAGTTTGGCGTTAGGCAGTTTGGCAATGGGAGTTTGACGTTGGAGGGTTGGCGTTGGGGAGTTTAGAGTGAGGGGATGTTTGGCGTGAGGGGATGTTTGGCGTGAGGGGATGTTTGGCGTGAGGGGATGTTTGGCGTGAGGGGATGCTTGGCGTGAGGGGATGTTTGGCGTGAGGGGATGTTTGGCGTGAGGGGATGTTTGGCGTGAGGGGATGTTGGCGTGAGGGGATGTTTGGCGTGAGGGGATGTTTGGCGTGAGGGGATGTTTGGCGTGAGGGGATGTTTGGCGTGAGGGGATGTTTGGCGTGAGGGGATGTTTGGTGTGAGGAGATGTTTGGCGTGAGGGGATGTTGGCGTCCGGGAGTCTGGCTGGCGTTTAGTGTTGGGAGTGATTTCGAGTTTAGTGTCAGTGAGTTCGAGTTGCATTGAAGAATTGATGTATGCGTAGGAATTGGGTGTACTTATTCTGGGTTGGTTTGGCGGGCCACGACTGGCATTGGATAATTCGCTGCCCCTGATTTCATACATGACTTTGTTTGCTAATAGAGGTGTGAATAATGCAATCAGATAAATGTAAGGTAAGGGTGGAGAGTGAACAAGGCTAGAGAAAAGTGCTGGTTTTTAGACACTTGTTTCAGAAATATACGAAATAGTAATTTGTTGCGTTGATGTTCGGGAACACGAAATAGAAGCAGGCGTATGCTTGTGGAAAACTTACAAAGGTTAATGAAACAAAGAAATATGAAACAAAGAAGGAAAGAGAGGATATACTTGAAGAGGAACAATTTCTGCCTAGGTAATCACGAAACTGAACTGCATCAACGAAATGCACGTTTCTGTTAGACCCTACCGGTTGGAACAAATGAGGGACATTTAATTAATTTGGATTGTGACTATGTAAATTCAGCGTTGAACTTCCAATGTTAGTTCAAGATTTGTTCAAGACGATGCAAGATTTAAATTGAAAATTCAAAACTGAAAATTAAGAACAAAGTATTTGCAATTGCAGGGAAGAATGAACTAAAGAGAACTGACCAACATACAAATAGAGGAGATACATGGGTTGTGAGATATATAAACACCGATCTCAAATGTACACCCTACTTTTCTGCCTTTTATACCAAAGAATACAGACAAATATCTAAATAAGCTAATTCTACCCAGTAGAAACAAAGACTAAAACACACAAATCGTGTAAATGTATTATAGAAAAAGTAAGAAGTAACAACTCAATCAGAAAGAGCGGAAATTTGTGAAATCAATAAGGCACAAAAAAGTTACAAGTGACGTTGCGAAGTGGAGTTGAAAGTGTGGGAGATGAAAATTTGCATACGTTTCATATGTTCTGCGTGGACTCTTGAGAATAAAAAACAAACTCTCGTTTTTCGTTGTGGGGAATGAGTTTTAGAATCGTAGGCTTAATGTATACACAGAGAAAAACGAGAAATGACATTGCAGGCTGTTAAAATATGGAGACAGGAGATGAATTGTAAAGTGGGTAGCAAAAAGTGTGAAGGAGAGAAATACGAGGGTAAATTGTGTGGAATGAGTGACATGATGTATACATTAGAAACACTCTGTTATGGAGAACATTTCTTATTGAAATTTCGAGGCGGAATAAGCTGTAATTTTAGTGTATTATGAAAATGGACTATAAAGCAATTATAGTCGATGCAAAATTGGGTAAAGTCAAGAAAACGATAACCTATTTATTAGTGTGTAAACTATTTTTGGGCTGTTATTGACCAGCGAGATCACGTCAAGCAACACCAATGTAGATATGAAATAAGATGTTTGTATTGAACGGACTCAGAACACCTGACATTGCATCGACATTAATTTCGTGCAATCATCTATTACGCAGCAAATCGAATCGTACCTAACTATTGATACATCTCTGCCCGACCGTTTTCCCCGTCTGGTACCCGTCCAGCCATATACCTCGTCTCTTGTTTTGGCTTACCATTCCCGCTCCACAGCCTCCTTGCTCTCTATCCCCATTATGCTCCGCTCTACCCTGTTTTCCTCCCCACTCTTTATCCCCGACGACAGGTCACACCCTGCCGTGGCCCGTTCCCGCTCCACCTCTCGCCATCGAGACCAGTAGTGTCAAGGTCTTCTATTGCCTGGCAGTGGCACGCGTCGTGGCACCCGTAGCATGCCACGAGCTTCTGTGCCACTAGCGTTGGGAAAGGTAACTATTACGAGTAGTAGTAACCCCGGCGTTTTACAATAGGGATGGCGTTGTCTATGGTGGCGGGTGATGAACTGCGTGGAGGGGCGACTTCGTTGTGGCACTCGTGCCACGGACTCCTGCCCGTGCCATCGACCTTCACAACAGTGGATCTAGACCCGTATGTCGTATCGTCAGGTCATGCCCCCTCCACCTCACCTCGCCGCGTTTCGCCCCGCCTACATTGCCTCCCTCTTGCCCTGCTTATCTCCCCCTCCCTCGCCATGCTTCGCCCTCGCACTTCTGCTTGCCTCGCTGCCGTCTCGCCTGCCTTATCTTGCCTCATCTTAACTCATCTTGCCTGTCTCGCCCCATCCCGCCCTACCTCACCATGCCTTATCTTGCCTCACCCTAGCTCACCTTGCTGTCTCGCCCATCCCGCCCTGCCTCACCCTGCCTTATCTTGCCTCAACCCTAGCTCACCTTGCCTGTATCGCCCTATCCCGCCCTGTCCACTAGCCTTATCTTGCCTCACCCTAGCTCACCTTGCCTGTCTCGCCCCATCCCGCCCTGCCTCACCCTGCCTTATCTTGCCTCCCCCTAGTTCACCTTGCCTGTCTCGCCCCATCCCGCCCTGCCTCACCCTGCCTTATCTTGCCTCAACCTGGCTCACCTGCCATGTCTCGCCCCATCCCGCCCTGCCTCACCTGCCTTATCTTGTCTCATCCTAGCTCACCTTGCCTGCCTCACCCTGCCTATCTTGCCTCACCCTAACTCACCTTGCCTGTCTCGCCCCATCCCGCTCTGCCTCATCCTAGCTCACCTTGCCTGCTCGCCCCATCCCGCCCTGCCTCACCCTGCCTTATCTTGTCTCCTCTAGCTCACCCTTGCCTGCCTCGCCCATGCCGCCTGCCTCAACCTGCCTTATCTTGCCTCACCCTAACTCACCATTGCCTGTGTCGCCTCCATCCCGCTCTGCCTCACCCTGCCTTATCTTGCCTCATCCTAGCTCACTTTGCCTGCCTCGCCCCGACTCACTTTGCTCTATCTCACCCGGCCCGCCCAGACCCATTTCAATTCCGACTCACTGCCCGGCATTTATAATGGTTGGATGCATGCCGGATTGTATTTGTGAAACACTTAAAACATATATTTAAACTTAATACAAAACGTTTATCATGTCCTATTACATCTCCTCCAGGATGCACCTTGCTTAATCTTTCGTAGCACTTACGCGTAATAGAAAACCATATTCTAAATTTTGTGTTCATAGCTCTTGAGATTTTGCTCTGGGTTAATACGTCAGTTTCTCATTTAATGGAGATAGATTTGAATCTCCAAGATAGTGCCGAAGGGAATACAATATACGCAATTTTAACAATAACAAAATACGGGTTTTGAATAGTATCATTAGAGAATATTTGGCAATAATGTAGTTTGGAAATCAACCCAAAAGAGGAAATTATTATCATCACTAATTTTTATGAGATTATGAAAATATGAAAGTAGTGGCTTCATAAAAGGGCTCACACAAATCACAGAGACTCTCTTGAATGCTTCAAAGCAAAGGGAAAACGATACTATTGATATATGCGTCCAGATATACGTTAAAATGAAAATTCGATTCAATGGCGAAGTTGTGTGGGAGAGAATGAATGCAAAGAGGACAGGGAGGGAGAGAAAGTGAGGAAAGGAGGAACGATGGAAGGAGGGAAGAAAGGAAGAACAGAATAAAGATAGGTCAATAAGAAAATAGAGAGCAAGTAAGAAAGAGTAAGGGTTCAATTTATCAAGCTAAGTTGAATCTAAAGAAAAAGTCGATTGCAAGGAGAATCGGAAAATCGGTGACAAAAGAGGATTACGAAAACTGAGCACATGCAGGATGGAAATCAACATGGATGTAATGGAATGCAGGATGAAATCACATGCAGGATGGATTCAACTCGGACGGAAGAGAGGACCAGAAAGATATGAGGAGAAAGGGAAAGAGGTACAGAGATATATATATTCAGAGATGCGGGATAAGTCTGATTTCGAGAACTCTGGTCAGGATGTTGGGCGTAATCACAGTCTGGGAACGAGGAGTATAAGAGCTCATAGACGAAATAAATTCGTTAACATCTTGGGACCTGAGAAGGGACGGCCAGAAGTACGGGCAAAGGTGAAAGGGAAGGCAGTGTCAAGACCGAGGAAGAAGAAAGTGCAAGAACGAGGCCAAGGGGGAGAGTGAGGGAAAGAGTGGGATAAAGAAGGAGAAGACGAGTAGCTGCAGAGGGCAGGGTAAGGGGGAAAGAGGAGGAGAGAGAGGGGTACTGGCCTACTCAAAGAAGGCGGCGAATACGAGGGGGAAGCAGAGACGGTATGGAATGCGATCAGGGCAAAACGTGGGTACTACGAATGTGCGTGAAATGGCAAGAGCGAGGGTGATGACCAGGGCAAGAGCGTAGGGCAACGTGGGGGCGAGGGTGATGGGAGAATAAATATGAAGGCGAAGATGTGTGTGAAGGCGAAGACGAAAGTGAGGGTGAGGACAAAGGCAATATTGAGGACGAGAGCGAGGGCAAGAACGAGGGCCAGGGCGATGGCGAGGGCGATGGCGAGGGCGATGGCGAGGGCGATGGCGGGGCGGGGCGGGGCTGGGCGGGGCAATGCGAGCTGGGGGTCGCGCTGCGCCCAGCCGAGCAGGCCCTTTCGGAAGTCTAACGGAGAAGAAAATTAAATCTGGAGCAGAATTTTCTTAAAGGTTTGTCGGATCGGATTTCATCAATATTTGCTCAATGCCACGGAAAACGCCTTCCGTCCGACGCCTCGCTGCAGAATCATAAGCAAAGAAGGCAAAAGGAAACGCGATTGGCGTCCGGGGGGTTGGGGGTGGCGGGCAGGGGGAGGGGCCTATCGCGGGCGTGCAGCGCTGGCGCAGAAATATGCTTCGCAGAAGAAACTCTCGCAGTAATGATGGAGGGAATTGGAGAAGCCAAAGGTAAAGAAATGGAAATATCAACTCTCTCAACAGTTGGTAGATGTGATCAACGTACACCTCGTACAAAAATACTACGTACATAAAGAGTCAAGTAAAGGAAAAACGGGGATCGGTAGGAATTGAAGATGAATTTGGAAACGACGGGTAACAATCTGATGTTTAGAATTTCTTCTTACAAAACACACATAAGATTACAAACATACCATGCCTTACGGTCGTGCAGGTTCTGTTTCTCTCCCGCAAGAAATGAAATTTTAAGGTGTCCAGAAACGGAACTCGTGCAGAACTGGGTGCTTTTAACGTGTGTTTTATATACAAAATCCCAGTTACTTCTGCACATAAAGATACACAAATGGAAATATCAGCTCTTCAAAAGTCGGTAGATGTGATCATGGAACACGTAAAAATACTTGGAAAATAAAATTAATATAAAGGTAAATGGGAATCAGCGAGAATTACAGATGAATATAAGAACAACCGGTGATCATATGATTTCAGTATTTGTTCTAGAATGCGATCAAAAGAATTACATTCTAATATAAACATTACTATTGCATACATATGATTATCTTGTTCACTTTTGTAACGTATCCTTAACGTGTCCAGTGATATATAAATTAGTGCAGACATATTTTTTTGCATACGTATTTTGTATCTCAATTATATGTTGCTTTCAATTTCACTACACATTGACCTTATAAATATGAAGTTCATTCCATTTAAACCAGGGTAAATCACGTAAATTTGTTCATGACTTGCCAAACTAGTGACGCGAAAAATGAGTTAAGTCCTGACAAGGAACATCGAGAAGTAAGAAACGTTATTAGTCAAATATTGTGTTTGTTTTGTCAAAACAAAAAGACCAGAGAAATTATTTAACACTAGAACGCCCAGAGGCATCATTTCGACTCCTAGCGCTCTTTAAGTCATTATAACGTCTTCGTTTTTCAAGAAAGAATTTTGCGATTTCGTGACTTTTATCAATTTCAATTATTTGCAGTATGTTAAAACTTAATCGTGTAATAAATTGATTTCTCAAAAATTATCGAATTTTTACCTAGAACGCCCGCGAGGCGTCATTTCGACTCTTCGGATACTGACCCGATCTTGTAGGTTCCGTTTCATATATTTCAATGCTGAAAAATGTTTGACGTATCTCCTAGTATTTCAGATACCTTCTTAAGAAATATGCGAGCATTTCTTCCCCTTTGCATTGTTTTCAAGACTTCTTGTCCAATACATATAAAATCTTGATTCGTGAGTTGTTTCGAACCGATATAGCAAAAAAAATTATTTTTTAAAAATGAATTGTCACTTGAAAGAAAAAGATTGTTATTATATGAAGCTTTAATAACAAAATATTTCTTATTTATATAAAGAGAAATGTTCCACGTTTAGAAGCGATTTGAACCCCAGACGGTGATGAGCTCAGATATACTTTGATTTTTATTCACTATTTTCGAATTAATAAGAGAGATTTGAGAAGAAACAAAGATTCATTTCACTGATTTCATCTAAAAAATAATTTTCCTTTAGTAAGAAGTGATACATTTACTAACTGTATACTTATTATATCAGATAAACAAAGTTGATACGTTGGCATTTTCCTTTCATACTCGATGTATTTACACGGTTTGTGGTATACAAATCTAATAAAATAAGAAAACAATAATGACTTGTGAGGGGATGATAACTAAAAATGTGTGTCAATTTGTTTTCATTCATTGGAAATATTGGGAAAATATTGAAAACCGAAGGGAAACTCTTCAAAAATGTAGCCGCGAACTAGGCATCAGAATATATGATAGGTGTTGATCAAACGTGTGGATAATATTCTACCAAATGTCCTTGAAAACTGTGGCCTGCCCAAGACAAGTTTGGATCATACAACTCGACGTATTTTGTACTGTAAGCATAGTAAAGTCAGTAAAGTAGAAAGTACAACCCGAAACAAGAATTCCGTCATGAGGCGGACATCACGTTTCTGTCGGTCTGAAGCACACATAAATCTGTATATATGTTTATAATACATATTATTTAAATAAAATAATTAATATAAATAAAGTTGACATATTGCAAGAGTATGGTAAGTGCAATATAAAGGAAACCTATTTTTGACATATGTGAAACTCGTTTGTTAAATTAATATTAAAAGTTGATAACATTTTATTGTTATTGTTGCAAAAACATCATTAATAGATAAAAGTTTACTTTCAACACATAATTTTGTCCGTCTACTTCCCACTCGGTCCAAGATATTTCTGTAACTTTCATACTGCGCAATAGAATTCGCAAGAACTGTTTAAAATATATTTAATTTGTGGCGTAAAAATTCCATTATAGACTAAATGATTATCTTTAATATTGTTATACAAACATTGATAAATATTTTTGCAATATTTCCTTTTAAGAAGTATCACTGAAGGCTCAGAGTCGAACCGACTACGCTGGGTGTTCTAGGAGTTCCAGGAAAGCTGCGCGTTCTAGTGTTAATGTGAATCACTATGTGAAATGTTCCGTATACAAACATTTTGTTATCTTTTAGTCATTTTCTATAGAATAATAGTTTTGGAGACCTCTAGTTCGTTTCTACTTAGTTTTTAAATATTATACTCCATAATAAGACGGATCATGCTCTTCTTCAGAAACAAACGTTGATGCACCTGTACCGTTATGTTAAGTACCTGTAAATACCGTAAGTACCGTAAACGTTCAGTACCTGTACCGTCACAAACACTCCAGCTTTGTTTTCTCGTATTCTGGACCTATAATGTAAGTGTTCCAAGACATCGGTAGCGATTATAATCCACTGCTAGCTGAGCCAATTAAATGCCAATGACCCTTGGAAAAATTTATTTATTTATTTACGTCAAAAACAGTTTAAAATTGTCTGTGACGAGCTATGGGGAGAAGTAAATTTTGTGCACGTTTTCATAATTCTGTGGTCTCTATCCTAAACCATGTTCTAGTCGAATTTTGAATATAGAAAAAGAGCGTTTTTTCAAGTTTTGTTGACAACAATATTTGCTCCTATATAATAAAATATATTTCCAAAGGTAAATTAGCTATAAATTTCTACCCTTAACCCTCATGTTCTTCATGAAAGAATAATACTTTTTGCCGCGACAATCTGGAAAACATAATTTCAATAACTATATTTCCCACTGAAGTTAAAGACGTGTACAAATAATGAAGTTACATTTATGTCCAGAAGCAAAACAAGGGACTGTTCGAACAAGTAAGTTTCGAACAAGAACCTGTAACAAGTATTGTACCACAGTTTCTGGGTTGATGGCCCCCATCTCGATCAGATTTTCGTCCAGTTTCCCTGATCCTTGAGCAAATGCTGAGATGGTCTCTTGTTTTGCTTCTGGACATAAATGTAACTTCATTATTTGTGCACGTCTTCTGAATTTCAGTGAGAAATATAGTTATTCAAATTATCGTTTTTCATATTATCGCGGCAAAAAGTATTATTCTTTCATGAAGAACATGAGGGTTCAGGGCAGAAATTTATAGCTAATTTACCTTTGAAAATATATTTTATTATATAGGAGCGAATATTTTGTCAACAAAACTCCGAAAAAAACTCTCTTTTCTGTATTCAAAATTCGACTAGAATATGGTTTAGGATAGAGACCACAGAATTATGAAAACGTGCACAAAATTCACTTCTCCCCATAGCTCGTCATACGCAGTTTTTAACTGTTTTTGACGTAAATAAATAAATAAATAAGTTATCATATGTTTATTTTCTTATGTTCGATACTGAAGCACATCGCATGGTTTCAATACAACTTCTTTGTTGCCCAGCGCCCAATGCTTAGGAAATCTAACGCCTCCGGCATTCGCCGTACTCAGCTGCTGCCACGCGTGCCGGACGCCGTTACAATTGATTTGTAACAACGGCTCAGGTCCCTCCTGTTAATTTCATATTAATGGCGTAATTTCTATAATTTAAAATCATGAATAATTTACACTTTGTTTATGAATTCCTTTCTTTATTAATTTTAAGTAACAGAGTCCCACGGATCTCTCTCGCTAGCTCGCATTGGCTACGGCACAAAATCGGCGCCAAGCGCTCGCAGCAAAGCGCTGGCGCCGCCAGTCGCTAGTCAGTCGTGCTTGAAATTTCTTGTGGTGCAGTCGTGCCCGAGATTTGTCGTGGGTGCACTTCGCGTCGCTCTGTCGCACGTCTTAGTAAGCCATCATGGCAATTACTTGTTTTATGTCGAACTACAAGCCACGCTTATGTTCGCAATATTAATCAACTTTACTTGAGCCATCACCGGCAACCACCACGCGACAGTGCTCCGTGTTTTCTTTTATACTTGTGCCTTTTCTATAAGCCGAGTTCACGCCAACATGGGACCTAACTTTACCGTTGCCAAACGACGCTTGCGCTCGGTAAGGGCCAAGCCGGCCATCATGGTTTATAATTAACTTTGTTACTAAGCTGCACACTATACGACTTCATATATTGGAACATTGACTGACTGCGTTAGTGCAACATTTGTGCTCCGTGCCGTGCTACGCGTATGTCGCCAGTGCTGTTTCTGCTCTGTTTGGCTCGCCAACATTCAACTCGTTACTCCCAGTTTATTGTACTGTGCTATTTTAACTGTGTTGTGCTGTTCAGTGTACATCATTATTGCACGCTTGTTATCTACTGAGCGTGCCAGAGGCTGCACTCGCCGTCTCTCACTCTCAATGACCGCTGTCTGCTCGAGTCGCTGCAAGTTGCAAGAAGCACAGAGTCGCTGCTACATCTGTGTGTGTATGACGTCACGTGCTGCGTCATCCAGCCGTCGTCCAGCAGTGGGCAACACTATTGGTATCATGTACTTTCTTTTCAGATCAAGTGCCCTCAACATTTAAGTATGCTTTCAAGCAGCATATTATTGTATTCCACTAATTTATGTAATTACTAATTCATGTAATTATAAATTCCTTGTTAAATTATGTGTTGTGTTTAATTAAGCAATGGTGACATATCACAACCCTCCGGTAACTTCTCCTACCGTGTTGTTTTTTACTAAATCGGAGAAGTGGTCCTTCTGAGTTATCCCAGGTTTGTGAGATGGGGCAGAATTTAAAACACTCCACTCGCTGACGCCTCCCACTCACAGGGACCATCTCAGCATTTGCTCAAAGAATCAGGGAAGCTGGACGAAAAACCTGATCGAGATGGGGCCATCAACCCAGAAGCTGTGGTACAGTACTTGTTACAGGTTCTTTAGAATTATACAGTCCAAATGATAAGCAATTACATTAATTATCATTGTTAAAATTAATGTTACTTTCCTTTTGATGCTCGGTATAATCTCGAATTTATAGAAACAGTTATGCAGCAGAAAAAAAAATAAATTTGGGACTTGCGCAAATTATTGTGGAGGCAGCGATAATCCCTAGATCTGGTCCTTACGCATCTTGTTGCAACTTAGAGTAGATTTTATTTTTAGCCGACTCATAACATCTTTAGTCGTGATGTAGTGGAATAATAATAATATAATAATAATAATAATAATAATAATAATAATAATAATAATCGAAAAATCGCTTTATGTGGAACAGCCCACATTTTGCGCAAAGTGTTGTACAAGCACCGACAGTCACTAGATCTGCTTCTTAGGTAGCTGGCTGCAACCTGGAGCTGATTTTATTTTGCGGCGACTCATAACATCTTTAGTCGTGATGTAGTAGAAAAATAATAATAAAAAGAAGAAGGAGAAGAGTGGTACTCACTGGCAGGCACCACCTCGACGACGCAGGGCTTGAGCTGCTGGCCGACGCTGTTGGTGGCGTAGCAGCGCAGCTCGACGGGCTCGAGCGGGGCGAAGTGCTTGGCGGGGGCGTCGATGCTCACCTCGGAGACGGTGCCGCGCGTGGTGACGCGCGACGCGTTGACGAGGTCGGTGGCGCGGCCGGCGCCGGGGGGCGTGGCCGCGTGCACGCCGCGCGCCTCCGTCCAGCTGAAGCGCACGTCGTCGCCCGCCGGCGACGCGTCCACCTCGCAGCGCGCCACCGCCGCCCGCCCGACCATCACGCCCACGCGCCGCCGCTCCGTGCCTTTGGCGCAGCGCGGCGCGTCTGGACAACAAAACGACCACTCTCACAAACGAGAATTGGGCACGGGACAGGGATGCCACGGACACGGGTGAGCTAGTGTGCAGCCTATGACGCCCTCCTCAACTTCGTGCCTTTGGCGCAGTCTGCGCAACGAAACGATCACTCAGACAAACAAGAATTGGGCACAGGACAGGGATGCCAAGGACATGGGTGAGCTATACTTTGGTTTTTCGTTCTTGGTCCATCAAGGTCACGAACGAAAAATGGAGAGGGAAGGCTTTCTCCAATAGGGAACTGCTATTCACTACTGTGTTGTGACGTGGAAGCTTCCTATTAGAGAAAGCCTTTCCTCTCCATTTTTCGTCCGTGAATTTGGTGCGCCAAGAACGAAAACCCCAAGTATAGTCCTCAGCCTATAACGTGCTCCTCACTGAGTGAGGGGGTTGCCTTCTGAACGACGTGCCCTTGGCGCAGCAAGGCGCGTCTGCACAACAACACAACCAATCTGCCCAACAATAGTTCATTTATTTGGTCAAAAAACAGTAAAAACTGTGTATGACGTATGGGAAAGGAGATTATCTGCGCACATTTTCTTGAGGTCCAGAATGAAAAAAGCGCGAGAATAGCAACATTTGAAAAACTAGACATTTTCGTTCCCCAGTTATACCGAAGGTAATTGCAACAGTAAACGAACTGCTGATTTAGATTCAGCTTAATGCTGAGCCCCGGTACGTGCCGGTGCATGTCTGGGTGGTCCAACACAACTGGCGGATCCAGGGACGGCCATGCATTGCTAACAAAACAGTAATCACCCTCAGGTCCACTCCGAACACTACAAGCAAAGGAGTGCTCAACAAAACGTGCGCACAGTGAAGCTACATTTACGTCCAGAAGAAAAACAAGGGGCCATGTCAGCACTTTCGCAATGGATCAAGAAAATGACAAAAATCTGATCGAGATGGGGGTCATTGATCCGGAAGCTCAAGTACAGAAGTACTTGTTAGTTGGGCACAGGACGTAGATGGAAGGACATGGTGAGCTAGTGCACAGCCTAGGACGCGCTCCTCGGAGGTGAGGGGTTCGCATTCTGGCCTCCCAACTACCAATGCGGCAATGCCTGTCGAGGTGCGTGGATTTTCGGAAGGTGGAAAATCAACAGTGGCCATTTCATGATTGTGGCACGTAAAAGAACCCCGGCGGATGCCTGGCAAAATAAAATCAATATCCCGCCCCAAAGACATCTCACTTTCTTCCAACAAGACAGTTCGGATATAGTTAACTGATCCCGATATCTGGCGGAGAAAGTACCGCTCGTGAGATGCGCCTGTTTGATAAAGGTCTCGCGACGGGGGTAGGCTTCCAAGGAAGCCTGGGTAAAATACGGGTGCGGAACAACTGCCTAACGGCAGTTACCCCGCTAATAGTCTCATACGATAAAAAAATATACGCGCCTGTACGGCTTCAGCCGATCAGCTACATACACCAGTTTACGTCACGATATTAGCAGGGATTTTAAATGTAGCCAGATTCCAAAATTATCGCCTTGTTACAAGTCACTGAAACAGATATATGAAGTTTTTTTTAATATTGCGTCTTTTATTTCAACTACACCTTTATCACAATGAACATCTCAATGGTTGGTCACCATTACAATCTGTCTCTTCAGGCCTTTTTCAAGAGGTTCCTCGACACTTGTCGCTTCACGTAGCATGGAGACCAATGTCTAGCCAGGCTTTTCAAACGATGTGCCGTGTTAAGGGCACGTGTTCCGTGACGTATCTGGTGTTGCGCAGGAGTAAAAACTGGCACGCCAGATTAGCTCACCCATGTCTTAATCATGGTTAGATCCCTCCTACTGTACGCATACTCCATGTGAATAAATGCAGCCAAAACCAACCTTAAAAATTCAAAGTATTCAAAAATGAATTTCTAAAGACAATTATCGACTTACCATGGTTCATCTAATATACAGCTCCACTAAGAATTCAATCTACAACCCTCAACCTAGCACCATATATCAATTTATCCAATTCTACTCTAACCTCATGCAGGTACCAAATTGAACTGGATTCAACCCAGTCAGAAACCCAAAGTATTCAACAAGAATAGTATTCTTTCCACATATTACTAAAGAAAGTTTCCGAAATGGCCAGTTAGAGGTCACCATTTGATTTCCTGAAACGCTAGTTGCAAGTTTAATTTTAGTATACTCGTATTAAATAAGTCAACAAACGTATGTAGAGTTAAATTTAAACTGGCCAATGTGCGTATCATCAAGAAGTAAACAATTAACTAAAAATATCGTCAGCCTTTCGCTCACAATGGTTTCTATTAGCGTTCTACAGTGATCCAGGAAAGCCGAATTTTCAGTAGTAACAAAGTTACTTCAAAATTTGAATTGAATACGATATGACACCCTCAAAAATTCTACATATAAAAAAAATTTACCCCCACCACTCCTAGACAAATCCTAGTTACGATGCGAGCACCTATAAACATTAAATATAGCGTTAATGCTATTATTGTTTTTATTGTCTTAATTTTTATCATCGTTGTCATTATGATCATAAAATCGTTGTCTATTAAGATCATAAAATGATTGAAAATTACGTTGTATTCCTAATTGTCACATGTAAATTGAACTGTTCTGCCACCAGGTTGTAAAACTATCTGCAGAAATAATAAATATCTATTTATCTAAAGCGCTCTCCCGCGTGGGTCCATGTAACCGTCACATACGTGTAGACTTCGATTCATCATTCGGGGAAGTGAGGTGCCGTATGGCGCGTCTCTGTCACTGCAGAGGTTCAAGGTCCGCCGGTGGCAGGATTTTCGACACGAGTTAGCAACAGACATTGAGGATTGTCCAAGTTTTCGCGGCAGTCTATTGCTCCACAAAGGACACGATAGCCACTCACTGATTTGCCTTTGCAAATAGTTTTTAATACACGAGACCGAATATATTCTTCTCAATTCTTGAAAAAATCGCTCGTTTTCACGTGTATTCGTAATTCAACCTGTATTTGGGAAAATAAATAAATAATAAATAGAATGCAGATTAGCTACGTATATAAGCATATGTAAAGTAATTTAGAAGTCTACAATATAAATGTAACGGTAGATTGCCACATTCCTTTATACCGGCCTCATATCATAAACGTTACGCAGAACAGTATTTCTAGTTGTTAAGAATTAAGCTAACCTTAATTCGAAAAACATATAGATATAAATTTTTCAAACGTACGTCGGAAAAGTAAATACAGAGGCGAATAAAAGTAAGTAGATTCGAAATTAGTTAATGGATAGCATATGAAAATAATTATCATACCGAAATAAATATGATTTACATGGGATTTTGCCGACATTAAATACAAATTTCGTCACCAAATGAGTTTCGTAGCTATTCTTATTCAGATTTGTTAAAAAAACTTTGATATGCTTCGGAGAGGTTCTGAAATGAGTGTACATTTCTACCCGTTACTAAAAGAGTATACGAGTCTAAAATTTTGACAGAATTCACATTTATAAATATCAAGGAAAATAAAAATGTCCTTTCCAGGAACCATTATTATCCTTTTAAAAATAATTCCCAGTGGCAATACGCGTATAAATCGGAACGTTAAAAACAAACCATTACAGAATAGAATTCCAATATAACACAGAAGAAGCGGGCAAAACGAAGAGCTACTGTATTCTGAGGTCATCTTATAGAGGTTAAAGTTATGAAAAAGAGCTTGAAATATGAAGCGAATGAAATTGCTCATAACCTTTAATTTTGTCAACATGAAGGGCACATCCCTGAGAGAGCAGTGCGGGCAGTTGGCGAATGTCACAATTCCCAATATCAGCCAGATACTGGATTTGCGGCTTGATTGATCTGCAATACAGCGTTGCTGTCATTCGTAATAATAAGCTGAAAGTACGGAGGCCTCTCGGAACTTCGTTTGATTATCGCAATATGAACGCGAAATGATAGATTAACGTGAAATTGAAGCTCATGTGCCTGTAATCGTAAAGCAATATTACATTTGGTAAATGTTAATTTCAATAATAAGCTCAAGTATATTTATGGCATCTTCAAGGAAAATTATTCATTTCGAACTCCAATAATTATATTCATAAACTCGTCCAAATATTCGCAAAAAGAGAACATTTATGTGAATAATTATATATATATATATATATATATATATATATATATATATATATATATATAAATATAAAATCGCACTGCGCATTTGCAGGCAAAATTAAATTATAGTTCATAGCTTTAATACCTCTGAATATACTACTAAATGCAATATGAAGACGAGGAATATGGATGTTTCAGTGGATGAATGAAAGCCTCATTCATTGTATGCACATTGAAATATGAAAACGGTTCTGAATAATCCTTGATAAAGTGCTTCAATGCTTTTGTAGAACACAAAACATAGCATTCTAACGAAATAATATCTAGGAATTAAATCGACGTTATTTCGTGCAATTATCGTCATTAACCGTTCCTGCAGCCCTCTCATCTCTCAAATAACGATTTACGCGCTGGCACAAAAGTAACATTTAACTTCAACAATGTTTACATCGTCAGCATCATTTCGAAAGTGCGTAAATAGAAATGGCCTAGTTTGTAAAATAAATAAAAAAGATTGTTTATATTTCTGTAGAGTGGGTATACATTTCGGGCGCGTCAACAACCGAGGTCATTAGTGTTGTAAGTGTAGTGCAAGTTGTATCCCGGGTGTGGCGGTGTTCTCTCTCGGAACGAGACATTGGGCGTTGGCTTGCATGTTGCCTTGTGGGACATTCCTCCTCCAGATATCCTTCAGGAAACGAAAGCCTCCCTCTCCAGACGAATAAAGCCGAGTGGCTGTGTTGTGCATCTGTGTAACATGAGTGGCAGTGTTGTGGATGTAAATGGGAATTTCGTAGGGGATACAGGAAAACAATAATAAGGTAGGAAAAATTGCGCCCTGTTCATGGCCTCTTTATTAGAATACTCCGCCATTCTCCAGGTACTGAATGGACAAGCCAAAAAAAAAAAAAAAAATAGTGGGGCTAAAGCAGCACATATTTTCTCGTCCATATTTCATATTAAATTACGCGAAACGCACTCAGATTTTCTAAAAAAATTCTACATAACCTTATTTCAAAATCTAACTTCCAGGAACAGATTTCATTAAGAAAATAAAATCTATCTTTAATATTCTAGCCGTAGAAAGACTCCGAAAGAATTTTGAACTATTGCCAACCGCTCCATATTCTTAGTTCTTCACACTATCTATCAATAAAATTTAATAAGAACGATGGAGTCATTTTTTAAATTATGAAAATGTCCCAGAGGCTTCACGTAAACTACCCCTCAAAATCAAAATATCGGTTTCAAATTCTCTGCCCCGCGACATCAGCCAGATCAAGTGAGGAATATTTGGAGAAAGCGTTCACGCGCCCGAAATGTATGTTGACGCAGCCGAAATGTATACCCACTCTACAAAAAAGTAAAACAATATTTTTTATTTATTTTACAAAACTTCAACGTTTCTATTTATGCACTTCAGTAATGATGCTGAAGATGTAAAGATTGTTGACGTTACTTTACTAGATCAATTGGGGAATCAAGTTCGGGGAAAATCGACTGACGGTTTGGCCGCTATCCACAAACGGACAGACAAACGTTAAGTCGTCATTTGATTTTTCGGCATCATGAACCCACAAAACATGGATTGTGAATTCACCACGTGTTAGATAATTTTTTTTAAAATTTAGCAATTGGATTTATCCACTTTTTAGTTACCAAGGCTTTGTATGAAGAGTTTTTCTGACGCAAATTCGGCGTTTTTTTCGCGCAGCATCACATAACTTTCTCTCTACTCCTTTGCGAGAAAAGTAAAACTACTATTTAAAGCTGGCGGCCATTAGAATTTTTCTTCAGACGGGGTGCGTGCGATCCAGGTCTCTAGCTTGTGTCGTAAATCAGACAGCGTCAGGGCTCGAACGCTAAGCCCTCACGGGTGAATATTCTGAATGTAATGTATGAAAGAAATTGTTTATGTGTAATTAATTGTTCCAATTTAATATAGTTTTCAGATTAATATTTCAGTAAACGTCTGGAAATTGTAAACGATTTCAAGATTAAGAAAGAAGCTACAATATCGATTTCCTATGGAATGCGTGAGATGATTAAAATCGAGACACCACAGAAAGGATTTATAAAAATTGTTAGAATTAAAAAATAATATAGTATAAAAGGAAGGTAGAATGTATGAAATAAAATTGGTTTAAATATTTGGAAGAGCATAAATACTAAACAATTTTAAGCAAAGAAGCATTTAAAGGAATATTTAACGGTAAGAAGTGTAAATTATACTGTCCTGATGTCATCGTAGAGCGATAGTTTAATATATGGATTGTTATTAAATCTGAAGACAAACCAACAGGATCGAGAGCAATGTATGCAAAGGAGTGAACGCCGAAATGACTCCTATACCTTGCTAGAATAATACGTATGTCTCCAGCTTCACTAATCCAGCCAGCCATCTTCACCAATCTATGTCTCCAGCAACTCATTCACTTCACAAACGTTTATTTATTTATTTACGTCAAAAACAGTTAAAAACTGTGTGTGACGAGCTCTGGGGAGAAGTGAATTTTGTGCACGTTTTCATAATTCTGTGATCTCTATCCTAAACCATATTCTAGTCGAATTTTGAATATAGAAAAAAGCGTTTTTTTCAAGTTTTGTTGTTTTGTTTTTAAATGTTTAATGTTTAAATGTTTAAATGTTTTCGACGTTTTGTCTTTAAATCTTTTTTAAGGCTTTTGGCTACGGATTCCTCTGTCGCTAAATCTCAAAACGTCTCATTTATTTTACAATGTTTGTCCAAAAGCTACTGACCTCTGGATAGAGTAAATAGTAATTACGTTTTAAATAATATATCCCTATATCTAAAACTATTACCTACCGTTCGTAGTACAATTTGCAATTAAGACAAGACGAAATAAATTAAAATACACAAAAATGGTCAAAATCACTTTAATAAGAGATTTAACCTTATATCTCTTATTCATTTATTTACGTCAAAAACAGTTAAAAACTGTGTGTGTCGAGCTATGGGAAGAAGTGAAACTTGTGCACGTTTTCATAATTCTGTGATCTCTATCCTAAACCATATTCTAGTCGAATTTTGAATACAAAAAAACGAGCGGTTTTTTCGAGTTTTGTTGACAAAAAATTCGCTCCTATATAATAAAATCTATTTTCAAAGGTAAATTAGTTATAGATTTGCCATTATCATGTTAGGAAAAGACGTAACTGAAGTAAAGAAGTTTTAACTTTTCTAACGACATGTCACTTTCGATTCCAATGTGTAATTCCCATCCAGCCCATGGTCAGCGCCAACCTGAAACCTCCAAGCGAATAATTCTGCCTGTCTGCGTGTAACGCATGATTTAACTGCAGGCGGTGTATTTGTAAGTAATCTCCGAACCGCAACCCCGTTATCGTCCCAATCCACCAGCACGTCACCGCGGGGCAAAACGCCGGCGTTTGGCGTTGTTTCTCGGGGCGCGAGCACACAGCAACTTCGTTCCCGGGGATCTCCTCTCATACATATTAAGCCGCGTCTTCTCAGCGGAAGTGGCTTTTTTCTCCCCCGAACGCCCCCGCTCCCCCCTCGCCCCCTGGCCATCGCCCCCCCCTCGAATCTGCGGCACGCGGAGCCGCGGGGACGCCTGAGGACGTGCTCGTCCCCCCACACCCGCACCCCGCCCCGAGGTTCGGAAAGTTCGCGGTATGGAAGTCGCATCCGGCAAGGGGGAGGGGCGTGGAGGGGAGAGGGGGGCCGCGAGGGTGCGGTTTCGTAGCCGCGGAAAGCCAGCGCGCGAGTGAGATCGGGGAAGGAGGGGTCCGGGCCCGTGGGGGACCGTGGCATCGGCGTTCTTTCCCCTCTTCCCCCCCCCGTGCCCGAGGAGTCGAAGAGGAAGAACCTGACGGCTACAAGTGGGAATTATCGCGGTTATGTTCTCGCAGCTCGCTCTTCCGCGCCCCAGCGCCGAGACAAGGCGGTGGTCGGAATTTCCTTGTCGAGGGGATTCACACTCGGTTGACTGGGGTTGCACAGCCATTTGTTCAAGCTGATACTTTTAGGTTTGTGAATCTTTTCAGTGTCCTACAGAGAGAATGCACTTCTTGCTGAAACTGTTGGTCCATATCATGTAGTATTTAGGTTTTTTGCAAGTATTCAAGGCTTTCAAACCAATTGATTTAGTACTCAGTTTTAAAATTAAAATGCATGTAGATAAATTTCTTTTTTAGACTTCATACACAAAAGTATTGTTTTCTTACTCAATTAAACAAAACTTTTTTCGTTTCTTCGAAAAGCGTCTGTTCATGTATTTTGGCCATCGGCCTTCCTTATCCCCTGATGTGGCACATGGCACTCAATTTCTTTTCCACATACGCCATCCCGCTCTATCCAGCCGCCCTATGTATTTCCATCCCTTCCATTCACTCCGTCCTTTCTGCAGTTACATTTTGCCTTCCTATCCGTCCGCCAAGTCCCCCTTCACCCAAACACACGCGAACACACGCACGCACACACACACATCCACTAGTTGCCACGCTTCTTCAAGCTCTGCTTCTTGACATCTCATCACGCGCCGCCATGCTATTCCAAGCCTTATCCCACCACTTTATTTATTATCTTTTCTCTCCAGATATTGAACGAGGGTCGTGACATCCAAATGATATTCATAGTAAAAATTGGTGAGCAATCGGTCTTGCAGCAGGCGTTCACGCCTTCAAATCCCGTTCTTTCTTCAGTTTCAACTCCACCGCGGTGAACATCCTACTGACCAATCTATTTTTCGCCGATCCGCTCTGACCGGAAGGTCCTAGGTTTGAGTCACGACGGTGGCGGGATTTTCAACACTAGCCAGATAGCTAGGTCGAATTCAGTGTCTGGAGGGTTCGAGCGGCCAGCCATTATCATCGGTGGGCCCTCACAGACCGCGAGAGATCGACACACACTAGCAAGCACTACGCTACCAAACATTGATTGATTGATCCGTGTTTCCGGGCGCTTCAACTACTTAGGTCATTAGTAGTGCGTGTTTTCTCTCGGGAGATGGCGATGACCTTTCCCCGCTGGATGGGGAGATCTGGCGCCGACCTACCGTCGACTAGCGGGGTTTTCTCCTCAACCAGGTATCTCCCACCAGCCGGGCACCGCCCCGGCCGGCACAAGCAGTAGACTCCCGACTGGTCTCCCAACATGTATGGTAGTGTAGTGCATGTTAGTGTGTGTGTGTGTGTGTGTGAAAGAGGAGAGGATAGGACAAGGAAGACAAAGGAAAGATCGCGCGCGGTCCGTGGCCCGTTTGTTAGGGTACTGCTCCGGCATTCGCCTGGTGTTGATGGGAGAAAACCACGGAAAACTACCGATCAGAGCAGGCCGTCCGCAAGATTTCTCTTCCAGGCAGCGACTGAATTCAACCTAGCTGACAAGTTAGTGTCGAAAATCCTTCCGCCGCCGGGAGAGGACCTCCCGGTCAGAGGGACTGCAGTGACACCAAGTTGATGCAGTGAGACATCTCTCCCGGCCACACTCCTTACAGACACACACTCGCAAGCACTACGCTATTAGACATGGCGGGAGGCCGGTCGGTGGCTTAGTTGTCCCGGCTGGTTGGCACCTCTGGTTGGAAGGACCTAAGGTCTCAGTGCAGTGTTGATGCAACAGACGGAGCATCCGGAGGCGTGACAGCGGGGCTTTGCAGCTTCCTTCGAGACTTCTGCAACTTCCTTCGTTATTGTTTTTGTTAATTTTTGTAATTGCTGTTATTAACATTATTATTGTTCACGTTATTGGTTGCGTAATGCGGAATGTGTTTACTATATACTGATAATGGTTGTAAGATGTACGGCGACAGATCGTTCTAGTATATCTTCTCGCTAGTGAATAAATAGTATGTTTCTGGGATAACTCCCGTAATAGTAGTTTATGCAATTAGTTTATAATGTTAAGCTTTATTGCATGAGTACATGCTTTGAAAACGAGCGACGAGTTTAGGAGCGAGTTAGGAGCGAGTTTTCGAATTTGTACGAATGCAACAAAGCACCATTATAAGCGAGTTGCATACGCTATTTTTTTGTATGACAGCATTACAAATTTATAAGAGAATGAAACTTAAATTTGCGAAGAACTTTCCTGTGATGTCTCGGGTATTTGACATCTGTGCCAGAAAACTGTGGTCAGTTGTTGTGTTTACCTTTACCTCCCCCTAATTCTCTTGCTGCGACTGGCTGAATGTGTGATGACCCAATCATTCAAGCCGTAAAATCTAATGCGTCATTTTTTGCCATAATTTGTGCCATAAAACGCCTGATTATAAACGATATCTTGCAACAGAAAAGGTCGTTTATAATGCTGGAATACGAAAAAAACGCGCCGTTATACTATTCCACTGGCGCGTACCTCTTTTCTTGTTCTACCGCTAGAACCGCATTGTTGTAATAAAGCAGTGTTATATGAAAGTATGTCTTATCTTACCAAGGCGAAATAAATTACCTCCTCGTGCCTAGCACATCGGGATGATAGCTATTAAGTTATTTATCCTCGTGAGTTTAAAATTCGAGTTATGTCAATATTCACTGAGAATAGAACGTGTGATACACAGTTTCGTGCCATGCTCAGCACCTCTGGTATCCTCGTGGCCTAATTCGTTGTCTCGTCAGCCATTTTGTTGCAGATCTATCCGTGAAGCCAGGATCCCCACCAAACCAAGTTTCAGTGATGCAATACTAGGTGACGCATTTGGTGCTAGATGTTTAATGTGAGGAGATACACAAAGAGACGGAGGAGATCCGTTCAAAAGCACTTGTTGCAATCATACAGATCACAACTCCCCGTAACAACACCGAACTTTCGAGTGAATTTATTATGGGTCCCAAATAACGTATCTTTCTGAGAAGTGCATATGCAAAACGGAGAGTCGATTCGGAACAGGTGGATGAGTCTACGGCAATAATAAGATCGTCTTACTTTCTCATTTTGGGAAAAACATCAGTGTAAATCACTGCAGTTACATTACGATCCGAGTGTTTCCGTTCTGCTTGCCGCACACTTCGACCGCGAGCGCACTTACCCGTGAGTCGCCACCGCCACCCCCACGGCGCCCGGACCGCCTCGTCCCCGCCACCGCCAACGCCACGGCCACCGCCGTCGCCACTGCAGCCGCCGTCCCCACCCCATGCCACCGCCCCTGCCCCGCCCTCGCACTCGCCACCGCCGCAGCCACCTGAGCCACCACCGCAGGAGGGTGCACCCAGGTAGCGACATACGTCTTCGTGAACGGAACGCGCTCCGCTGCATTGGATGTGCTCCGGCTAGGGCTGCAACGCCCCCGCGTCGCCCCGCGCCACACCCGCGCAGCCCCCGCCCCGACCCCCACCGCCTCGCCTCGCTCCCGCACTGCCCCGCCCCGCCCCGCCCCGCCCCGCACAGCCCCGCACCACCCCACCCCTCCACCGTACCGGCCCGCCACCGACCCCGCACCGCTCCCGCACCACCCCCGCACCGCCCCCGCAGCGCCCCTACACCGCTCGCCCCAGCCGCCCTCACGCGAACAATTCCAAGGGCATCGCTCTCGTTTGTTTTGACCGGTCTGCAAAGGGCAATTTCGGGAAACATGCGTGCAAACGCGCGATGTTTTTTCTAACAGGGTTCATTCTCTTCGCAAGACGCTGGAGCTCCCGACATCCGCGTACTGTTGCTGATGTCTGTGGAATTCATGGCATATGAGTCCCTTTGAAATGTGGTTTAGGCGACTGTTTGGTCCAAGGACGCGAGTGGGCATACACAACACACAGCATTTTTACAAGAAGTCAAATCAAAAGGGCACATGCCAGGATACCCTCTTACTCGATCACTGTTCTCTTTTTCCCTCCTTTCGTCCTATTGACGCAAGTCTAACCGATCTCGATCACACACGGTTCTACATCATACGCCAAGGATCATGAATAGAAGTGAGGAGTGCTTAGGGACTCGCTAGGTATTGATTGGAAGAAATTTAGTAAAAGACTAGTAGGGAGAGGATTTTTATGCCCTAAAATATTGAACTGAAAAACGGCTCAAAAATGTTTCTTCACACTTTTGGTAGGGATAGAGCTGAAAAATGTACTCTTTGTACAAATGTACTCTTTGAGATGACATAAAGGACATATAGTTCTATTCTTTTGTTTTTTCAAAAATGGCAAAAATGTAATTTTTAACTTGTCTCTCACAACATTAATATTTACATTAGCGGCCATTTGTTCACTTTATTATATTAATGAGTTTTACTTTACTTTTATTACTTTAAATAATGTCAAGTAAATTTTCTCGAAAACTCAACCGTTTTTCCGTGAAAACTAGTCCAAATGTTCGCATTTTCAGAAAAGCTCAAACACTATTTTCTCAAAAATGAGTCCGAATTTGTTCTTCAAATTTTTGGAATGGATAGTGCTAATTGCACTCTTTAATATGACGTAAATTGTATTTTTAGGTAGTTTTTTGTTACACAAATGTCAATTTTTGAAAGATCTGTCGCATTTTCAATATGCACATTACCATCAATTTGTAAACATTATATTTGTGAGTGTAAGCGATTTAAATGAAGTTTATTGAAAACTCAAAAAATTTCTGTGAAAAAGAGCTTCGACTTTTGCATTTTAGTAGTGCTTAAACTCCCTATTCTTAAAAACGGCTTCAAATTTTTAAAAGAGAATTGCCATTCAGGACAGGGTTTTTGTGTTTTTTAATATTCTAAAATTAATATTTTCGTTCTACCATTAGGAAACCAAAATATTAAGAAAATGTCAAACAAAATGTACTTTAGGCGGTGATACATGGCAGCTGACAAGACTATGTGACAATTCCGAATAGCTAGCCCAAACCCAAGGAAATAGAAAACGAATATGGGAAAGTCTGTGCCATTCTGTAGCACCACTAGTTGAATGATGAATTAAGTCTCTATTTTAACACAATATGCAAACTTTGCGCCTATAATTACACGAATATGCACCAACAGGAAAAATCGACCGACTATGCTCAAACACATTAATCTATGTAATCATCAATTCTAACCAAATGTCAAGAAATTTCACTTAGCTATGCCCTGAAGGAACGGACAAAACTATAGTAAATAACCGCCCAAATGACTAGTGTGTATGACTACAAAGGGCGTAGACTATAATTTTACAAAGCTCGATGACGCTTGATGGGGTGACGAAGAAATCTTGATCAATAACATCTTGCGCGAAAGAGTGAGCTTTTACGCCATCATACAGAGTGCCCGCCGAGGAAACGTCGAAACTTCGGAAATAAGCTCTTACGAAAATTCTAAGCATATTTTGTCTAATAAACTACGTGGATATTCTGAATGGTTTTGAGCCGCAATAAGCACTCAAAAGGTGGCTTGAAAAAATGAGTTCTAGGCAAAACATTGCATTGTAGAAGCATAGAAACACTCCAAAATCATGTAAATTGTTTATTTACATACGAAATGAATATATTTGTTCAGAAATAAAAATTAAGCGAGAAATAAAAAAGCACCCAATTTACACAATTCGACTCCTTTTTTATTTCTCCCTTAATTTTTCTGTCTGAGCAAATATATTCATTTCTTTTGTAAATAATAAACGATTTACATGTTTTTGGAGTGTTTCTATGCTTCCATAATGCAAATTGGCTTGCTGCAAATTTGGCATAATGCAAAGCGGCATTGCTGCCCAACAAAACCACATACCCTATTCCTGAATGTAGCACCACTCTTCCTTGCAGCGTAGCAGTGTCATGACTTCAGGTGTCACGTACGTAGTGCCGCACTGAGTATAATAACTCTCTCGGTACTGGCAGGATAAGATTTGGTGGAATTACAATCAAGTGTTTGCATTTTTCAGTCAGTATCGAATGTTTCATTGTTTTTTAAAATTTTTTCTCAAGTTCCTGGGTATCTAACAAAACTATAGACACCTGTCTCATAGCCAGAGGCTGCAAAGTTTCTTTTCAATTCCTGCACGCCTTGGAAATTAATAACACAGATGGAAAATTATTTAAGTAGATAATTAAGGAGAGCGACGAGGCTGGATACAGTCGGGCTTGTACATTATCCTTGCCCACCGCCACATGACACCCCCAGACAACAGCACACGTAGGATTTTGAAACATACTAATTAAGATTTTAACATTTTCATGTCATACTTTTTAATTCAATATCGCTTTATTTTGTCATTCAATTCTTATTTGGACTGCACTGGAAATGTAAAATTAACATGGTAATCTCTTTTTGGTTTGTGTATTCTTTGGTGCCAAAATATGCCGCAAAACTATGTATATAAATATTCTGCAAGTGGCTAAGTTAAAAGAAACGAATATCATGTTGTAGAAACAACTTCTAATCCAATTTTAGTGCATTCCATGTCAAATGGATTCCTAATACATAGTTAACATTTATATTTAATATTTATTTCAGACAAAGATGTGTCACACAATCCGTCCTGCAGGTATTGTTTTGCGTAGCTTACAAAGCCAAACTGATAATACTCTCTATAAATATTCAGTGAAGTTTCAAGTGACCAATTCTTCAAAATCTTTTCTCATTAAACATGAAGATATTTTGTACGTTCCTGTCAGGAACCAAGCTACATGACTACATTTGTAAATTTGAGAGTCATACATTTACTTTCTTGTATGCATCTTATATACGTGGTACACGCAATTATGTAAACCTGCAGTAAAAGTGCCGATATTTTGGAGAAAAGCATGTTCCCTGGGTACCTAACACCGAAAATGTAGGTTTTTCATGCACTGATTCATAGTATCTTATATCATTTTATACGTAGTGTAGCCAAGATACAAGTTTTGATGATCCTTGGCACTAAAAAGTACTATTTTCTCAAAATGTCTCGCCGTCCGTCTTAAAATAACACCAACGCCTAAGACAGGGATTTCCAACTGGCGGCTAGCCGGATCTTTTTGTGCGGCCCGCCACTGCTTTGAAAAAAATTATTATACTAACCTAATGCAATATAATTGCACAATTCAACTTATTTTTATTTAATCTTGTATTAATTTTCTCATTGTATGTACATTAATCAGTGTTAGTATGTATGTTGAACAAAAGTGGTATATAATATATATTTGTTTCAGTATAGTTACAGTGCGGCCCGCGGCTTAACTAAAATTTGATATGTATCCAATAAGCCGTTCTAAGTTGGACAGCCGTGATCTAAACCATACATAATTTTATTTTTAATATTTTGGAGTACTTTACCCTAGGGCATGTGAATATTCTCACAAAATGGATCCAAATTTTTTAAAGTGACGCAGCTCTGATTTTCAGTTCCACTGAATTGCTGATTATAAATATTATAAATTTTTTCAGGACTTCAGCAACTATATATTACACATACATAATTTTTGCAAATGAAATCTGTTCTACGTAATTAAACTACATGCATAAAGAATGTCACCCACACTTTTTTCAAAAATATGAATACTTTTTGCGTAATTGTGAGTGAAATTGTGACAACATGTAAAGCAGAATTTCTCAAAATTGCTCAAAAAGTTTTCTTTACGAAGTTTATGCGTAGTATAACTCTAATAAAACCATTTCATTTTCTATAGCTCTGTGACAAACAAAAGCACAGATAGTTTTTTGGTTAGAACGGTGAAATAAAAGCGTCATGCTCACCACATCTTCCCCCTCCAGGTGTGGAAATTAAACAAGCCTGAGTTCGGCACTGAGGGAGCACTGTTAGCTAGCCGGCAAAGTTGGACAAAAACGACTCAACCGCTAAATACATACACATTTAAATCGCACATAAAAAGTAAAAATAATATTTTTACTATTGAAATATATGAAAAACATCCTTATTAACATATTTGTGCACTGAAATCTGTACAATGGAATTTGAAATTCCTTATGAATTCTTGTCAAAGAAAATATTAGTCATTATTTGGCTTTATGGAGGATAAATGATACCTTGGATAACAAAAGCAAAGTATGCAGAATAAACTAACAGCGTTTGATATCAAGTTTTTTTATAATGTTTCATAATATTGTATATAACCACAATTATAACATTCGTTTCAAATGGCAAATAAATCAATTACGTTCGTAGTTGCATTAAGGTGCAACATAAAAAATACATCACCGCCAACTCTACGTGGATGTCACTCCAACCGCAGATAGCACAGTCAGGGTTTTGTGGGGAAAAGGTGAGATTCCTTAATCTCGCCTGACGCTTTCATCATTTCCAGCGACAAAACGTGACATGCTCGAACGGCTGAAAGCGCCATTGGCGTCCCGCAAGGCGCGCGACACGGGGCCTGGTGAGCGCAGGAGGGGAGATAGGGAGAGCGGAGGGACGGAGCGAGCGAGCGCCACGCGGCTCAGCCGGCGTATCACAATAAATCTCGCTTAGCACGCCAGAAAGATCACCCCAGCCGCCCATCCACCCCCGCCAGCGCACCGTGCGGTCGCAACTTGAGACGCGGGCAGGCGCCTTTCGGAAAGGGACCGCCTCCACCACCTCCCCGCTGCCCCCGCGGGCCACCGGACCCTCCCCCTTCCAACTCTCCCCCTCTCGGTTTGATTCTAACTCATTAACTTTGATAAAACGCTCCTTGCAATTCTCTTGATTCTTAATTCCGCGGTCCGCCATTTTTCAAGGTAATCTCCGGACCGTTCTCTAGAAGCCGAGATCGAATCCGAGACAGAAGGCTTGTTCCGTGTTTTATTTCCGGGATTTCGCGCGATCGCGGTCGGGAGCCGCCCGGAGACGCGTGCGCCCGGGTGACATTGGGATAGGCAACGCGGTGAACCGGCGCGTACGGCGGGATGCAGACCCGGAGCGGAAGGCGAAGCGATTCAAGACGGACGCGCCCTTCCGCGTGGCATCAGGCAGACGGCATTTCAACGCGCCATTGTGTGATAATAAAACAGATTTCTAGAGATCCGCTGACCTCCAATCTAACGTCTCACAGTACCTGTGCAGAATTCAAGCCTCAGTGGAGGAGGAACATTTTGAATGTTAATGTCATGGTTGAGGCATGTTTAAAAAAACTGATTAAATGCCAGGCACTGTCTGGATCGAAAATACCCATTACATTAGATCCCTTGTAGTGTGTGAATTTATGAATGAATTTTCACATTACATGCATTAAACAACATCAGCTTAAGAAACAAATCTTAGATTCATTCCTTAAAAGCATACACAATAAATGTTCAGTGCATTGCAAAGGTCTCTTGCAACAAACTTTTTATAGTACTTTTGTCTCAGAATGAAAGTTATACAAGTCTAATCCATGTGCGGTGTCGCAGATGAACACGTTTTATCAAGCAACATCCGGTGGGATATTTTATATAACAAAATTACACAACTAAAATTTGTTTGGTAAATGACGTTCTGTCGTAGACAGCCGTACGTCGTCTACCAGCTAAACGCCTTTGCTTGATGAGTAGCTAAACAAAATCACATATGTTACTTCCTCGTTGGAACTTTTCCACCACTTGTTCATGTGGAACAAAACATTGACCCCTCTACATCAGATAGATGTTTTGTAGCATTTTTTATCCATTTCTACACAAGAAATGACCATTCTGCCTGTTCACCTACCTGCCGCCTGCTTGTTACACTCTTTGACCATTCTAGCTGCTCTCGAAATTTGTAACATTTAATTATAAATATTTCTATATACGATTCTTTAATCCTTCTAGAAGTTTGTAACATTTATTCTTAAACATCTCTATACATAAATCTACCAAGAGATTACAAGAGTAACCTATCTGGGCTTAATGAACGTCTGGAACCTTCGTGTAGGCAACATGTGCGACATCCTCGTGTGGAAGGCTGCAGCCCAGCAACCGGCAGGCGCGCCGACGCCCCGTGCGAAGCGATAGTTGTGGCCGGCGGCAGGCGGCCTTTCGTCGCGCCATTGTTTGGTAATAAAAGAGAGCGCTGGCGCCGGGCGATCCTCGCGACATCGCCCGCGTGTTTTTGTTCTGTTCGCTTAAAGAGGAGCGCTCCTTGCGTCCTCCTTCCCCCACGGCCCTTTGCTTTGCCTCGCGAGGCGGCAGCAGGAACACATCTCTCCTTTCGGGATTTCCTATTTCTAAAGCTACTTTTCAATGATATGCTGCCCATAGAAGTGACAAAAGTGGAAGTTTGATTGTTTTTCTTCCGGAAGAAGTAAACATTTCGGCTTTCCTTATTTTATTCCTCCAGCTGATACTTCATTATTTAATTTTCCTATTTCTACTATTAATATGATACCGGTGTTTTACAATTCATCAATATAACCTAAATTTTGTTCAGCTCCATGCTATTACAAGGTAAAATCTATCATCTTTACATCTACAACATTTCTCGGCTTTTATTGACATTATTTTAATGAGAAAAGTGCTACCCCTGTCGTTCTTTCATTTCGCCAACATTGCTTAAGATTAGATAAACTTGCAAATTTTAGATATCCAAACTAACGAATGTCTCTAGAAACAAAAATGGAAAATCTGTGGCGTCTCTCTTACAAATATCCTTCAAAAACTGTTCTCTATTCAAAGAGTGTGTAGTTTTCATGTCAAATGATGTTGTAGAACCAAAACAGAAAATATTGCAGTTGCAACTTTTGGAGGTGTGATACGAATGGCAAAATCAAATTTCTTTTACGAGAAAATGTTAAGGAAAAATGATATGTGTAATTTTTAATGAATCTATTGACTATAAACAATAAGGATTAATACTACATTATTGAACATTATGTTACAATTATTTTCCGAATAATTGTGCCAAAATACATTCAGTTGGAGTGCTCCGATATGAATATAAATATTTTTAAATTATCATTTCTTGCGATTCTTTCCGTGAGAACAGAGGTGGCATAACGGTTCACTTTATCTTCGACAGAAAGTAAAATAAGATTTTATCGCGTTTGTGGGCGGACTTGACTGTAAGAGAACTCTGGAGTTTCCACGTTATTTTGAAACATTCGATAAGCTTTCGAATTATTCGTTTTATTTTGTAATCATTCGATATGCTTTGAAAGACGAAAGTCTCACTTAGAAATAAGAGTTTCTAATGATAAAATTCCTAAACGACGAAGCTAAATAAAGGTATAGATCTCATCAGAAAAGTACGAAACCGAAAAGAAAAGACAATTATCATATCTAGAGGGATACAAAAAGACAGTCGGTGGCTCGTTGGTTAGTGAACTCTCTTCCCACGGCGCAACCCCGGGTTCGATTCCCGGCCGGGGCAAAAATTATGACTGTGTGCTTTCCTTATACATGTCCCCTTATCTATTGCTGTGTGACGATGGGAAAGTCCACCCTATGGTTATGAAGACTAGTTTATTCGGTGAAGGGATATCTGCGTACTAATCACACGAACCCCTTATCCCACGGCCGAGACGCTCGGTCACAGCTCATCGGCCAGGGCTTGTAGCGAGCTGTCGAGCTACAGGACAGGACGGAGGAAAATAAACTGGGCTGCGGTTTGTCGTGGGTTCACCTATCCTACGCAAATGTTAAAGCAGAAAACAAGAAAACGTCCGACCTGTAACTTTTTCGGCTCAAAGCATACCTAATTCGAACACCATCTCAGGAATGCTGAAATATATATTCCTGTATTTAATCTATAAAAAAAATGTGTGCCGCTTAGGTTCACAAATATTGCGTGAAGTCCAGTGAGACATAACAACACCAAAATAAACATATAAAATAAAAAATTAAAATTATTAAAACAAGGACCAAAATAGTTTCTTCAACTGCTTCTATAATGTATACGTCTGTGTGCTACATATGAAGAAAAGAACGTATATATCAATGCTCGAATGTAGAATACGCGTGCGCAGATAAATTTCTTTGCCTACACGTCATATACAGTTTTTACTGTTTTTTGACAAATAAATAAATAAATGCCTCCAGAAAACTTTGATATTTTTACTTGATTCTTATAGAAACTATATATACATTGTTTCTTGATAGTGTAATGTTACATTTATTTCTTTGAAATGACAATAACAAATTTGTACAATGTTCATATAAACTAATTAATTTTGTAAACATACGACCACTTAGTTCCATGTCAAAAAATTCTTATTAATCTTGTGTACCACACTCACTATTTTAAAAATATGTCCAAAACAGTGTAAAAATTACTCTAACAATAAACAAATTGCTCTAAGATGATTTCTTGAAAAAATATTTCCAAATAGTTCCGTCTCCGTCGCGATAATATCCATTATTATCAGTATTATATTTAAACATTTTTAGACGTGGTGAAAGTAGTTGAGATGTGTAGTGTGAAGTGTGCTGTTTGTATTATTCTACATTCTTGTGTTTGTATCCCTGAATCTATTCTCCCTTTTGTTGAAAATATGATCTTTAATTGAAAGCAACATAATGTGACAGAGCGAAGTGTCACTGAAATTTAATGAATTTAAATTCAGAAACAAAATCATATAGAAACATAGTCAAATATGTGTGTACCTTTATTTCCATGTAAATCATTACAAAACCATCTCGCTTAAAATTTTCCTCTTGAGATATTTCATAGACATTTAAATGGAAGCTACAAGACACGGCTTTCCGCAGGGTAACAAAAACTTCACTAAGAACGATATAAATAACACCATGTCGTCATTCCTGCAATCGAGCACAATCTTTTCATCATTCGTATTATCAAAAACTCTCAACAAACACCAGCGCAGCAACCACCTACACGTTGTCCATAATTCTCCACAGGTTGCCAGTCTCACAGCCGGGGCTCAAACCCTATCACCTTTGCTGTCACGATCCCAGATATTACTACCTCGACTCCAGCCCGTTGAGGCAGAGTCGTCACCATATTTTCCGCCACGTTACAACTGCCTTGCGGTTCACCGCCTTCCGTCTCGCCACCTCTGTTTTCGCTCCACCGCTTTCACCCCCCCCACAACTACCTTCTTCACCACCGCCCTCACCTTCCTCGCCATGACCATCACCTTCACTTCCCATCAACCCCACCAGCACCGTTACCGCGACCGCAACCGTTTCAGATGCCGTGTCGTGTCTCACTCCGGGTGGCGCGGTCGTCACAATATTGTTCGCCGCACTCTAACTACCTCGCGAAACTACTCTTCTCACGCATACCACTTTCATTTTTATCACCATCACCGCACCCACCACCTGCCTATATTCTGCCACTTGCAGCACAGTCGTCACCATATTTTCCACCCCGGAACCACTACCTTGCGGAACACCATTTCTCGCGCTCGTTGCGTCTATTGTCACCGTCTCCACTTCCTCCTCCTCCTCCTCCTCCGCCGCCACCGCCTCCTTCTCCTCCGCCGCCGCCGCCCGCGACGGTCGCACGTATGTTCTCGTGGGGAATAAATCAAGGAGAGCAAACAGCGGCGGCGCAGCGGCGGGCTGGCGCGCGCGCGCGCGCGGCTCTTGGTGCGGGGCGGGGAGGGAGAGGGGGCGGGGCTGGCGGGGGGGAGGGGGAGGGGGGCGCCGTCTCGCGGCCCGGAAAGGTTTGGGTTCTATTGCCCGGCGCCCTGCAATTTGTCCTTGTCGTCATCACTCATCCAGGTAAATTGAGCAGTTGCTCGGGCGCCGTGGCGCGGAGCGGCGGCTGTGGCGGAGGCGGTGGCGGTGGCGGGGAGCGCGCAACGCCGACGCCTATGTTCCTTCTAAAGTGTGCGTTTGCGGCGACGCGAAGTGTTTGGAATGCTTTCGCGCCCGCCGTGGTTGTGGCTGGGGTGGGGCGCAGAATTTCTCGGAGGTTTCTCGTCTCAATTTTGCATCCAGATATAATAATGAGAAATTCTACGACTTCATTAATTCAGTTACTTCATGAAACACATAATACTAGTCATTATAACTGTGTTATGTTTGCTATTATTATTATTATTATTATTATTAATATTATTTCAACATTTAATTAAAATCATTATAGATCCGTATTAACTTTTTTTACATTTGAGAAGCAAAATTATTAATCATTTTTTTAGTCATTTTTACAATATATTATGAAACTTCTTATTTATTTAAGGTGGAATAATAGTCGACGTTATTCTTAGGTTGGCGGCACTTCCTTAAAAAATTTAATATATTCGCTCAGTCGAATGACTCACCGGCATAAAATGACTGACGAATGGCAATTGTTTCCCATTTTTAGAGAGAATTTTATTGACCATGATTAGGGTCAAAATATGAGTTAATACCATAATATCAAGAGAAAGAACACTGAGCATCTTTCGCCAGCGTTGGCGAACACTCGTCAATGACGTGTCAGTAAAGGAAGTCACCTAATGTTACAGCCAGTTATTATATTCTTATTGTAGCTACAATTTTTGTACAATTGTAATGAACACATTTAGATATATCTACATCTGTTCAAGTATTTTTTCTAGGAATATTCTTTTCTATATGGACCATAATATGACATTAAATTGTTTCACTCATTAAACTTAATTCAGTTACCATTAACACCCTACCGATGTGAATCTTGCATCTTGTACTATACTTTTAACATATACTGAGAACGCGACACCGTAGAAACACTACGGAAAGAAAAATAGGGGGAAATTTGCGATGGTAACAGAAAAGCAAATCTGTGACTCACCCCAGTTGTTTAGTAAGACGGACAAATATTGTAACAAGCGCCCCCATTCCAGCTGGCTCCATCAAAGGTAGACCTGACTCAAGAAACCGGCAATAGTCGTTATTTAAAAATGAAAAAATACAAATACGAATTTACAAGGTTAATTCTTATGCTAGTTTTATACCTGCTGTATTTATGTTTTTGTTTGTAAGAAGTTTTATAAATCAGCTTCTCGTTCACCCATCTCAATCAGGTTTTGTCCAATTTCCCTCGATCCACTGAGCAAATACAGAGGCGGCCCTTGCTGAATTTTTCGAGCAGTAAATGTAAGATCATATGTAATCTGAGTTCTCATGTTGCCAGACGCAAGTGTAGTGGGAGATCAGTGATTTCATCGGTAGACCTCCCAATCGAATCTGTATCTCGTTTACTGAAATGCAAATAATTTATGGCAGTGAACTTGTTCTGTTTAAACATGTTGAAAAAACGCTCCTTGCTACGTTTATTCATTATTCAACTTTTTTAGTAAAAGAGAATTCCGGAGCTAAAGAAAACGTTCAGATTTCACCCTTCCCACACACAAGTCACATACAGATTTTTTCTGTTTTTGACATTAAATACATAAAAAACAAGTAAAAGCGACTGTAGGAACTTTTTGCAAGCAACTTGTATTCATCCTTTTGAAGGGAAAAAGCCCCTATACCCTGGTTATGAAGGTACATGAAATATTCCGTGTCCCAGTGGGCATGCGCAGGCGGGGAAGACCGAGGCCAATAGAAAAGGCGGAGGTCACATTGGAGTCGCTTTCACTCGAAATTTCGGTCATGCGACGTCGGACGTCGTCGCTCGATGAATCGGAGTCGTTCAAACGCGCGCTGCTAAACGGAAACGGTCGTGAACCCAAAATCCCACCCTCTTTCGGGGGCGCCCAAAAATATCGGACCGGGAGGGATGTCTCAGGTTGCTAAGGCAGTAGTGCGGTAGTGATCTCGGACCGAGGTACCGAGAGAGATGTGCATCAACTCAGTGCATCAACTGATGTTACTGGAGTCCCTCTCATCGGGAGGTCCTAGGTTCGAGTCCCGACGGCGGCAGGATTTTCGACACCAGCTTGTCAGCTAGGTCGAATTCAGTCGCTGTCTGGAGGAGAATTCTAGCGGCCGACTGCTCTGATCGGTAGTTTTCCGTGGTTTCTCCGATCAACACCAGGCGAGTGCCGGGGCAGTAGGGACAAAGGGACCGCGCGCGATCTTTCCTTCCTCTTCCTTGTCCTATCCTCTACTCTTACGCACATACTAACATGCATTACACTACCATACATGCCGGGAGACCGGTCGGAAGTTTACAGCTTGTCCCGGCAGGGGTGGTGCCCCGCTGGTGGGAGATAATTGGTTGAGGAGAAAATCCCGCTAGTCGACGGTAGGTCGACGCCAGATCTCGCCATCCAGCGGGGAAAATGATCATCGCCACCTCCAGAGAAAAACACTTGCTACACTTAAGGGACTAATGATCTAAGTAGTTGACGCGTCCGGAAACACGAATCAATCAATCAATCAATCAAAACATCGGCTCACGGGCTAAGATCTGTTTCGTTTGGTTCTATCGTTTCCATAGGTCTGAAATCAGCAGGAGAGTCAAAGATCATCTGCATGTAGATGGTCTTTAGCAAACTTCTCACTAATCTTTCAAAAAATAAATTGTGGATTATTGGGACGAATTCCAGTACAACATTCGCCTGTTTTCAAACGACATAGCTTGTCGACGATTTCACTCGTTGTTGTCCGGCAGTAGACGACCGGTGTTTGGCTGCCACGGAACAGTCGCGGTGCAAGGTGTCGCTGCGGTATCCATCGGATAGCGATCAGGAAAACCACAGACACCTCTGAAGTACAGCAGTCGGCTTACTGTATCGATTACGGCGCACTGTACAAACCCGTGGCTACTGAACACATGAAGGAAATTTCTAGCCGTGGCTAGGATCTCATTCCCGACTCCCGGTCTTTTGAATGCTCGATCTTGGGCTGGTTAGAAGTACATCTAATTTTATTTATCTTAAATACTTCTGACGCTTTATTGCATTATTTTATACATGACGGAATTGTTTCGATCTCATTACAATGAAAATGAAGAAAGAGTACACAAGTTCAGTGCACTTAATTTTTTTTTATATAAAGTCAAAAAAAGTTAGAAAGCTAGGATTGACATATTATGGGGACACATACAATCTCTGCATGATTTCTCGAGCTCTGGAGTCTCCCCATCTTATCTCTTTTACTATGTTGAGTTGAATTATATACACAGACAGGTACGAGAGGTTTTTGGAAGAATCGATAAGAACACATTCGCTCCCATGTAATAACACAATTTAAAGTGGAAAAAGAGCTCCAGATTCAATTATCACTTAGTGTAGCCTACGCGAAGAAATCGAATTATGGCCGGGAGAATATGGACAACAGTTACATGAAACATTACATTTCTTATTGATCTCAAGAAAATATTCTCGGAGAGTGATGCTATATATGCTCAATGGATGAAGGAAAATTGGACGATAAAACAGATCGAGATGGGGTCATTTCCCAGAAGCCGAAGTTTAATATTTCTTTCAAGTACATTTCCATTTAGAATTATACGGTACGAATGATAACTAATGCTTAATTCACATTGTTAAAATTATTAGTTTACATTTAATAGCTATTCGAAGCAATTTGATACTCGAATCGAATCTCTTTTACGGGAATACGGGAAGTAACAAGGCTTTGCAAATAACATGCAGTTATTGGTTATTCCTGAAAAAAATCAATTGCTCAACACAATTGCCTTCAAATATTTTGTTTCCATAACAAAGTGTTATTAAAGGCTCCCTGAATTGCAAAGAATTCTAAAACAAAATCTTCTGAAGCTCGGTGCTCATTTTAATGTTGAATTTCTTTGAAAATTTTTACCCCATATTTTTACACGTTTTACCTAAAATGAAAAGGAACAAACTGCAGATAATCACTGAATTAAGAATCCAAACAGGTATATTTCTATAAAGCAGAAATTAATAATTACTAATAATAATCATAAATTTTTAATCAATTCTGTAAATTATATTTTGCATTTATTTATATAAACTGTAAATGTACTTAGAATTTTCATCACGAGATACGAAAGTGGTTTACTTAAGTGTTTTATTACGTATTTTATATTTTCAATCATATATATTCTTGGATATAAAGTAAATGCATGCTCATCAGACCACAACTCACGACAACGAAAGAAGAAAGAGTATTTTGATCCGAGACACAATGCCCAGCATTTCATTCCCCTGAGGGTTTAAATCCGAACGGTCGGTTGACAGGGGTAGAGGTTGAGCTTATTGAATTTGAGATTTCGAAATTTATCATCGAGTTCTTTGATTTATCGCGGTACTCCTGGCAGAGCAAAGGTCACACTCCGCATGATCGATGCGATTTCCTGGCAGTTGCGGTAAGACACTGGCGTTATGGAATGCGTGAAAAAACACTTGACTGGGTGAATTTATGAACGTGGGAGTCCTGCATGCTCGCGAAACAAAAAAATTCTCTACGCCAAGTATCGATTCTTATTAGCTCGCTCTGTCGCTGTATGAACGCTCCGTAATGGAAAAATATAAACCCAATGTGTTCAATTGGTGCATGACTTCCTATGATATATGAAAATGTATTCTTAAATATTTTACTTACGTTTTAGGAAAAACGCAATGATACAAACATAAGGCAGGCTAGAAATATTTCTCGTGATTCACTGGTGACGTGAAACAAACGAGCCTGCTTTCTTAGAAAATGCACATAAAATGACACTTGCTACATTCACAAATAAATTAGCATAATTTTAAATTCATGAAAGTAAATTAAGTTCAAAATACCAACGAAGATTGAGTGTAGGTATCTCGGAGCCACGATTCGAATTGTTTCAGAGGTAGAATTAAATTGACATGGACAAAGTAATCATATTGATTGCTAAGATGTAAAAGGCCAGTGAGCTCCAAGCCAGGTTTTAGGTCTAAAACCTATTGCCACCGGACAATACAAGATAAAAGGCTGCGTTTCAAAGATGGCCATGTGCAAACGATACACGACAAAGTTGGCTATGTGCGAACGATTTAGTTCTTCAATATAGTAAAATGTATTAAAATTTATTAATACCCAGTGTTATTCATTATTCATAGGTATGACATTCGGATTAACAAATATGAGTATTTTTTAATTATTTTTCGCCTAAAAATGAAAAGTACTGTTTGGGCTCAGTAAGTTTAGAAATTGCGATGTTGGGTTGGTCAGTTTCCAACCTAATGTATAGGATTTACTCGGTTTAAAAACAAGTAGTTCTCGTTTGGACTCATAATGTAGCTGGTATTAGAATCATAGTTGTGGACTTAAGTATAGTAGAAGGTATCACAATTAAAATTGAAAGTAAAAGATTTCAAAAAATATGGTCTTTGACTTAGCAGGTTTTGAAACTGAAGAGCTAAATGTTTCTTTTACTATGAAAGAATAAAAGGTATATGAACCAATATCGAATATGCTCATCTTTTCTAAAATGAATATTTGGCTTCGCACAGAAAGCGGCTAAAACACTAATTTATCGCCCAATTTATCCGTACGGGATTTGTCCTCTGAAGATTCCACAAATCTGAAAGCTTAAACATTCGAAATGACATTTAGGTAAAACCAGACTGGACGGAAACATTATAGTGCACGTTATTCATTGAGCCAAGGATTGGATTCCCAACAATGCTACATATCTAGCTTTTTTCTTCCAGGGGCTTTTTCCAGTTTAAGGGGATGACGAGTTTTCGACAATCCGCGCCAAGTACCCACAATGTTCGTCATGAAGACACGTATCAGCCTTTACACGAGACACTCACACACTTGCGGGCTCCTCGGTGTGTGGTCACCAGGCTCAGAAGGCCGGCGGCGACAACACACATGTAAGAAAAGGGAAAAAAAACATGCCCGCGGCGGGACTCGAACCCGCGACCCTTCTGCAGTCGACGGGCAATAACTTTCAACTACGAAGATTGTCATTTGCCATATATCCAATACTTCTATCTCGGAGGAATTTTCACAAACATTCCTTTTAAACATCTTGGCAGGTTCTCTGGATACAGTGACTCCAAAAGCTCTAGTAAGCCAGGTACCTTTTCGCACCTTCACATGCCCAAATCTTTGCCACTTAGAATATCGTTATGACTCTGCATCACTAAGCTAAGATCCAATGCATTTAAAGATATGTATAATTAATAATGCTCAGATATGTGATGTATATGGAAGGATTACTCCAAGTGTCTCTATTAGCACAGAGAGCAACTTGAAATCAGTTGTCAGTCTACCGCCGTGCGAGGTGAATGTAACATGTTTCCAGCAGCGCTCTTACTCAAAGAGAGCCATTCACCATGAAAGGAATGCCCGATAATGTCACAGGGAATTGGTGGAAGCTCATGGAATAATGCCCTTCCATATCGGACAGCCGCGAGATGCGCAGGAGAGTTTCTGCAAATATGCGCTGCAACCAGTGATCAGCAACGCACGTGACGACCTGTGAGTGTGCGGATCAATGTGAGGTACGGTAATCGACCATCTACCTCATCAGGACATTAGAACGGATATGAAATACTTTTCGAATTTGTGAAGTCGTATTCTCTGAAATTCCTGAGAACATGAAACGAGTGTGGTAATTTCAAATATCTTAATAAATATTATAAATTCAATTTTTGTGTGTTGATAAATGTCCACGCACTTAGTTTATACCCTGTCCTTTTATGCATATATTTGAAAGTTTCCACCCCAACTCGTATTCTCACAAAAAATAGTTGCCATGACGTCCTCCCCAAACCTCTAATATAAAGAAATAAAACGTTACGAGTGTAGTGAAGGCAATGAACCCTGGACGTAAATGTAGCTTCACTGTGCGCACGTTTTGTTGAGCATTCCTTTTGCTTGTAGTGGTAGGAGTAGAACTGATGTTCGTTACTATTTTGTTAGCAATGCCGAAAAATCAAATCAGCCGTTCGTTTACCGTTGAAGTTGTTTTTCTATAACTAGGGAACGAAAATGTCTAGTTTTTCAAATGTCGCTAATCTCGCGTGTTTTTTTTTTCATTCTGGGCCTCAAGAAAATTTTCGCAGATAATCTCTTCCCCCATACGTCATACTCAGTTTTTACTGTTTTAATAAAATAAATAAATAAAAATTAAATAATGAAATAAATAAACTGTGTCTTACTACTCACTGAACAAAAATGTGTAATTGTAAAAAAAATGTAACCATCCTATGTAAACTTAGAGAACTAACGCTATGTAAACTTAAAGTATGTACCTTATTGTAAACTTACAGAATAGTCGCTAATAACCTTGCAGTTGACGCTACTATAAAGAAATAAATTAATAATAGATAAATAAAAAATAAATAATTAAATAAATAAAAAATAAATAATTAAATAAATAAAAAAATAAAAAATTAAATAAATAAAAAATAAATAATTAAATAAATAAAAAATAAATAACTGAATAAATAAAATCAAAGGCAGGTGGGTGTGGCGCACTCACAGTGGACGCGCAGGTGCAGCGGGGCGCTACGGGCGTCGCCCTCGCGGTTGCTGGCGAAGCACTCGTAGTCGCCCGCGTGCTCGGCGCGCACGCGGCCCAGCACCAGGTCGCGGCCGCCCGCCGCCAGCGCCGGCTGCGAGGCCACGCCCCCCTCAGCCGCCGCCTCCGCCAACGGCGCGCCCTGCCAACACCGCACAACACTCCCAAATCAAGTCAAGCTCATTTCTCTACACATGCAAAGGAGCAGTTTTAAACACCAACTTTGTGGTTGAATATTGAAACCAATTCCTACAGACATTTATTCTATTGAAATTTACATATGCAACGTATCAAGTCCTCAAAGTTTTGGAAGGCTACAGATTTGAAAAAAAAGTCACAAATGAAATGAAACTAATTTCTCTACACATGCAAAGGAGCAGTTTTAAACACGAATCTTGTGGTTAAATATTGAAACCAATTTCTACAGACAACATTTATTCTATTGAAATTTACATAAGCAACATATCAAGTCCTCAAAGTTTTGGAAGGCTACAGATATAAAAAGTCACAAATGAAATGAAACAAATTTCTCTTCAGATACTAAGGAGCAGGTGTAAATAAAAACTTTTTGGTAAAATATTGGAACCAATTCCTACAGACAACAGTTATTCTATTGAAATTTCCGTATGAAACGTTTCAAATCCACATAGTTTCGTATCCTTCGCCAACGATTCTTCTATTATTCTATTGAAATTTTTACATGTTTCAAATCCTCATACTTTTGAATTTGCTTTGTTTATATTTCACTCCTAACGAGTTCATGATTTATTTACATAAGATGATGGAGAACCGCATTATTGGTGAGCTTTTTTCATAAGAACATTGTTGTTAATAATTTTGGAAAATATTTTTTATTTTTATCACTACAACTATGCGTAAATAGTGTTGTTCGTATTCATTATAGATATCAATAATACGTTAAGAAGAATATATATGAGTATTAGAAAGCTTGTTTAATATGTTAATTTCAATAAAACAAATATTGTCTCTGAGATCTATTTCAATAGTTTAGAAGTATACAGACATAAATTAATATTACAAACTTTTAGTACAATAAACAAAGTACATTAACAAAGGTTCTAAAAAAACAAACATACTTTACAGCACTTATCGGAATATTTCATGACTCTGAGCAGCGCAAGGCCCCTTAGCAACTGCTTGTTTACGTTGTGGGGTAAATCTACCCTTAGTACAGGCACCAACAACGGCACACAAGCAATGATCGGTACAGCTTACCCTCTACAGACAGTCCAATCTATCCTCACACTGAGCAACTGCTTAGAAAGAAGTAAAGTAATACAAGATACATTATATGAAGAATATTTACTCTGTATTTTCTATTGATTAAAATTGGAAACTCGTGTAATTTAGTGCACTACATGTAGTTGCGTGAAGTAGTGGGTAGTGTTCTATGGTGGTGTGTAAATGTAGCAATTGGCTGAAGTAATAAACGGGACAGGCACGTTAGGTGTCTTATTGATGTTTATTGTTTGGAACGGCATTCTTTGCAGAATGCATACGCTAAATTAGGCCTTGCCGTACGCTTCCCTCAAAAACGACAAGGCCATATGTGGATAATGCAAAGAGCACAAAAACTCTGACGACAAGACTCAACACGGCTGCCGTCCCAATACTGATAAAGATTACAAGAGTATAGATTCGTTAAGAGTCCATAAATTCGTACAAAAAAGAAAGTGTCTTGGTCGTTCTCATTTCAAAATGACATTAAGTGTCAATATTTCATTCATTTACGAACCAATCCCTTCCTGTGGTAGTTGCGTAAGCAAATAATCCTTCATGCACGACGTCTTGCTGAATCGATCTATCAATCACCTGGAGCCGTGAGCGTAAAGGAATCAATTTACAACAACCACAATCAGTCAAGCCACACTTCCTACGGTCTGTCAGCAGTTTCTTCTAGCGTCAAGAGACTTTCCAAGATCAGCAATGTAATTGAGAAGTAGCGGAATAGATTTCGGCGAGGTCAAAGAAATTGGATAAAGAGATTGGACGACTGCTAGGATCAATCATATTCGCGGTTTCTGTGACCATTTCTAGGCTCATCGGCGACGCTGGACTAAAATCAACGAGCAACGGTCCGTGTACAATCTTATATTTCGATTTTCTTCCCATCCTAGCGACCAACCAGTTCTATAGATCATCACTGACTCGTCAAACCATTGCAGAAGTATAATCTTGGGAGAGCATAAGAGTCTCTGAGCTCCGAAATCTTTCCAGAACAGAATAACTATTCAGCGCGGAGGCCAAGTGAGAAGGATTTGATCGGCTTTCTTTGCAATCGGGAGAAATGACTGAGCACATCAACTGATGTCACTGCAGTCCCTCTGACCGGAGGTCCTAGGTTTCACTCCCGACGGCGGCAGGATTTCCGACACTAGCTTGTCAGCTAGGGCGAGTGCGATCGCTGTCTGAAGGAGAATTTTAGCGGCCGGCTGCTCTGATCGGAATTTTTTCGTGACTTCTCCGATCAACACCGAACGAATGCCCTAACAAACGGCCCACGGGCCCCGCGCGATATTTTCTACCTCTTCCTTGTACTAACCTCTCCCTTACACCCATACATAACATGCACTACAGTACAAGACATTCCGGGTGACCGGTCGGGAGCTTAGAGCTTGCCCCGCTGGTCGGAGATACCTGGTTGGGGAAAACCCCACTAGCCGACTGTAGGTCGGCGCCGAATCTCGTCATCCAGCGGGGGAGGACCATCGCCACCTCCCGATAAAAAAACATGAACTACACTTACGAGTCTAAACCCTATTAGTTGACGCGCCGCAATCACTAACAATCAATCAATCTTTGTTTGCAGAATGAGCGCAAGTGCAGAAGGTGCAGATGGGAGTGCGGGAACGCGCGACCTGGGGCAAGCAGAGAGACAGAGAGAGCAGATCAAAACACTTCAGAAGGCTCGTTCACCAGCGCTCCTATTGGGTGATTAGTGATTACTAAGCTGCGGATGTTTGCCTATTTGCCTATTTTTATCCTTCAATTAAAAAAGGCATTTTAGATTACTTATTCATTTTGAAGCAAAGGTGTATTAAAATATAATACTACTAATGCCTCAAAATGAATCAGTAACCTACAATATTGCATTTTTAATTGAGCGATAAAAATCGGCAAATAGGCAAAAATCCGCAACTTACTAATTACGTACGGGACATCTGCTGTCACAAGACCTGTAAGAGTAGTGCATCTTTTGTATCACGGGAGCGGGCGGTGATTTTCCCCCTTTAAATGGCGAGATCCATCCGTTGGCTCACAGGTTTTTTCCACCCGCAGGGCACCGCCGCAGCCGGGACAAGCTCTAAGCCCCCGATTGCTCTCCTGGCATGTGTGGTGTAGTGCATCTAAGTGTATGTAAGAGGTGGTGATGTGGCAAGAGAAAGGACTTGCGCGTGGTCCCTGGCTGGCTCTTTTGTTTGGGTACTACTCTGGTAATCTCCTGAGGTCGATCCGAGAAAGCACTTCAACTTCAGGCGGCTACAATTGTCAAGTCAGCAACTGAATCTGCCCTTCTTTCTTCTGTCAACATTTCTGTCAATTTGTCAACTTCTTCAATCTGTCAACAATTTGTTTTTCTTCTGTCAATTTGTCAACAATTGAAGCATTCGGGTGTAGGGAATAATTTCGGACATTTTGCAAAAGTAAAATTATTAACATTCTGCATCCTTCTTGAAAATAAGAAACATGGGCTCTCTTTATATCATGTTAGTTTTAGAGTCCAAAAATTACCAATGAAAATATATTCATACTTTATGTTTCATTAGTTGTGTGCAGCGCGTTTCCGTTAGCTAATACGATCATTGCACTTTCGTAATTAACGTGAAATGTGTCAGCTACCATTGTTTCCACCCGAACTCCTCAAATGTAATTACTGTAAATGTAAATATTTCAGTCGTTAGGCGGAAGAGCAGGCTTTATGGCCTGATCCTCTCCAGAAATAAATATTATTATTATTATTATTATTATTATTATTATTATTATTAATGAATTCGACCTAGCTATGCAGCTGTTGTCGAAAATTCTGACCCGTCGCGACTCGAACCAACGCTTCGAGAATCAGAACAACGTTTCAAAAGCTCATAGTACAAGAGCTTCGAAGGTCGGATCAAAAGGATAGCAGGGAATCATAACACCCGAAGACCGCGAGGAGAGCCGACCACTTAGTTTCGCCAGATACTCCAAAGTTAGGTAAATCTTAAGCCACAGGCAAGGTCCAACAACTCTCCAACGCCTATAGACTCGTTGTTTCCATGTCGTTCCAGATCAGATAAGCCATAATCAGAACATTAGAACCACTGCCCTACAAGGTCAAGAAAGCGTCGGTAGAGCAGGAGAAAAAAGATCGGAAGAGCTTCAGGAGCACAAGGTCATAAAAACTCGGCAGAGCATGGCGTAACACATGGAGTGCCGATGTGGCGTTTCGCATTGGGCAGCGTGTAGGTTCAGATGAACATTACAAACCAATACGTTCAACGACTGATGTCGTTGGGTAATGGTGTCAAAACATACAACTAGAAGTTGTAAAACTGGTGTACATTCAGTTCAACCTAACAAGTTAATTTATATATGAATATAATAAGTTATATTGAATGAAATGAAAATAATATAATTACTGGAAGGAAGCCTACAATTTTAATATTCAAGTGGATAATTTATTAGTAAATTGAATGAATTAGTTGCTCAAACAAACTTTATTATCTCAATCACGGCTTCATTGTATTGGGGATTTCGTTTTATACAACTAGTGTTGGTAAAATAGCTCGTACATTACCGCCCGTATTTTCTTGCAAAATTGCACGAAAAATACTCAAATGTTCGAAAAATTATACATAACCTTATTTCAAAATCTATCTTCAAGGAACACACTTCATTAAGAGAAAAATCTCTATCTTCAGTATTTTAGTTGTTGGAAGTTCCCGAAAAAAGTTTGAATTTTTGAAATTTTGTAATTTGTAAGTTTGAGTTTTTAAGAAACATGAGACCTGCACTAGTCTCTTAAACGTACTTTACACTATCCAACAAGAAAATTTAATAAAAAACTATGGAACAATTTTTTTGAAAATTTGGAAAATTTCCAATGGGCTTTATGTAAAGTACTCCCCAAAATTAAAACATAGGTCTCAACTTCAAGAAACCGCAACATCACTCACATCGATTGAGAAATATCAATTTTGGAGAAAAACGGCTGAACGGTTTAGGCGATAGTGTTGTTCACAGATGGACGGACAGACGGACGGACGGACGTTTTCTCCGTCATTCGATTTTTCGGGATCAACAATCCAACAAACATGGATTCTGGTTCCACTATGCCTTAGAGAATGTTTTCCCTTAATTTAGCAACTGGATCTATTTATATTTGTCACCATGACATTGTAATAACAATATTCTGCCCAAACATTCGCTGTTTTAGCGCAGTACTACGTAACTTTGTCTCTAATTCATACCAAGAAACTAACTAGACAAATGTGTCGAGTAAAAAGTAACGTCCCACAGCGGCACCGTAAGTTCAACTCTCATCTCCGAGCAGCCTGCCGATTGCTCCGGTCCGTGAGGCTACCTCAGCCTCCCCTTCAACGCCTCCCCACCACGCCCTTTCCTTGCCTCCGCCCCTCTCCCCTCGCCTTCCCGCGCTTCCAGCGGGTCGTCCGCGCCCTGCCGCCACTGCCACCCCCTCTCCCTCCCGCCCGCGCCGCGCCACATGCGCCCCTGCGCCGAGCAAACTCGGGCGCCTCGCGCGGTGCGACCGCCGCGCCGGCGCCAATGTTGACGCACGGGCCATGTTTCAAGCGTAACGCCTCGCCACAGGCGGCGCAGGAGGCGGAGGCGACGCCCCGCACTCCCCTGCCACTCGCGCCCTTCGGCCGCCCACGCGCCACGCGGATGGCGCCGAGAGCTCTACGCCCTGTGGCACTTGCCTGGCTAACGCCCACACGCCAACGCCCACGCGCCAACGCCCATGCACCACAGCCCACGCGCCAACGCCCATGTCATAACATCCATTTTCGCCAACGCCCCAACGTCCACGCGCCAACACCCACGGCACCAACGTTCGCACACTAACACCCACGTGCCAACGCCCACGCGCCAACGCCCTCACACCAACACCCACGTGCCAACGCCCACGCGCCAACGTCCTTACACCAACACCCACGTGCCAACGCACACGCGCCAACGTCCATGAGCCAACGCTGACGTGTTAACGCCCACACGCCAACACCCACGTGACAACCACTACGCGCCAACACCCACGCGCAATCGCCCACACGGCAACGTCCACGCGCGAATGTTCACGCGCCAACGCCCATTAGCCACACCCACAAGCGAACGCGCATGCGCCACACGCCAACGCCAACGAGCCAACGTCCACGCGCCAAAGTCCACCCGAGAACCTCCACGCACTATGCCCAGGAGCCACCGTCCACGAGCCAACGGCCACGCGCTAACGATGAAAAATCTACGGATTTATGGTACGTCGTTGAACCGCAATCCCAGTGGACAGGTTGTTATCTGACCATACCGTCACATGTCTCCTAAACACACGAGTGCTTCACGCGGATTTTCGTTTAGGTCGCTTTAGTAGATTCTGTGAAAACTATCGTATAATCTACTGATTGCTATCATCTAAAAAACTACTAATAACAAACACACCTCACTGCATGAACAACGCAGGAGTTGGGAAGTCCCTACACGAAATGCCAAACAAGCAATGTGCTCCCATGGTGTCTGCCCAGGGCCCACATGTGAGAGCCTCACGGCACGCCCTCCAACGCCCTTTGTTTCGCTGATTCGCGTCCCCCCAGCCCCTCCAGGCTCACGCCCCGCTCCCGTCTTCCTCCACCCCCTTACTCTCCGCGACCTTGTCGATGTCGCCGACCCCTTGCCTTCTCTCTTCTCCGCTTCCCTTTCTCGCCCTCCCTTTCCTTATCTCCGTATCTCGCCTTTTCCGCTTTCCTCTCCTTGCTCTCATCCTCGCCTACCTTCTCGCTCTCCCCTACTTTTCTCTCCACGCACCAACCGTTCCTCGTCCCGCTCCCGTCCCGACCGCCCTCCCCGCTCCGCATCCTACCCATCCCTCCGCGCTTTCCTCCGCCACCAGCCCTCCCCTGCCCGTTGTTCCTCGCATGCCTCTAGCCGTGCTCCGCCGCCACCCCTCCCACGGCGGCCGCAGCGGCGGGGGCGGCAGCGCTATCTCGCAATACGAAACGCGTTATAAGGCGCTTAGCGAGGGATTACAAGCGCCAAACGCGGCGCCGGATCCCGAAAGAAGGTAAGGAGCGCAAATTGGAACACGAAAGATCTCTTCCTCTCGCAAAATGTATATTACTAAATCGGGGATAAGAATATAAATGAACGAGTCAAAAGAAAATAATTAAATGCACGTTATTAAATATTTCGCCAGACTGGATTACACGTTCTGAACCAAAGCAACATTTCTTGCGATGTGAAAATGAAGAGGGGAACTGCTGTCATAAAGGGAGAACGCCAAACTCCTTTTTGTGTTGAAGTACAAGTGAAAGGAGGAAAGATTGCTGCGTGAACGGAAGTATGAAACGAGATGCTGAGTGTTTGAAAATTAATTCCATAATTTCATGTTTTAATGGAGAAACTTTGCTATTAGATCAAACTCCATCTTCTTTACAAAACCATTAAAATATAATTTGCTAAAACATTACAAAATTGTTTAATAATAAAGCTACATAAAGCTACAAAAAAAGACACTGTTACATACTACATGATCACAGTTCATGTATTTTATAAATTTATTTTGCAGCAAAATAAATAAGGACGATACAAAATCTTCCTCTGAGAGTTTATTGAAAGTTAATTTCTTAACTACGAGTAGATTTATATTAGTAATGCAGTAATATATAAAATTATAAAGCTACTAACATCCTATATTTGTAACTTAGTAGTAGGTGTTTCTTATTCCGAAAAGACTTGAAACCAATTTGTCTTACATTTTTGTTATTTTTAATTGTTTAAGTGCTCACAAAATTTATTGTTTATTAGTTATTCGTTCTTTCAGATAATCTACTAAATATGGAATGTCAAATAACATGTATAAAAAATTGAAACTTGAGAAAGACAAATTTTGAAGTAATATTTCTCAGTTTACGTTTTATAATGATGCTGATTTCAATTCAATTTCCCAACATCCCTTCGATCAATTATTAAAAGAGTAATTCTCTCCTCAAGAGATGTATACAGCTTATTCTAATTTGTTATATTTAATGAATCCAACATATACATATTAAATAGTTTTAAGTACAAAATAATACTTTACGTCCTATTTATGTCCTCTTACTTGTTATTCATGTATTTGAAATGAAACTTTTATTGCAGTCATTGTAGAGTAATAATCACATTGGGTACGATTATCTGACGAGTTAATATTACACAAGTTAAACTTCAAACTTATTCCGACTTCGCAATGTTTCATTCTGAGAATATGTAGCCTACTTGCAGACAGGTAACATTTGATGACAACACTTTTGGCTGCAGTAATTTTGAAATAAAAATTATATATTTAAGAATAAAAAAGAAAATAAGCCCAACCAAATAAGAACCTGATCACGCGCTCAGACTTATTTCCAACTTTTATAACTTGATGTCCACAACATAATAAACGAGTCCTGAAAAATTTACTTGCGGAATTCTATAAGCAAAACTAGAAACAAATTAAAACGTACTTTCTTGCATTGTTTGCAAAGAATCCATACAATCATAATACTATTTGTATAATTTTTGAAAAACTCAAAGATGACATCAAAATTACGTTTATATAATGTAATTTAGTATTAGATTTAATGAAATCATTTCTCAAGAATTTTTCAACATTTCTCAAGAATACTGCACAAAAAGAGGATATTTACAGAAGAACATTTTTTATGTACTAAGAATATAAGGCTGCAGTTCTGTAAAACAATGCAGCATGCAATGCATAAGGCTGCAGTTCTGTAAATGGCAAATATTTCATCGCAGGCGGTCTGTTCCTCAGAGGCATGCTTTGGCGCGACTTCAACTGTTTCGTAAGCACAGAAGCACTGAGTATGAGAAATCTGTCAGTACCCGCAGTACGAGACCAAGAGCAATAACACGATCAAATATTTGAATTTTTTCAGTCAAAATTGAAACTGTTTCATTGTTTTTCTATTTTCCCCGAGTTCCTCGGTATCTAACCTAGCAACCGACCCCTCCCGCATAGCCGAAAGCGGAATAGCTTTTTTACCGTCTGCGTGCATTGGAAATTAGCGATCCAATATAATCGTTATTAATGCACCAAGGGCGTTCCAAAGATTCTAATAATCGAGCGGCGTCGAAAAAACCCGATGCCCTTATACCGAGAGATATTTGTCGCTTGAGGTCGTGGTAATCATTTAATGCCTATGGCACATAGTATATGGTTTTATTGTTTATCTAATTTCATTGATTCAGATTTACTTATTTACTAATGAAGTTGATTAGAGATAGGTTTCTTTAAAATTTTAGACATTCCACTTTTTTCCCGTGTTTATAATTGCTGCAAACGTAACGTTTCGACAATACATTTAATAGCCATCTTCAGACGTCTATTCTAAAAAATGGTCTTAATCGGTTGTTAATTCTAAATTATTTACATTATATACATTTTAACATTTTTATTTGTTGAAAGCAATTTGAGTTAAATTTTAAAAAAAAACATGTTGAGAATTAATCTAACAATTTCAGAGTTAGGAAGTTTTAAAAGTTCTTCCCGATTCTCTAATTTTTCCTTAAGATATCATAAATTAACAGGTGAGGCAACGAATGAAACAGAAACAATGTCGAATGGAACAATTATGCAATTATTGCGAATACATATTTACGTACTTCTTTTACAAATTGGAAGCTATTTTTCCCAGAATACATATAGTTTTTATTCAGTAGGCATTTTAGTATGGTGTTTAGAAATTTGGATAAATTGTACAAAGGAGAAGCTATAGTAAATGTGCGGTTGTAAACACCTCATTCAAAAGCGCGCCAGCCAGGCAGCGCTCGGCAGCGGGCAAGACGGCTAGTGAGGGCAACGACCAGGGAAGACGCTGGCGAATAGGCAGCCAGCAGACGTTTGGCGAGCCTTCACCCCAGGAGCGAGTCTGCGGCGCCGGGGACTTTATAAGCCGGCGCCGCCACCGCCGGGGCAGTTCAGTAGTAGGAGTACGCCTGGAGTGCGCTGTAAGACAGTGTGTAGAGAGTGAGTAGTAGCGCGAGTTCGTAGTGTAAGTACGTTCGGTGAGAGTTGAAGAGTCGTCACGCGATAACAAGCGGTCATTCAGGACGCGTAGTCGGTCTGGTGATATAGCTTATCACGGTGACGAGAATATAGAGTCTCATCGAGTTGAGTAGTGTAATGAGTCAAGAGACGGTAGTAAGTTCAGTGACAGTGACACTCGAAATTCATCCAGGGTCAGTGTAAGAGCTGCGTTATCAGCCGTCCGCTTATCGCAACCGAGAAAATAGACAACAGTCTACATACAGCATCAACTGTGAGTACAATATCCACCCAAGCACAGGGTGACCTCCCTGGGATTCAAATTCTCCATGGCTGCTCCAACTCCATCGGAGCAGCACATGGAAGAATCTGCAGCGCAGAGAAGACTTACTTCACCCACAAAGACTTCAATAACAATTAGTAGGAAATTATTAAAAAAATCATACACCATCGGTAATCAGTCTCTCTCAAGAGAAATTAGAAAAGATAAACATCGTTCAAAGAGATACCATGAAAAAATTGAAGAGTTATTTGGACATTCATCAGATACTCAACACGAATTAAGCAAGGAAATTCAAAATCCAAATATGATATAGAAAATCCCGTAACAAAGACGAAGGGATACAAATCCCTCCCCCTAACTATAAAGGATTTCTTGCTATACCAGAGCATGTACCATCCCCATCCCAATCTTCAAGAAGATCCGATCCGAATGAGAAATCCTCTGCCAACAGTCACGTCAAAACCACAGAAGAAAACATGGAGATACCAGAAGAACAAATAGTCAATCGCGGAAGTGATGAGTGGTTTACCCTCACAAAAAAATATTTTCAAGCTTAGACCACCAATACCCACTCAAAACCGCTTTTCTCCTCTGGAGCGCATGGATACTTCGATGTCGCAAACGCGACACAACTAACTACAGCACGTGAAGGCAGTTTTTCACATGCTACACCTAGTCAAAGTGAGCAGAAAGACAACACCCATGCGAGTACAATCCCCACAAAAACATCTGCAAGCAATACTTTCCAAACACGGAAACCGCCACCCAGAAAATGTATAGGAGACATTCAAGTAGAGCTCGAATTCAATACACCCCTTTTAATGCAGCGTTTGCAGCTCATCACCAAGGGTCCCATTCATGGGGTACGAAGTGGAAAACATTTTATTATTAAACCTAGCAACATGGAAGACCATAAAGCAGTCGTTTCCGAGCTTGCAGAAATGAAGAAAGTGCAACCAAACTCTACTTCATTCTTTTTCCATAGAGCAACAGAAGAACGAAGACACAGAATTATAATCAAAGGACTACCCAAAGAATTGACACTCTCTGATCTAAAAGAAGATTTAGAAAAATATATAAAAGTTCATCACATCTCTGAGCTTAAAAAACAAATTGGCCGGACTGACCACAGTGTTAGAAAAAACTTACATCCCTCTAGGACTATACCTAGTTGAAATAAATTATGCTGATATAGGAAAACTACAGTCAATCCATCATCTCCTTCTTCATCGTATAACGATAGAAAATTACAGGGCCGGTGACAGATTTCCACAATGCACCAACTGTCTTATGTGGAATCACACCCAGCACCAGGTGTTACAGATCCCCCAGATGTCTAATGTGTGCGGAAGATCATCACATTTCTCAATGTCCCCAGGGACAAACCTGTGAAATGTGCGAATTGCCAGAAGGATCATCCCGCAAACTTTAGCGAGTGCGCCTTCTTGGAAAGACTCAAACAAAATCGCCAGGCACAAATCCTAAAAGCACAAATTCAACAACAACAACAACAACAGCAGAATAACTCAAGAAACCAAGTACTTTACAGTTCTTCGTACTTATCTGAGTTTCCTGAACCTCGTCGTGTTTTTAAGTCTAGACTTACTGATCCATTTACTTCCTTCACTGACATTCTTCAAGGATCTTCACAATCAAATTCTACTTCCAACAATTCGTCACCATTAGGTTCCGACCTACAAGAACTATTGAAACTTATCAAGTCAATCAATATTAAAGGGTTGATCGAAGCATTAAAACAAGCCCTTAGAAATTCTGAGAAGTAACGAGAATGGAATGAACAAATTTTTAGCAATAGCAGAAATATTATCAAATCTTAATATCTAATGACTCAATACTCAACAGAGAAAATGAAGATAATTCCAGTTGTAACCTGAAATATGGGAGGTGGTAGTCAAGAGAAAAGAGCGAAACTTATACAATTTATAAATGATTACTCACCTCAAATCCTACTACTACAGGAGACCATGTTAAGCCTAAGAAACGATTTACTTTGCCAAACTTTTACATCTACAGAGACGACCGACCTACCCAAGGGGGCGGTACTGCAATAGCCGTTAAAAAAACCCTCCCCCATACAAGATTACAAACCCCACAACTGGAGGCCTTTGAGGCCACAGTTGTGGAACTAGGCACTCTGCAAGGATCCATTACTTTTTCATCTGTATACAAGCCACCAAGCGTAGAAATGAGAACTAATGACATAACCAAACTACTACAATTGGGTAAATCCCATATAATAGCAGGAGATTTTAACAGCAAGAGAGTGGAATGGGGCAGCACAACCAACGATACATCAGGAAATATCCTTTATAATTACATTGAATCCAACAGTAACCTCCAAGTAACCCCACCCCCAACTCCGACGCATATTTATCAAGCTAACCACATCAAACCCTAGGCTTTTACATCCATACCAATGATATGCATCCCACAGTCCCACAATCCCTTCAAGAACTTTCGTCCGATCATTTACCCGTTATAACCACACTGCAACGTACGCTTTTTCATTACTCTCTTCCCCCTTTCCAAAATGCAATGTAAATTCCAAAAAAATCAAATTATTGGCCTCATCGCATCTACCCTCCACTCTGCAATTAGAAAGCGAAGAACAAGTGGACTCCGCAATCAGCTATTTCAACAACAAAATCAAAATATTCGTCAGAAATCCAAAGAGTATAATTCAAGCCCGGAGGGACTTCAAAATCACAATAGACTTCCATCAGAAATCCTTAACTTAATCAGGAACCGCCGCCGGGCACCAAGACGTTACTATAGGACAAGAGACTCTGAAGATAAACAAGAATTTCTTAAAGCAAGAAGAACATTACAAATGAAGCTCAGAGAGTATCATAATCAACAATGGGAGAACTACATTAAAGAAAACCAAATACTAGGAGGAAGAGACTTCTGGAAACTACAGAAACAACTACGAGCTGGCACCTCAGCCCATCACAGCGCTAGAATGGCCAAACGGATTTGTTACGTACGATCCATTTCGGCAAACTGAAATTTTTGCTGATGTTCTCCAAGAAAGATTCACTGCTCACCAATAGACGAAATCCTACTACAAACACAAAGAGGTGAAAAAGACGAAAGTGACTCAGTTACTGATGGAGAATCAAGTGAAATTGTCCACGAAAACGAATTGAATACATCTTCGGTGACGACGAAGGAAGAAATAACTCAACATATCAGAAACATCAATCCCCGGAAAGCAGGAGGGCACGACAGAATTCCATCGTCGATCGTCAAAATTCTACCTTCCAAAGCCATTAATCTCATTCGTGCCTAATCTTCAATGCCTGTCTCAGACTTAGCTACTTTCCACCCATCTGGACAAAAGCTATCATCATTTTACTACCAAAACAGGGTAAACACTTAAAAAAATCCGAACAATTTTCGACCTATAAGTCTTCTACTCGTTTTGGGGAAAACTCTGGAACGAATTATCCTCGACAGAATGAAGGAAATTTTAATTAAGAAAAATGTAATTGTTCAAGAACAATTCGGATTTAAGGCTGGTCATTCATCAACGGCTCAAGCACTTCGATTAGCACTAGAGACTTCTTCAGTTTTGTCCTATGGTATGTCTATCCCAGCAGTATTCTTTGACCTCAGCTTTGCATTAGATACAGTGCATCACTCCCTTCTACTATTTAAACTCTCCAAATTTTTCCCGCTTCTGTTCTGGCAATACTTCGCAGCTTTCCTTCAGAATCGATTCTTTCAAACCAAATACAAATCCCATCTTTCATCCCTCAGGCCAATTGAAGGCTGGTGTTCCCCAAGGCAGCGTTCCCTCACCTCATCTCTTTTCCATATTCATCAATGATATGCCACAAACCTCAAATACCAAGTCGTTTCTCTTCGCTGATGACGTAGCTTTTTACAGCTAAAGCGCCCACACTGAAAATTCAATTGGCAAGACTTCAGAATGCCGTATCACTATTTGGAAACTGGTGCTCAAAAAACGGTCTTAAATTAAATGTAAGCAAATGCCAAGGAACAATTTTTTCATGTAAAAATGGCATATTAAACAACGTTCCGTGTCTCAATGTAAACAATGAATGCATTAAATGGACAAAACCTATCGAATATCTTGGTATAACAATGGATACGCGCCTCGGATGGAGTGATCATATTAAAACGTACGATCAATCATGTTTCAGAGAATATCACGTCCTCCTACCCCTATTTAGATCCAAGGAGCTAAGTAGCAAATCAAAATTACATATTTATAAGGCTGTTGTTAGAAGTACAGCAATGTACGGCTGTGAAATATGGGCCACAGCCTCTAAAGCGAATTTCAAAAAACTAGTAGTGGCAGAAAACTATTTTCTGAAAAAAGCTTATAAACTTAGACCCGACATTCCTCTGGAAATTTTCAAAACAAATATAAAACTCACACCAATTCATCAAAAAATTCATGATCAAGCAACTGAAAATCTGAAAGTGCAAATGAAGCATCCACTTTTTCAAAAATATGAACAATACGCCCACAAACCACCGAGATTCAAAAACAAACGAATTCCCACTGACTTACTACATGTACAAAGGCCTGCCCTCTATTTTTAATTGTTCAATTCCAGCCTCAGTACCAGACTAAAACTATCTAGTTGAATAAATTAATATTACTACTAGCCAGCAAAAGCTCCGACTGACTAGATCAGTACGAGCCATGCTTTCAAGAATAAATTACAAATCTACAAACATCAAGCCGGATGAGCATTCCAACAAGGGATGCAGGCCGGGCAAATACTGATGACTACCCACTCAGCAGGCCCCAGAGCAGCAGAGCGGCGCGTTGTGGCGGTGATGTGGAAGTGCCCCGTTAAGACTGTGTAATTGTGATTGTTGTCAGCCGGCGAGTAATTGTGTTGGAGTTACGGTAGCTTTGACGACGTGCATGTATTCAGGGACGTCTCGTGGATTGAAACGGTAACTTGTGCGGGGTGTAGACGGAATTTTCTTTAGTTACGGGATTGGCACATTTGTTGTATGAAAAAACTGTGACTGTGAAATAAAAACCTGTTTGACGAAGTCGGCCTGTTTTTTTGAACATAACAGTTTAATGAAATGTGTTTATCAAAAACAGATATTCAAATAATATCGTGTTGAATTCTACAATAATATGAGAAATTTGGCGTAATTTTGGATCAAATTTTCTTTCAATTTTTCAAAATTTATTTTTTTAACCATTTTACCTTAAAAACACAAAATTGTTTGATTACATTTTGACATGGATAGCATGAATGACTCTGAAGAGAATGGTGCAGGCCTCAAGCTCGTTGAAATCACTGATATTTCGAAAATTGAAAAAAAAACATTTCGGCGGCTTCCTACAACTACTATTGTGAAGATACATTTTTTTCTTAATGAAATATGTTCATCAAAATCTTCAAATAAGGTCATGTTGAATTTTACGATAATATGAGTATTTTTGGGTAATCTGGCCTCAAACTTGCCTGCTTCCAATTTCCTGCGCTTCGTGGATGTAATTTATATGTATTTGGAGACAGTTGGATGCTACGTAAGTCAGAATTTGTATATTATTCATATTTCTTTTTTCATTTCTTACATTCGAGCTTTTATTACGTTTACCATTAATATTATAGAAATTATTAAAAATATTTGATAATACTTATTTTTATGCGTGTTGCGAGTAATGGATTTTC
>JAHLJT010008446.1:1530706-1611040 GCA_031308135.1 Acheta domesticus | reverse complement strand
ACCGACTTGGACCCTCGGAGCGCTGCAAGTGGAGGGGCAGCGCTCAACCACTACGCGCACGTATCGGGAGGCGCGTCCCTGCTGTTGCCACTCAGAATGTACCAGAACCGGCGTGGACCGACGGCCGGTGGGCGGCCGCGCGGTTTCGCCCGGGCCGGCGCACGGTGCGCGGGGGTGAGGCTGGGCGCGATGACAGATCGGGGGCCCTTCCGGTCCCTCTCGCCGCTTCGCTTCGCAACATCCAGTTGCTGTTCAGTGACGAGGCGCTAAACTAAGAAAAATTATCTTGTGCTTTGTTGATGTTGGTGTGCCAAAATTATACCATTGAAGAATCCAAATTATTAAAAGCAGAACTGTTGTAAGAAGTAGCAAAATTAAAGCCACGTTTTCCTGTATATTCTATTGGATGAACGGGCCATGAAACACGGGCATGAGGTGATTCGATTGCCGCCCTACCACTGTCCCTTTAATGCTATGAGAAAATTTGGGCGCAAATAAAAGTTTACGTGGCAGATAAAAACGCAAATTTACGTTACCTGAGGTGGAAAGCTCATGAATGACGCGGTGGAGAGGACAACTGCAGACCATGGCGCATGTGGTAGGTCATTTTAAAAAAGTAATTTCGAAAGCATGGGAAGACGAAGGAATTGTGGAACAAAATTTTGAAGAACTTATTATTTCTCTTCAATCTTCGAGTTCTAACGCTTCGGAACAATCATCAGAGGAAAGTGAATCTGAAGTAAGTGGAGTGTTTCCTTTGTAACAGTAATTTGTTTGACAGTTAAAACTGTAAATAGTGTAAATATAACGGACATTCTTGTGATTGTAATGACAGATCGGGGTAAGTGAATGTGCTTCGTCGTTCTGTTTGGAAGTGGAGAGCGGCATTTGAAGAAGGACGAATAATGCAGTTGTGGCCAAGGCGCCTGCAGTCATCCACCCACTGAAAGTACCACTTGTCTTTCTATCACCGCGACCGGGTCCGGGCGGTCCTCGGCGCTCCGCCCCCGCCGCCCTAGCACGTGCTCCGCCGCTCTTGGCGTGGCAACGCCGCTCCACACCACAGCGCGCTCCCAAGTCGGTTCTTATTTTAATCAGACCATAATCATTAAGTATGTTGAATATTATATATATATATATATAAATATTGTTTCAATATAATCTCAGTAGTTAGGGTAAAGACCATCTTAAATTATGTTGCGGACCGCGGCTGAGCTGGAATTTGATATGTGCCCAATAAGCCCTTTTAAGTTGGACAAACCTGGCTTAAACTTTGAATCCTACCTTGAACCTTATTTAATTTAAGCCATACGTGTATTATTACTTTATTACACGTAGCATACTACACTTCTAATTCTAATTGTAATTACACGTAGCATACTACACTTCTAATCAATATATATTTTTTGTTCCGTAGCCTTTACGAGCCTCCTTCATTGTGCCTAATGTCAATAAAAAAAATAATAAATGAATTTTCAATTAATACGTATTTACTAAACATCAAAAACAGTGTAAAGTAATGGAGGTAGAAAAAAGTATAATTTCAGTTCACGAGCCAAATATGAAACCGTCTCAGCCCGACTCTGAATAGTTCAACGAAAAATAAAGAAAATACGAAATGTGAATGTGAAAGTGAATAATAACTAGGCTTTAAAGAACAAAATAATGGTGACGTAACACCACATATTTCTCGGATTATTTCAAAACGTCATTTAAAATTACGGGAAAGCTACTAGATTAAATAAATTACATGACGTTATTTTTATGAGAACATTTGACATTAGGTATTAATCTTTAATATTGTAATTGTAGGACGACACTGAAAATATTTATTTTTCTAACGAGGTGGGAGAGAACAAGGTGGGAGAGGAGGAGGTGGGAGAGGAGGAGGTGGGAGAGGAGGAGGTGGGAGAGGAGGAGGTGGGAGAGGAGGAGGTGGGAGAGAACGAGGTCGGAGAGAACGAGGTGGGAGAGAACGAGGTGGGAGAGAACGAGGTGGGAGAGAACGAGGTGGGAGAGAACGAGGTGGGAGAGAACGAAGTGTGGGAGAAAACGAGAAGTGAGAGGGCGTGAGATATGAGAGAGCACGAGGTATAGAGGGCACGACCTATGAGAGAGCACGAGTGATGGGGAACGAGTTGTGGGACAATGTGGGAGAGCACACGGTGTGGGAGAAAATGAGGTGTGGGAGGACACATCGTTAAAAAGGGCGCGAGTGCAAGGGCACGGGGTGTGGGATAACTCGGGTGTGAGATAAGGCTGCATTTGAGATAACACAGCTTCTGGGATAAAACGGCAAATGAGATAACACGGTGTGTGAGATAACAGAAGTGGGAAATCAAGAGTATGTGAAAACAGGGTGTTGGGTAGCACGAGGTGTTGGACAACAGAAGGATTGGAAGAGCATGCCGTGTGGGAAAAGGAGGAGGTGTGGGAGGGAAAAGAAGAGTGGGAGAACAAGAGGCGCAGAAAAGTGAGACAGTTCGAGGTGTGGGAGGGCACGATGAGTGAGAAGGCATGTGTGGGGAACATGAGGTTGGGAAGAGCATGATGTGGGGGAGAGCACGAGTGATGGGGAACAATCCAATGTGTGGGAGAGGTCACGGTGTGAGAGAGAACGAGATGTGGGAGTTAAAAAGGGCACAAGGAATGTAAGTGAACGGGGAAGGGCATGTTGAGTGAGGGGGCACTAGGTGTGCGAAAGCACGACGGCGGCACGCAGGGGACGACTATTGGGATGGTTGGATTCATAGAGTGGAATATGTGTGAGAAGGGTGGGAGGGAAAACGATAGATGAAATATGTGGGAGAGATATGAGAGGTGATATATTGACAGGCAAACGGTGTGGACTGGCAAGAATTGAAGTAGGTGAAGTGCGAAGAGCAGCCGTAAGAGGTGCAAGCGAAGGAAGAAATACTTCCTTAGTTAATGCCTTAGTTTACGTGGCGAGACTTTCACCGAGCGGAGAAAGTATTATCACGGGCGACGAAACAGGCGATTCTGAATTTAGCTCAGAGTCTTCTTTTACGCTTGAGGATCTTTACATGCAGTAAATCTATTAATATAGGACAGCCGGCGTTACTTCGCCTCTGAAGGAAGGCGTACGTAAGGATTTTTTCGCCTTTAAAAATCCACGGCTTCGATCGGGTTGGAACCCGCAAGCTTGGGTACAGCAATCCGTTACGCTAACCGCTACACCATTGCAAACCGCTAAAGAGGTGCAAGCGAAGGAGGAAATAAGGCGTGGAAGAGCAAAATGTGGAGACCGACAGGAAGAGTGGAATAGGAGGAGTTGTAGCAGTGCACTGGCGAATAAATTGCGAGCGGGTGTTGGAAGTGATGTAGCTTCACTGCGTTCTGCAGTGAACCCCGCCACATGGATCTCGTCCCATCTGAACCAGACTGTAGTCGCATTATCACGGTCGAGTCACCGGTTCGTTTAGGCGCCGACAATAGCACCAACTAATTTCATTGCGAGTTATTACTGAATTAATTACGCGCTCATCAATACGTAATGCTTTTCATCTGTACTTGCATTGAGCGTAAGACTTGCGGACTGTCGCACAATGATCCTTTTGTCACCGACGGCTTTTTTATTCAATCATTTGTCAATGGGAGCGATTATTTTTGTAATTGGCTTTTTGATACGGTAACCAGAAAAGTACAGTCGGGACTGCAGCTAGCTTTCAATTGTTAATATTTGCGCCCGTTCACGAGGAGAATTGGATTTCTCGTCAAATGATATGTGCATATCGGAGGAAAGAGGATCTGCAGCGATGGTTATGGTAGAGACACGGGAGTGACGGCTGAGTGAGTAGCTTCAGAGAGAGAGAGAGAGATTATTTGGGGACAAATGAACAATTTGGAGTTACTTTGAATGACATGAAATCTATATGAAAACGAAATAAAATATTTTCTGCAGCATCTTCTTTTACAACAGTGAAGTCAATGTTTTCTATCTGTGGCTAAAACCAGTTTAGCCTTCCCTTCAAACTACGAACTAAGTAAAGCAACTAATGTCACGAATACAAACTATCAGCATTGTGTACGCTCAGTTTTCCTAGGTATGGCGCTACCGAAACCTGCAGCAGGCTTTCGTTAAAGGATATGCATTTTTTGAGTATGCTTGGATGGTTCATGTGAGTCAAAATATTGGTAATGGTGCGAAATGATAACTCTGTAATCAATTTAAATAAAGACCGACTGGCATAGCCCAACAACCTTATCATTGCCACTGCAGCATCATTGTTGGGTTCCAGTCCCGATGGTGATGGTCACTAGCGACATAGCTGGCTCGAATTCAATGCCTGGAATAGAATTCTAACGGCTCGCTGCGTTTATCGGAAATTTTCCGCAGATTCTACGATCAACACCAGGAGGAGGCCGGAGCAGTACTATAACGTGTAACATTTACGTGAAGCAATGTGGGTAGTGTGAAAGATTCCACTCGAAATATAAAATAGTCACTTGATATCATACAAGTAGTGAAGGCTTGGTATCATGTGTAGCGTCATAAAAAAAATAATAAAAGAAGTTTTAGTATTTTCAATGTGTCACCCAATGAACAGCCACCAGATAAACGGCCTAGTCTGAATTTAAAAACCTGCTATATAATGTCAACAATTTCTGCGCCTGTCAAGAGAAAGTTATGAAACTTTTGTTTTTTGAATGATTCCCGTGTAAAGTGTAATTAAACGACTAATTTATCACATTTGATCAATAAATTATTAAATGAAGACTGAAATATCATCCTAAAATAATAAAATATCCTATTAAGTCTCTTTTAATTCTAATTTACTGATAACAGTTTCAATTAGTTTTATTTTCTGTAAAATTTGCTTTCGGTGACTAAAGTGCGTTTGAAAGAAAGGTGACAATAAAGAAAAGTAAAAATATTGCGTTTGATGTTGGTAACAACATATTATTATAAAAATATTTAAACCTAGAAACACCATTTCACGTTTTACAGGAATTAGATTATTGTAAATTTAAGCACATATTGTTTGTAGAAGGGCATCTAAAACTCTATAAAAATTGTTTAGATGATTGTTATATTTCTGAGATGTAATTAAATAATTGCTCTGAGATGGCTGATAATTCCACTCTAGTATCAATAAGTCCTTGAATTGAAATATCCTCATATTTTACATTTATTATTCGACATTTACGTTTCAACTGATTAATACCATTATTCTCAAACAAATCAGAGTCAAAATCTAAAATAAATCTATTTACAATTGGTATCACATGTGTGTGATCAACATGGTGTTCATCCCTTTTGGGATACTTACGCAACGCGGAGGAAATCAGTTTTCCGCATCTTTAGTAGTATTCGAAATCAATTTGAGCAAAGAGCGGTTAGTCAGAAAGAAGCCGTTCAAGTCAGCCCCGCGTTATTAAAGATGAAGATAGAGATAAATTTATTTAAACTGCACTTGGGTATAACTCGGTGGCAGCTAAACATACATAAATAAGGTAATGTAACAAACATAACATAACTAACAATTATATGATATTAATTATAGAAAGAAATACCGTAAAACACATACAGTATTTTCCCAGCGTTAGGTCGTCGGAACTTCAAATATTTTTCTAGGGATCCGATATATAACTAAACGCCCCAACTCAGCCCTGCCGGTAGCCGATTGGTGCACAAGGGAGGTGACAAGCGGTGTAGAGCGTGGAGGGGCGGACGCAGTGCCGGGGGCGCAGGTGGGCCAAGGCCGCGAGGAGAGCGGGGGCGGGGGCCATCGCTGCAATGGTTGGGGGAGCAAGACGGGATTGGGTGCGACAACGCGAAGCGGAGTGAGCGCTCGCGGGGTGGGGCGAGTTCGGGCGGAGCGGGGTGGAACGGGAGCTGGGTGGTGAGATTGATGTAGGATGGAAAGTGGCCGGGTGGGGCGGGAAGAGGGGAGGGCTGGCAGGGGGAGGTGGTAGAGGGCGTGGTGGGGCAGGGCGGAGCAGGGTGGAGCAGGGCAGGGCGGGTAGAGCAGGTCGGGGCGGGACGGGCAGGACAGGGCGGGGCGAGGCGGGGCGGGGGCGAGGCGGGGCGGGGCGAGGCGGGGCGGGGCGAGGCGGGGCGGGGCGAGGCGGGGCGGGGCGGGGCAGGGTAGGGCAGGGCAGGGTAGGGTAGGGCAGAGTAGGGGCAGAGTAGGGCGGGGCAGGGCGGGGCTGGGCGGGGCTGGGCGGGGTGGGGCGGGGCGGGGTGGGCAGAGCGGGGCGGAGCGGGGCGGGGCGGGGCGGGATGGAGCGGGGCGGAGTGGAGCGCGGCGGAGCGGGGCGGGGCGGAGCGGAGCGGGGCCGGACGGGGCGGGGCGGGGTGGGCAGGGCGGGGCGGAGTGGGGCAGGGTAGGGCAGGGTAGGGCGGGGCAGGGCGGGGGAGGGCGGGGCAGGGGGGCTGGGCGGGGCGGGGCGGGGTGGGGTGGGCAGGGTGGGCTGGAAGGCGGGGCAAGGCGGGTTGATGCGGGGCGGTGCAGGGCCGGGCCCCATGTGCGGCGCTCCCATGTCGCCGCATATGTTACCGGCGGCTTCCACTCTCCTTAACACGGCCGCAGTAACTCTCCCCTGCACGTGGGGCCGCGAGGCGCTGCCCGCCGCTCGCGGCCACAGGCACGACGCTCGCCACGCCGCTACGCGGGGGACAGGGGAGGGGACCGCTCATGGTGGGACGCACTGAATGGAATGAGCCGCATGGGAACTAGATGGGGCGACTTACCCAGGTGACGGTGGACGGTGGGAGACGGCAAGATGACGTCGAGACACCGCGAGATAAGGGCATGCGACTGAAGTGACGTTGGGACATAAGCGGCGAGCAAGGGGATGACGTCGGGGCACTGAAGGGGAGGCTATCAAATTATGAAGGAATCTTCTGCGAAGCGGTTTAACTTCTCAGAAGAACGCATTGTTTTGCAAAATGTATTCATCCGCCACTCAAATGAGCCGATAGCTAGCTGTTAATATCTCCGAACGAACGGTAGGGTCATTTGTGTGAGTAGTTACAGGTCAGAGAGAGTTTTTGGGAGTGATTTAATTAGTTCGATATATTGTAGGATTTCACACAAACCATATCGATAATCATGTGAGAATATCAATATGAATTCTTTAATAGAAATATTCAATTTCACGTCATGGACGTCGAATGTAAACGGACAACCCACTATCCCAGAATTTCAGATTCACTTTACTTCCTTAATCAAAGAAAAATACGTAATAACAAATAGTTCTTTAAGTACAACACTTGATGTGTTCTTGTATTATATCTATATCAATACATTGATTCCCTGCAATGTTCTTTAGTTGGTGGAATGGCAATAATAATAGAAAGCATCACAGATCCAGTCAAAGTTAGGCAACGGTTTCAATGTAAACCATTAATACTCTTCATCCTTATGAACCCTTATGTTACACAGAGACGATCCCCCGATCAATAATATTCATAGGCAATGAAGGTCATATAATGGCCCCCGCCTTTTTTCCAAAATTCAATTCTCAAATTTTAGCTAATATAAGTGGGGAATTTTACAGAAAGATATACAAAACGCGTCCATAATAAAAAAAGAGCATGAATAACAGAGAACTACCCTAACAAACGAGCAACGGACCGCGCCCGATCATTCCTTCCTCTTCCTTTTCCTATCCTCACCTTTTACATACATGCTTACTCTAACACATGCCGGGAGACCGATCGGTTGCTTGAAACTTGTCCCGGTTGGGTCGATCCCCTGCTGGTGGGAGATACCTGGTTGGGCAAAAACCCCCGATAGTCGACGGTAGGTGGGCGTTGAATCTCGCCATCCAGCGGGGGAAGATCACCACTACCTCCCGATGACGGAAAACATCCACTAAACGTACGGGACTAATGACCTCTGTAGTTGTCGCGCCCGTCATCACTAACAATCAATCCACCAAAGAATCAACCTGCCAGCCGCTCGTGTTTCTTTTCTGCTCGCTCCGTCAGAGCCTTCAATCTTTTCGCCATGAGGAACTCACCATTTTCCCTCACCTCAACAACCCTGGCCACCGCGATTCCGCGGCACTTTTCGCAGCTTCTGCGCCTGCTTCTGCGCCTGGTGATGGCGCAGCCGCCGCTTGGGACGCGCTTTCTAATTCCGCCCGAGCAGCGCCGTATCTTCCCGCGCGGACAAGTCGTTCTGCGCCTCCACCGTTTCACGCACTGATCGTCTCGTGAAAAAGAGGGCGGCGGGGCGGCGACGGCAGTGGCGATGGCGTCTGCGGCTGTTTGTGTCGGTGTCGGCGGCGATGTCGATGTCGGTGGCGGTGGCGGTGTCGGTGGGGTGTCGGTGGGGTGTCGGTGGGGTGTCGGTGGGGTGTCGGTGGGGTGTCGGTGGGGTGTCGGTGGGGTGTCGGTGGGGTGTCGGTGGGGTGTCGGTGGGGTGTCGGTGGGGTGTCGGTGGGGTGTCGGTGGGGTGTCGGTGGGGTGTCGGTGGGGTGGCGGTGACGTGGGCGGTGGCGATGAATTTGGTGGTGGCGGTGAATTTGGCGGTGGCGGTGACAGAGGCCGTGGTGGTGGCCGTGGCTGTCGCCGCGGTGGCGGTAGTGGCAGGAGTTCTGGCGTTGGCAGAGCTGACGGCGGTTAAAAGGAGTGTATTTTAGGGGTGACGGGGGAAGGGGTAACGGCATGATGGAAAATGAAAACGATGTGTGTAGGCGAAGGCGGGACAGCGGGAAGGCGGGACAGCGGGATGTGGGGCAGCGGTGGTGGCGTGGTAGGCGGCGGGGCGATGGAGGTGGTGGAGAAAGGGCTGTCAGGGACACAGTAATTCCACCAGGGACCGAAACGCCATTCATTGGATTTCTCTCTGTTTATAAAATATTCTTACTGTCGTACTGTATGGCTTTAATACTGTTTTCGGAATTTTCATCTGACTGGTAGTTCCAGGTAAATATTTTGTCCATTTCATAGTTCATAATATTGTTTGATAATCGGGATTAATTCTCAATAGTGAATTTGTATTTTATTCTAGGAAGGAGAGGGGTGTTTGATAAATGTTATTCCCACCAACGAGCAGTCTCCGGATTCATTATGGATGCACAAAATTAAATAGAGCCATTCTTCGTTAACATGAAACTATCTGGATTTCTATAATATTTTTCGCGTTTTCACTGTTTTTCCCAATTCGTAGCTAAAACAATGTATTTGAGGACTAGATGAATTTACAAGCTTTATTTAATACATTATCAATATCGCACCAACAAAAATCTATAATTTAACAAGTAGTCGTGATGTGCATTATTATATACTGCTTTTTACTTTACAAATTCACATACTTCACAAAGTAAAGAAAAAACAATTCTGCAGAAGTATGCGCAACATTTTACTAAAAAACGTCCATAGTCATACGCGACCAATATTATTATTTAGCTTATGGCAATCACACATGGCCCCCAGCCACAACATGAACACAAGTCAAAATCCAACTATTACCAAAATCACCGCATCGACTGACCAGCACAATAAAAACGAAAAAAATAATAATAAGAAAAGAAACTTCAAGCACCCACAAGACCAGCTCAAATTTCGATCCTTACAATCTAATAGGTAGCCTCTCAATCCACTCGATCGCCGAGGGAGGAAGAGTATTCACATCTGATCCATCACCCTGATATGCCGTTAGTTCCCATTCTTGAGCAATGTGAGTGATTGTTTGGAACTCCGCACCACACTCGCAACCGGGAGATGTCATTTTATGCAAATACACTATACAAGTGGAACAAACACCATATCCTGTACGTGGTCTGTTAGCTGTCTTCCAGATTCTTCTCGGCAGCTCAAAACCTGCAGGAGCTTCATTATATTTTAAAGGTGTAACGCCACCAATAATGAATCCCGTCATCTTAACACCAATAATGAATCGCCACAATATCCAACGCAAATCGTCATTATAAAAGCATTTGTGAGCATTGTAGAAGCATTTGTGAGCATTGACCTTGACAGCTTACTGGAGATCACGTATGAAGAAGGACTGTCAAGGAGCAGGGCAACACCACAACGCCCGTTCCAAGTTCTCGACCATCTAGGCATGACAAAGTCGCGGGCAAGGTAATACCTTACTAGAGCTCGCGGGCACTGCTTTGAGGTGCGTCCAGAGAAGTTGGCGCGAGACTTAAAAGAAAGGATTGTACAAATTCCTCCGGAGTGGCACTGAATACCTGGCCCATGACAGTCTTTGGGAGAGGTTACCTGACAATTATTGTCACATAATTAGCTATATTAACTCCAATTTTCTCGTTAAGACAAAGAGATGATCCCTTGAAATGAAATAATACATCAGTGCAATTTCAAATCCTCAATTGAATGTAAAATTGAAAAAACTGAATCAAAACTATCTTGATTTTGTTCAAATCTTTACATAAGAGTGATATAAAGGCATGAAATTTCTACGTTCAAATTAGCTTTAACACAAAGGTTAAAGTTAGGTTTAGGACAAATATTATTTTCTGTTAAAAGAGCTTTCCATCCGCAAGCGACAATTGTTACCTTAGAGACTTGTTAAATCATTTCACATCATTGCTAAATACCATAAATAGCTGAATGATTTAGTAACCCAACAGAAAACGAAAACCATGAAATAATTCGCCATTCGAACATATGCTTTGTCACAAAGCGAAGATGTTTATATTAGGAAGAATTTAGTAAGACACTAAACATCAAAGAGTAATACGTAGTGTAGAAAATAAACATAATACAACTATCGGTTATTTGAAAAACTTTTTGCAAACATGTTTTCGTATGAAGCAACCATACACTGCCTCGCGCAGCTTCAGCTTGAGCATGTACAGCCCCGGCTTTTAAGGGGAAATGAGTTCGGGGCTAGGGGAAGTTGCGCTTGCCCGTACGAGCGCCGGGCTACGCAGACGGGCAAGTTTGACGGGCCTGATCTAGACTACTTACAAATCAGAGCAAATATCACTTGTTTATCTCCGATAGGTTGAAATTTCCTGCCACAGGTTCATAGGCCAAAGAGACCATTTTTTTGATGATGATCACAGCAGGAGTACAGAAACATTCCAATACACGCAGCAGATTACTGTGTATAACTCGGAAATAATGGACATTTTTTTATTTGTAATTGTATTTGTACTTTCATGTTTTTGCATTCTTCCACCGGACAACATCTGCCCAATTGTAAAATAAAATTTATATCTATATCTATACATCTATATTCTCAAAATCGCATTCTGTCTAAAAATGCATGACTTGTTTCTTATGAGTTTACAAAATCTACATTGTACTAAATGTCGGGGTATTTGCGATTCATGCATGGAAACACTTTTCAAACTATGATTTCCGAAGTGCGGCATGTTAGCCACGGGCCTTGAAGACATATTTAATTAATAATAGTCGGATGAGAAAGTAGATGTGTTACGTATTAGTTAAATAAAAACCACAGGCGTTCTCAAGGAGTAGACAGCCGTCTCAACCCATTCTTCAGATGGCAGAGTACAGCTTAGGGTACGGTCAGAATGTATCCGTTTTCGGCCGAAGAAAAGTTTGCGCGCGAACGGCCGACTGCTTCTGCCGACCTGACTGGTTACACAGCATCGGACTGCAAGACACCTGAGAATTAATGTGTAGAAGTAGCATGTAATGGAAGCGAGAAGATTACAACTGCCGGTTGAGATCTCTGCTCTTAAATTTCTTCTACTTGAAAATCAAAAGATGACTGGGTGAACCCTAATTTAGGCGATCGCGAAAATACTGGTGAATTTCATACCTTATATTAGTCATTACTGAAACAACCAGTCAAATGTTTACAATACACAAGGATGTCGCCTGATACTGTTTTTACATACTTGGAGCAATTAGAGATGAAACTGAAAAATGGTCGAATGTTAGAAAATGCATTTCTACAGATGAACAACTGTTCATAACCACAAGGTATGTGAGGTTATGTCCCATGTTTAAAATACGTTTTTTACTACGTTTGCTTCCTTCTTCTGCTATTTCATTTCATAATTTCCTGCTTTGTTCCTATTGTCTTCCGATGTCTTCCAGTGCATCTCGTTCGTGTACAAGTGAAACTAGTCTTCAACATTCATCTCCGACAGCTCAGATCGACCGAATAAAATTTATTTGATATCGGTCTGCCAAATTCAAAGTTCGGTCGTGCCCTCCAAAACTAGTCGGATGCAGTGTGATAGTACTTGCGCTCTAGTGAGGGTTTGATATTGTTGCGTCATGGCCGGGGCTGTAACAAGAATACACAGACGTGAACGGTTGTAAATATTGAATATTTATTCAAAATGTGCACCGACACCTGAAATTCCTATTTACAAAATTTACAATGGATTTTAATACGCGCCGGCTTCCTCCCCTTGCCTCCGTAGCCAGCACATCGGCGTGCCTCGAGCCGCACCACCCACGACGACCTACGGACGAGCCCCAGAACAGAAGCAGAAAGTGTTTCCGTCCGTGCCGTCTTATATACATACTGGCCAGCCTGCCGGCCAGAATGTCCCCGGGGTTCACAAACTTGTTTCCATGGCAGCGAACGTCCGGATGTTTCCTCGTCGCCCAAATATAGCCTTTTGTCTAGCGAAGCGTCCCGCAACTATTTCCCATGTACATTTCGACACTCTGAAATGCACGACTCATTTTCTACAATGCGACTGTTATGACGCCAAGATATATTCGACCGTAAACGGCCGTGATCAGACGAACGCGAATTCGGCCGAATACGGATCCACTCTGACCGTAGCCTTAGTCGCGACCCGGACTTTCCAACCCTTCGCTGCCTGTAGGAGACCGGCAAGCAGAAGCAAAGTCAGCACCGGCGGCGACGCGGGGGCGTGCAGCAGCCTGCGGAGGGGAGGGGGCGGGTTCGGCCGCAGACGCCTCGACGCGAAGGCAACTGTCCCCTTCCCGCCCCCCGTCGCGCCCCGCCCCGCCCCCGCCTCGCCCCCGCCTTTGTCGCGCGCCGCGCTCTAAATCCTTCAATGTGTTATCTGGAGAAGGCGATAACTGCGGGAGCATGCCGAGAAGTCTATGATTACGCTGCCATTGTTCCCGGCCTGTAATTACACGTAATAACAACAAAATCACGCCGGCCCGCTCCGCGCCGACTGGCGCTGCTCTATAATTAACGCGCAAATGATTTAGAAGCCGGAGAACACACGGAGGCTGAGGGCGTGCGCGCGGGGGAGGGGCAGGGGCGTGGCGGGCGGAGCCGTGGCGGGGAGCGGCGCGAACAGGGTGTTTTGGTTTCGCGAGTAGCGGAGAAGCGCAGTGACAAACGTAGAAGAGCAGCGGTGACTAGCGGAGGCGAAGGGCGGACATGGCCACGGTGGGGAGTCGCCCCCAAGGAGAGAGAGCGGCGAGGGGGGGTGAAGGGCGGCGACGAGGAGGGGGGAGGGGAGTGCTCGCGGGGAGTGGTGGAGCATTGGCGGGGAGCCTTTGTGGGGAAACACTGGCGGGAGGCATTGGCAGGTAGCATTGGCGGATAGCACTGGCTGGTAGCACTGGCGGGGATCATTGGCGGGAAGCACTGGCGGGTGGCACTGGCGGGTAGCACTGGGGGAGCACTGGCGGGGAGCGGAGACAATGGTGGCGTGAAGAGGTGTGGGAGCGGCGGTTGGGAACCAAAGCGGGGAGAGCTGGAGAGGATCAGAAGAGCGGTGGCGGGTATTGTGGTCGCGGGGTCAGTGGTAGAGAGAGGAACCAGCGAACGGTGGTAAGGAGCACACACGAGAAAAGAAAGAGAGAAGAATCGGGGAGTGGAGGGATAGAGAAGCGGCAGCGGGCCAAAGGATGCTCTTTTGTAAGCCAAAGAATGAAGGATGGAAGAGGGAGAATTGGGAAGAAGTGGAAGAAACCGATGGGAGATCTCGGAAAAAATAGGATGATGAGAGGGAGAAAAGAGCGCAGCGGGAACGGGGAAAAGTAAGGGAAGATGCCCGTAAGAAGGTCGTCTACGGGGTTCTCCGAAGGCAGAGCGGGAACACATGAGAACCCACTCGTCGTTTGCGCTGTCTCCCTTGTCGCGAGAACGGAACGAGGCGAGCGGACCTCTGTGGCTGCGAGTCGCAGCGCTTCGCGCGGGCGGGGACACCTCACGTACGCTTAACACGAGTGGCAGCGGGAGGAACGTGGACAAGGAAATGGGCGGGGCAAGCAGCAAGCACACGCCCGATCGCGTAGACAAATTACCTGAGATATATAGGGCTTCTGTGGTGTATCGGTCGATTTTGCGGGTTGAAACCCAATCGACACTATGGATTTTTAAGGGCCAAAAATTCCTTCCTACGGACGGATAATAAAACCAGTTGTTTCATGTTGTAGATTTACTGAATATAAAAGATACTCAACCCTGAAAAGGAGACTGAGCTAAATTCAAATCGTCTGTTTCGTCGCCCAAGTGATACCTTCTTTTCCTGACAGTGAAAGGAGCGTTGGGTAAAGGAATTCGTATTGTCAGGCGGATGAGCAGGTCTAGAGTTAAGGCATAATTCAATTGAAAACGCAAGATACGAAAGAGTAATGTTCCTGGGCGCTTCATCTTGGGTCATTAGTTCTGTAAGTATAGTATATTTTGAATAAACTCTCAATGTTCCGTCTTCTACGAAACGGGAGATACCGTTATCTGGACGTCGGTTTGCAGCTTCCTATAGGTATCTCCCTCACGTGCTGACCACAGCACCTCAGCTCTCAACTGGTCTCACGACATGTGAAATAGCGTGGTGTAAGTAGTCCCCGAGAGCCCCGATTATTACTGGAAAAATCATGAAAGACAATTTGAAAATATTTCGAGCTCTAGAGATCAAGTTATTATCTTTCTTTTTCGATCATTTTCTAATCCCGACTCGAATTTATTAAAATGTTCCCTACCTACATATGCATGTCTTCTACGACTGAGATCTCCAGGTAGTCTTTACCATGGCGATGACATCTCCCAATGCACTCTCCGTGCAGTCCGTGCAATCTTACTTCAGGCACTGATCTCAAGATTGACTGATTCCCCTTCTGTACTCTATTTGCACTTGCCGTCCCGAACAGTCGAACTCAATATCTTCTCTTCTTAGAGTCAGATTTTGAACAGCTAGGATCAGGTCTCTTACTTAAAAGTCTTCGCGCAGCCAATCTCACCAGGGGTATTGTTCCCTCGATATCCCAAGAATAGTGTTCATAGAGCTGACACTATGTTCTGTGATCTTATTTCCCCTCTATACTAAATGTACTATAACACTTTATATTACATTATGGGGGTGTCTTGTAATAAATGGTTCAAAATTCTATGGCATTCAAAATGGTCGAACATGATTACTTTTTGCCAATGAACATGTGATCGAAAATTTAATTAAACGAAGTTCCACATGCGACATTTGTCCCTGATTGATAGACAACTCCATATGTGCGTGTGTTTACAGGTTACGTTCTGACAAGATCAAAGGTTTTGCGGTTCCCTGCCGGATGTTGGCGGATTCTATGACGAAAACTGAATTACTGTACATATATTCATCGCCAAAAAACAGCAAAAGTGTATGTGACATGTGACAGGGGTATTAATACTACCCCTCCTGCCACCACCACCACCACCACCACCACCTCTACCACCACCACAACCACCACTACCTCTACCACCACCACAACCACCACCACCACCACCACCACCACCACTACCTCTACCACCACCTCCACTTCCTCTACCACCACCACCACCACCTCTACTTCTACCACCACCTCTACCTCTACCACCACCACCACCACCACAACCACATCCACCACCTTCTCTACTTCTACCACCACCATCATCGCCACCACCACCACATCTACCACCCACTACTATTACTACTACTAATGCAGTGTTCGCGCGTGCCCGTGCGTAGCACACTGGCCACCGCCGGTGGCGACCCCTAGTCCCGCGGGTTCAAGGGGAGCAGCAAAAACGGCTAATTACGCAGCATTCTATTTCGAGGCTTTTAATGATTTCATTTGCATTGGAATGGCCTTCGGCACCACTTAGCGCAGCGCACCCGCGGTCGGCGCCCCGCCCCCTCCGCACCCCTCCCCCCGCGCCGCTCCCTGACATGAACCCGCCACATCCCCGACAAGCCCCGCCTCTTGTTCGCCACATCTCCGCGACGTCCCAGCCACAACCCCGCAACGGTCCCACCACATCTACGCAACGTCCCAGCCACAACCTCGCCACGGTCGCTCCACATCCCTGCAACGTCCCAGCCACGCCACGGCTACGCTTTCGTGCCACTCCTTCCACGCCACCGGCCAGGCCGCGCAACACCACAAGCCCTTCTACGTCATGGCCCGCAGCACTACTCTCAAGCCAGTACCGAATTGATTGATTGTTCGTGAGGATAGGATTACGAAGAGGAAGGTAAAGGTCGCGCGCGTTCCGTGGCCTGCTTGTTAGGGTACTGCTCCGGCATTCGCCTGGTGTTGATCGCAGAAACCACGGAAAACTACCGATCAGAGCAACCGGCCGCGAGAATTCTCCTTCGGACAGCGACTGAATTCGACCTAGCTGACACGCTAGTGTCGAAAATCCTGCCGCAGTCGGGACTCGAACCTAAGACAGAGGGATTGCAGTGACATCAGTGGATGTATTGAGCTATATCTCCCGGTAAGTATGAATATGAGTAACGAATGTAAATATAAATATTTTAATTGTACGTATCTTCAGGGGGCAAAACCCTCGCCGTCAGGATTCGCCTCGCTTCGAGGTTTTCCTGCAACCCTTCAGCGCACCTCAATTCAAGGGAGGGGATAAGCCCCAGGGCAGTTCTGTTCAGGCGCGTGTGATGAAAGACTTAGACCACGGTGTAAGATATATAGGTGTGTCAACTAGCCGCCTTTGGGACAAATTTTCCGAACCCATTTTGAGGCAGGTTCCTCGCTTGTCCGTACGGTGCGCCCGATCGGTTTGGGTCACGGTGTAACTTATACATCTTAAGATTAAATCTTAAACTGTGACTAACTGCGGCTAAACTGTGGCTTAAATGACACAGTTTTACAAAACATTTCCTAACCATTTTCGTAACTGTTCGCTTTAGACTTTACCAATTCCATCGCGAAGCGACAAATCACTGACTTGAAATTAGAAATCAGCTGGCCACAGAGCTGTCGAATGGATCACGACCAATCACGACTTTGCCAAATGAGACCCAAAGATCGCAGCGCTTATATGCGAGAACTGTGAGAACTAGCGTCACATAAGCTTCAGTTATTTACTGGGAGTGAACACAGCTATAAATCTTACACTGTGACTAAGACCCACTATCCACTCTTCCTTTTACGAACGATTCCGCAATTTTATGGAGCGCGCACATACGGAGTGTGCTTTGTAGAACCTCAGGGGTCCGCAGCGCATGCGCGCGTTCACTAAATCTCCGGGACTCGTCAAAAAATGCGCGCGAACATCTGGTCAATGAGTACAAACAGGACGTGGCGTGGCATAAACAAAAACGTGCGTATAACCCGACTAAGAGAAGTGTAGGACTGAAGAGGGAACGGCGCATCTAAGAACTAACAACGGCGACAGTTGGGTCCCGCGTCAGCGCCGGGGTGGGATAGTCTAGTGCATTCATACTCTGTTCCAAAGTAACGAAGCATTTTTGTATAACATAGTACATAATGCTAATTAATCAGCCCAATTCTTGTAGCTAATTTTTTACAGAAATATTACTTTAACCACACGGAAAACACTTAATATTTTGATCACTCATTAACTATTTGATACACTTCTCCATTAAGTTGTATTTTATACGAATCTGGACGTTAAACAAAAAATTTCTGTTTTTCATGTACTCATGTTGTGGAATTTGTTGTGTAGCATGACTAATATGCGATTTCACTAGGGACGCAAAATACTTCCGTTCTTTTCATGGTTATCAGTGTTTATTAATATAATTATGGAACGCGTCGGCATTTTTCCGTGGTTTCAAATGGACTGTCACGGGTATTGCTGAACCTAACACGACATTACAAAAGGGCCATGTACACGTCATCGGTCCTTAGTTTCGATCAGTGCTTCAGTTTTCAGTTGCACTGAGTATACCAACAGCTCTGTCTCTTCTATCCCAAGCAAAACAAAGCGCAGTGCTGCCCTCAACGCCAGTCCCTAGACTCAGCTTGGTCAGGTTACAACTATGACTAACACGTTTTATTAATTATGAGAAAGGTTCACTATAATGCCAGAATAAACAATTCCTTTTTCCTCATGAATGACTTGTATTACTGTTTGCTATTCATACTCTTTACAGCTCCTTCTCCGGAGTTTGTGTTTTCCAGAGATTTACTTCTATATGTGCATATACTCAAAGCAATTTGATAGAATACTGGTCTCCTTTAAAGACTTTTTCCTCAGAATATTTTCTTTGAATTTTATGCGTTTTGTCATTACATTTGTTTTCCTCTGTTTTGGAAGATATTATCACACCATTTGTGATGTCCTAGCCGGATGGGATTTCACTAGTTTTTGTTTCGCATTCCGTATTGTTTAGGTCTTCGCATTTAGTATAATTACCATAGAGGAGCTAAAACAATTTCTCTAATAGCACGTTCCGCAGACCTCTTCAGTTGCCGTCAGTGCTACAAAAATAACCCACAAATCACTCCACCTGCAGACTTTTAATGTTATTGCAATTCGCGGTACTGAAGTGAAGTAATTTTCTTCAAAGTTGTTTCCTTCGATCTCTTCACCCGATGTGGAGAGTTCACTATAAACCATCGTCGTGTTTATAATGTACGCGGAAAACGATATTGGAACGTGGAACGTGTCATTGGTACACCATAAGCGAGAGATCACTCAATCCGAGTTCATTTTATCCAAAGACGACCGTGCTGACTTATGGGTAGTGGAAGGATATTTTTTCACGTCTCGACGCTGCTAGTTCCTGTATCTTTGAAGTCTCAAAATCTCGCTAACGAGTTGCGATAGCGAACGTATTGGTAAATCCGTAACTGACGCTCTTCAGAGCGGGGGATCGCAGGTTTGAGACTCGTCTGTAGCGAACATTTGTCATCAGACTGGCAGATTGATATATAATAGTGATAGTTTCGATGAAAATCTAGAGATCAGCGGCTCAAGAGCAGGCGTTTACGTACGTTACTTGATTCCTGGCGGATACCTTAAGCAACTACACTGTCCACCTGGCTCTTGTCTGTTCCTCTCCAATTTTTCATGATCAACGAATTGCTTCCACAATTTCAGGCAATAATTTTTAAGTTAGGAGCTGTATTCTAAACTCCCATTCTGATCTGAGAGTCACAACAGGCCGCATTTGCCTCCAACGCCGCCTCGCAGCATTGAAATATCCGCGCGCAAGAATGCAAGAGAGGACTTTTGGCAGAACGGAAATGAAGTTGTGACGACTGAAGGGTAGCGTTCCGATTGCGTGTGCACCTGGAAGCCCTGTTGCATTTAGGCTGACTGGCTATTCTCACTTCCGGCGTTTAGGCAGAAGCATGCTAATACGTTTCTTCGGGTTGGGAAAAGATCCGTTACATCGCATCCGGTGAGCAGTACCCTAACAAATGGGCCACGGACCGTGCGCGATCTTTCCTTCCTCTTTCTTGTCCCATCCTCTCCCCTTACACACACACTTACACTAACACTACCCTACCACACATGCCGGGAGACCGGTCGTGAGCTTACAGCTTGTCCCGGCTTTGGCGGTGCCCAACTGGTGAGAGATACCTGGTTGAGGGGAATACTCCGAAGGTAGAGCGGCGCCGCGAACTCGCCATCGAGCGGGGAAAAGATCGCCACCTTCAGAGAAAAACACGCACTACACTTACGGGACTAATGTCCTAAGTAGTTGACGCGCCCGGAAACAGGAATCAATCAATCGCTTCCGGGAAAAAGACATTCGCCACCGGAATTCACCAGCTCCTAATAATGAGTTGTTTTGTATTTATTCGTTTATGTCTTGTACATAGTGATCATGAGGTGTCTTATACACATAGGAGAATAGTAAAAATTCGACATTTAACATTTAGAATAAGAACTTAACTAAATTTAGGATTTTCCTTTTTGTGTGTGGTTTCATTTTTTCACTGACAGGAAAATGAAACCATTATTTTTATTAGGTTTATTTAACGTCGTATTGAGAGCAAGGTCATGAGTGACCACATGATTAATTTTTAAATTTGAGGTAACTATACGGGCAGTCAGTTGTCAAGAGGACCAGGTAGGATCGGCCAGAATGGGAATGAATTAGGGCAGTGGTCGAGTTTACGACGCATCACAGGTGTTGGACTATCCCCCGTTTTTGTGATTTTTTTGTTAGGTTACAGTTGACCTATTTGAATGAGACCGTTATTTTGAAGATTGCAGTAAATTCAATGTACAGAGATATTCTTGCGTATTGTGCTGGTCGAAATAACAAGAACTCATGATTCTAAAATGTCTTTAAATACGTCGCAATCAAGTCTGAAATAGGGAAAAAGTATACTAACCTACTATTTAATGTAACCAAACACAGTTTATTCATGTCGGTACATGTTTGACAATACAATAATTTTCATACAATTCTCATATTCAAATATGTGTCTCGTCAGGTGTAATTGCAACAAGAATAAAATCGAAGAGAATCATTGAGCACGACGAAAGTTTCACGTAAATTTGAGGAGAAATTTATCTTGGAAAATCAATACACATTAAAAATGTATCACCGTGGACAGCATAGCTGGTCGCGTCAGATTGATTCCAAAGTCAACTTGCGAGTTACTTATCATTGAAATAATAATAGAAATAATAAAATTTATAACAATATATCTTAAATATTATTATACAATAATATTATACGTATATTAGTAAATACTAAAATAATGTTTAATTATTAAATATAAAATTCAGGCATCAAATGGACTGTTGTAAAGGCATGTAATATTTTAGTCAACAGAAGTTCTCTTTGAAATTGTGACTATATCAGGTATAAAGTCTTCAATATTTAAAGCACATAGCCATTGTAACTTATAATGAGAAATATGTTTCATGTATATGAAAAAATCACTTTTCGAAAAGTATTTGCATTTGCAAAATTTTCACTGAAGAGGGAATTTAAGTATTCTGAGCACTGAGGTAACATCTCGTAAATACTAATGGTTTAATTCTTATTCTTATGAACAGATAAACATGACTTTAAAGTTCAGTTTTGGATTTGAATTCCTTGTGGAATTCCCTTGTCAAAATGGCGGATGAGTCGAAGTGTGGTACTGCGACAATTATGCGACCTGCAACACGAAATATGGGTGGCTTGCTTCAGAAATGTTTTGCTGAGATACAAGGTAGAAAACTGTAGAGAATTTACAAGCCTAAAATATGTATTTAGTCCTTTTTATTATCTCTGTGAGAACGTGAGAAATCCTTAAAAAACGATGGAAAAAAGTATTTGTTTCTGTTTTCCCTTCCTTTTTTTGATTGTAAGGGACAAAAACGGACATAACCACCTGAAAAAATCTCAAAACATCTTTATCATCTTTAGAAATTTGAAAGGATAATTTAAGTCAATATTCATCGGTGTAATGTGGTTTAAACATTAAAACATATAAGAAGGTGAAAAACACTGTTTTTTTCTATTAGTACGAAGTACAACGCATAAATTGATCTAAATCTTGCGGAAATCTTACTTTTTTACGCTTCAATTACGATTTTCAACATACAAAAAATTATCCCGTGGGACAGTTTGCCTACCTTCAGCTGCTCTCCCCTTTAATCTGTGCTTAGTTGTTTGTAATTTTTAGAATCACTTAGAAGTAAATGAAATGATCAAAAACAGATTTTCATAGAGCAACAGTGTAACAAAATAAAACTCGGGTAAAATAACTTCCAAAGCAAAATATAACTCTAATACTAATTCTACTCAACGGAAAAAAACAAAAAGAATTTGAATACAACATATTCTGCGAATGAAACACGTAAGTTGAAGATTGAAAGAGACTGAGCATCTGGGAACGAAAGAGAAGTGCGAAAAGAAGAAAACGGAGGATGCTCGCCTTGGGAAGGTGCAAACGACAGAGACAAAGAAATTTACAGAAACAAACAGATGGAGAGAGAAAGAATGAAGGGTAAAGAAAAAGAAACGAAAAGACATTCATACAGATGATTAGACGAAAAGCAAATCGAGGCGTTAGTAAAGATGAAGGAAAAGAGAGGATGGGAAGAGAGAAACGCACGGATACAGAACGTGTTCAAAACGAAAGCAGAAGGAGAATGCCGCAAGACGAGTCGACTGCGAAGGCCGTTCGGCGAGCGGGGGCGGCGGAGGGGGCGGAACGTGGGGTCCATGCTCGCCCTCCGCGCTGCAACGGTTGAATAACGCTTAATGTCCGACGGCTCTCGCAACGATGGCCCATTAAACTGCAGAAGTAGCGTTAAACAATTTTGTAGTAACATATGTCAGTACACAGGGCGGGCAGCCGCGACAAGTGTTTAACTCTCCATATCCTTTAATTCACCCGCGCTCGGCCTCGCACGTCATTTCGAGAGCTAGGCTGCGCCGCGTGGAGGGGGCCACAGGCGGGGCTGGGGAGCAAGGATGCAAAGGTGAGGGCGGGTCGAGGGCACAGAGAGAGAGAGAGCAGGCGTGGAGCGGGTGAGAGGAAGGAGCGAGAGTGAGGGCGGAGGAAGGTGGGGAGGAAATTGGGGAGAACAGGGGCGGCGGGGGGGGGGGGGTGGAACAGGGGAGCGGGCAGTGCAGCCAAAGTGGAGTGACTGTGTTTACGACCTTGCTTCCACTCGAGAGTTCTTGGGACGTGGAGAAGATGGAGGCAGTGTGGAGGAAGCGGCTAAGTTGCATACAGTTGGTTGTAGTAACGATGGACATGAGTTACTGCGCAGCAATAGCATAAATGAGGATACAAGAAAAACGTGGTCATAACAGAGGAGACCAAATCGAAATTCGTAGTTGGGTGGTGCTAGTGGCGGATTTGGTTAGCGTGAAGGACTAGTGAGACCGTTCATCATTAAAATACAATAAATAAATATTAGCAATACGGATTCTCTATCTCAGTAGTCGGAGAAAAGCGTTTTTAGTGAAGTCACTCTTCCCACAATCAAAGGCAATTAGAAGCGACACGCTATGCGGTTTGTAACTGCGTCCGCCAATGGGGTGACCATCAAATTCAGAAGCTAGCCGTGATGTTTAAAGATTTTGTGACAATGACCATTGATTCGAAACGAAGGTTCTGTTTACCAGTATTCTGTCATATTTCAGTGAAAAAATAACTAAAAAAGAAAGCATAAGCGTAGTATCTAGACACTATAGAAAAATGTGGTACAAAGCTATAAAGCAGACCTGCACAGCATTTTGCACTTTCACTGACCTCAGGAGCTGCGTGCGGGCAACTCGGGTGCAAATGAGAAAATCGATGAAGGGTGGGGATGAGACCCAATCGAGGAGTGGGGACCACCAATCAGAATGCGCAATTCGAAAGGTAGCGCGTAAATTTAAAGAGCAATCGGCAAGAACATGACGGTCATATACAGTTCAAGTAATATTGTCTTTTGTATTATATTGCAAATGTTTGTTCTCGGTATATGACAGGGCGAAATATGAAACTACAACGAATTATACATATTAGATTTCGACACCAAGTATTATAATTGCTTGTAGGGCTTATAATGTAATTCGCTTTGCTACGATGTAATCACAAATTTAGTGTTGTGCTAAACACAAAATTGTGATACTGAATTGTTTTTGTTTGATGATGACAGCAATAAACTATTTTATATTAACTATGCTTAATTGAATAAGATGGTTCTCTCAAAGCAAAAACATATTGTTCTTAAAAAATCATGATTATTTTCTGTTCTAATTTCTGACAAGAGAGTAGAGTCGTGTACGAGATCTAATAAAAATATAAAGCCCTTTGCATTCTATTTAACCAATACCCATGATTATCTTATGATTGTCCGTAACATATCGTCACAAATGTTTGCTCGTTGATCTCTTGTATTCAGTTTCATAATGAGGAAAATGGTCACAAATGTGCTATTAAATATTACCCTTCTTGGAATTGCCACATATTTTATTTTATGTCTATCTTGATGTGAAAGTTTGCTCTCATGATTTTGTTCATTTTTCTATGATTTGGAGATTATAACATTCATTGTGAACAATCAATTATTAAATTGCAATTTTGTGTTAGAATTAAATAATATTTTTTCTTATATATAAGCATCTATTTTAAAGCTATTGCTTTAAAATATTGCTTAAGAGTCACAATGAGCATGTTATTTTCTTAAAAAAAAATTAGAAAATGAAGATACATACAGTGGTGGATACAAAGGCGGATATACAGTAGTGCACAGAACGTAATCAGTGAATTATGACCCAGGTGACTTGAAATACAAGACATCCATTTAAACAAATGGGCATATAATTTTGAAGCATGGATCACTATTAGACGCCTAGGCATTCAATCTACGCGCCGCCTCGTGCTACGTCAAACTTCTCCCCTCTCCGCAAAGCTTCCTACTCCCCACTACTTGCACTTTCGGCGCTGCCACGGGCAGACGATCGGCTCCCAAGTGCAGAATGCCCGCGGGAGCAGGCGTTGTGCAGGTCTGCTATAAAGCAAAATATAGTATCTGATAATAAATATGAATCCCGTTTGCACATGTTTAATGCTGTTTATATGTGAAAATTCTTGCAGGTAAACTAAAAGTTGGAAACTTACTGAAGGGACACGGGATTTTGTTCCTATTTAGTGGTGCTTCCAGAGCACACACATTCTCGCATTGTTCCTAAATGCTCCGCAATCTTATATTACTACATAAACCAGCAAACTTTTTTCTGCTCCGAGGCACGATCCCAAATCCACACATTTAACTGGCTGGCATTCATGCTACTACGCCAGAATAGCGCGCGGGGACCGAACACCGGTCCATGTAAAACAATAAATAATTCAGGGCAGAGTATAAAATATTCCACTGTAGATACATTTTTTTCCCTTTTTTATTCATATCCAAAACGTCAAATTCAACCGAATGTGTTACGTCAACGCGTCAACTACCAGAGCACATAAAAATTTTCATTTATAATGCTCCGCAAAACCGCACCTACGTAAAAAGCGCAAGGATTTTAAACCAGCAAGTTATTTTTCCATTCCAACAAACGAATATCTCAAAGTTAACGTGCTGGCGCTGATACCAATACGCAACACAAGCGTAGTGAGCTGGAAAAATCGTTTTCCAGCGCACAATTTTGATTGATTGATGATTCCGGGTGCGTCAACTACTGAGGTCATTAGTCCCGTAAGTGTACTGAGTATTTTTCCTCGGGAGGTGGCGGTGATCTTTTCCCCGCTGGATGGTGAGATCCGGCGCCGACCTACCATCGATTAGCCGGGCTTCCCCTTCACCAGGTATCTCCCACCAGCGGGGCACCGCCCCACCCGGGACAAGCTCTGTAGTGCATGTAAATGTGTGTGTAAGGGGGTGAGGATAGGACAAGGAAGACGAAGGAAAGATCTCGCGCGGTCCAGGTCCCGTTTGTTAGGGTACTGCTCCGGCATTCGCCTGGTGTTGATTGGAGAAACCACGGAAAACGACCGATCTGAGCAGCCGGCAAGAATTCTCCTCCAAACAGCGACTGAATTTCACCTAGCTGACAAGCTAGTGTCGAAAATCCTGCCGCCATCGGGACTCGAACCTACGACCTTCCGGTCAGTGGATACAGTGACATCAGTTGATGCACTGAGTCATCTCTCGCGGTACCGGCGCACAATCACATACGTTATACGAGAAGTATTCGTAAGGCGAGAAAGTAATAACAATTTCGGAACCAATAAGGATATGTAAGTTGATTGTATGGGTTCTGAATAAATAGTATTTAAATTTAATGTCGAAATACTGAATTTTACTTACATCGCATCATACAGAAGCAGACAAGACAAGTAATGATTTGACATGACATACGTTTCAGAAATCGAATAACAGAATTTAAAACAAGATGTTTTAAAGATGCAATTTGTGTAAACAGACAAGTCATGTATATTTATCTGCATTGATTCTATTAGTGAATAGAAGTACATGAAATGATTTAAAATGAAGTTGCTACAATCTTCAATAGTTTTTATTGCAACTGCACATTCATCAAATTAAAGTACCTGTCTGGTATTGGTACCTGGCATATTCCGAAGTAAAGCGCTCAGTCCCAGAGCGCTTTAACCAGCTTGGCCATTGGAGTTTCGGAGTGAAGACTTACACATCAGTTAAATCGTAAATGTAGCAGCTCTAGTATTAGGAAACCGGTAATTGTCAACACGCGAAAAACAAACGTTTTTTCGGCGACAAAGAAATGCAGAAGTGAAGAGCTTACTCCAAATCCTATATCCGACGAAAGAGATTAGAAAAATAACTACTTCGAGAAAGTCTGTGCCATTTTATAGCACCACTAGTTTATTTATTTATTTACCGCCCCTTATTACATATGTGGAGAAAATTTAAAGAAAAACATTAGAGAGGTTTTTGAGAACTTTTTTGGTAAATTTGAAGAGAAAATTACGCAAAAACAATTCGTTTTTCAGAAAGTTCTACATAACCTTTTTTAAAGAGCTAATTGTGAACAACAGACTTTGTCTGAGGTGAAAATATCTACAATTTTGTATTTTTAAAAATATTTTTTGGCAATTTTCAAAAAACCAAGTGATTCCCGGAAGTAGGACTAAGACTATATATTTTATCGTCCCGCATTACATAAGAGAAGACAATTTTAAAAAAATTTTGGAGCGGTTTTTCAGAAACATTTTTTGTAAATTTGAAGCGCAATTACGCAAAACTAGTTTTTTCGCAAAACTAGCAAGACTAGTTTTTTCAAAATATTGTAAATGACTTTATTTACAGTGCTAATTTTGTACAACCGACTTTGAGGCAAAAATTGCTATCTTCAATTCTGTAGTTTTGAATTGATTTTTGTGATTTTGGAAAAGTTAGGGATATCAACGAAAATGATACCTGCATCATTCTTTTAAACGCCCTTTGCACTATTGAACAACAAAATTCAATCAAAAATTTGGAGCGTTTTTTTAACTTTGAAAATCTCCGACGAGCTTTATGTAAAGTATCCCCCAAAATTAAAAGTGAAAACGATTGGCGAATATCAATTTTCAAGAAAATCGAGTGAATGGTTTAGGCGCTAGCGTTGACCACAAACGGACAGACAGACGGACAAATAGACACATGGACAGATAGACGGATGTTTTGCCGTCAATCGATCCTCCAGTATCAAAAAGCAACAAAAACATGGAATTTGAAAACACCACGAGATAGAGGATTTCTTTTTCTAAATTTAGCAATAGCATTTATCCACTTTCTCCTCACCAGAGCAGCTATAATAGTTTTTCTGGCGAAAATTCGCCGTTTTCCTGCGCACGATTACATAACTTCCTCTTTCTACGAAGTATTCGTAAGGCGAGAAAATAAAAGTCTATTGTCATAGGAACAGTTACAGTTGGTAGTAGTGCTCGTTTTGCTTGAAAATGAAATGTGGATTATGGTGTTCAATTGTGTGGTTACATTTCGTTTCTTTATAGAAATTATGTATGCTAATGCAGTCCGAATAAACACAGTCGGTGGAAAAAGCAATAAATGTGATTGTAAAGGTGATTCTGGACTGTGGAGGAAACAGCAAAGGAAAACGTTTACGTTTAAAATAATAAACATGTTATGTTTAAAGAGTTTTGAAACACTTAAAAGCACTAAAAGCATTTGATCGTTCTAGACGGGTTTGAGCAATGTGTTACCGATTTCTGACAAACAACGCTTCACAAATAAGCAAATAAAATTGCAAGTAAATTCAATTCTATCACGTTTTTTGTCCCGTATGCCATTGAAGTAGTGCTGAGATCGTCCCTTATTTTCTTTCTCGACAGTAAATCTAACATTACTGACCGTCATATGTCACGATTAGTTTTACGCTTAAATAATTTGTAAAATTGTTTATAAAACAAATGAATAAACAGACACTATTGTTTTCCGACAACCAAAATTGTTTGCATATCACTCGAAGTATACATGACCACACACTGAAAGAATACAAGGAAGATTCGATTACAATGCAAGTAAGACCAGAAAAAATGAGAGATACCTCGTTTAAAATGAACGTAAATCGGAATAAATGTGAAAAAATAATTGGAATCCTCATTACGCAAACACACAATTCCATTGAGTTCATTATATTCCATCGGGAAATTTAAAATGGCTGGGGCATCCGGAGCTATATGCTCTCTGCGGAACGGCGGTGGCTATTCTTTGAATCGAATGCAAACTATAGAATCTTTGATAACGACATGAAAACATATTGCAAATGAGATCTACTGCGCGTTGAAAGAATCATTTCTCCAGCAAAGCGTTAATGGTATGCGTCTCATGACCCCTAGCAATAAATGATCGCTGGTTTGTTTCGCACAAGTGTCGAATGCTTTAACCAATCTTGAAACGTCTGTGTTGGGTCTTAATCTCTACGAAATCGAATAAATTTAGTGAGCAATGAACCCTTCGTACAAAGAGAGGTTGTAGATTCCACGGCCGGAAGTGCCAGATTTCTTATAGAAGATACTCGTAACTGATCTGTCCTTGCCAGAATCAAGGTAAAAGTTCTCGATGCCGGCGACTCTGAGTGGTTATTTCCTCCAAAAAGTCTAAGCGGACGTTACAGAACCTTAAATTCGAGCTCACTGCTTGACTTTTTTTCCAAGGTTGTACCCACTCTCTTAAGATTCGTCCAAATACGAGGGGCGAGACAAAAGTAAAGAATAACAATTTCTATCTTTCGAGAGTTGTGTATCGGGTAGTGAAACTAACACCAGATAATATTTTTTATTTCTCTCCGTAGTTGACAATGTTGAGAAGTAATTAGCTCAATAGAAGAGTGACTTCTGAGCAAAACTGTCGCGACTTTACTTTAAGTCTGCAGAGCAAACGTTCGCCTGCGTATCATTTGCGGTAAAACAGCCAACATTACGTTGAAATTCGGACACAAATAATGTTCGCAAGCAGTATATTCGACACACTGCACCGAGAACTCTAGGTGGTACGAATTCTTCGCAGAGAGGACTGTGAGATCCGGGCAGATACGGCATGGGCCAGGCTTCTCTGACTGCATCAAGGGAACTCATTATCAAGGCCATTGACGAGGGTATTCGACTATACTTCTCTTATGTTAATATTTTGAGCAAATTTATGTATACATTCTTCGTAATTCTAGCAACGGGAAAAAGTCAATAACATTAAGGTAGAACCATACAGATATTTCTCATGCAATCTCATATCTCCTATCATTTAAAATGTATTATGTTATTGGAAAGGTAAGAAAGGGAGGGGGGAAAAGGTTGTGAGTCTCATCGCATCAACCCTAATCTGTAGATGGAATATCTGTCAGAATGTTTAGAGAATCGGAAGAATAAACACAAAATATTTAATTTAGAAATAACTTTTTAATGCTCTGTTTACAGGAAGAAAATCATTGATTTTTAAACACGATTAACGTTCGTGGATTTTGATGGACAGTGAAAAGCGAATTATATTTTACGTCAGTGTCCACACGACATATCTTTGTATTACGTCTTTGTAATCTACACCTCCTTCATGCAGTATTGAAATTCCTTCCTATTTCACGAGTTCAATTCTATTTCTATAATTGATATTATTTTAATTATATTTTTGTAATATTGGTCACATTATTTGCGTCATCGCTATTATTATTTGTGCACAATTTGTTCAATCGTACACTAAGTGAAATTAGGACAGGCTTATAAAACAGTCAAAGAACCAACGATGCTGTAGACTTCACTCTGCAGTCTCCGTGCGATAGAGAACCTACAATATTACGTCTCCGTAATCTACTCTTGCTGTCCGTAATCTTCCGCCGCGGCGGCCGGCGCGAGCGCGTCCACAGGCCTCTCGAGCCGATCTTCGTAATCCCCCCGATCGCCTGGCGCTGCGTCGCTCGCCTTCGTCGCCGGCTCAGCGCAGGGGGCAGGGGCAGGGGCAGGGGAGCGGACAGGATTCGGGCACTGCGGAGAGCACCCGAGGGAAGGGGGAGGACACACATGCGATCCACTCCACCCGCTTCACGCTTGCCCCACTTCGTTACGCCACACCCTGTACCCCCCCCCGCTCTTCTTGGCTGCACACAGTCGCGGCCCCCTTGCGTAGCCTGCCACCTTCCTCTGTGATCAGACCTGCTTCGCCACGGCCCTCCCGACTCCGACTCCGCTCCTCCCGACTCCGACTCCGACTCCGCTCCTCCCGACTCCGACTCCGCTCCTCCCGACTCCGACTCCGCTCCTCCCGACTCCGACTCCGCTCCTCCCGACTCCGACTCCGCTCCTCCCGACTCCGACTCCGCTCCTCCCGACTCCGACTCCGCTCCTCCCGACTCCGACTCCGCTCCTCCCGACTCCGACTCCGCTCCTCCCGACTCCGACTCCGCTCCTCCCGACTCCGACTTCGCTCCTCCCGACTCCGACTCCGCTCCTCCCGACTCCGGCTCCGCTCCTCCCGACTCCGGCTCCGACTCCGTTCCTCCCTATTCCGACTCCGACTCCGTTCCTTCCAACTCCGCATCCAGCTCCGCTCCACCGTGCTCCAATCATTTTCGCAACTATCCGTTCCGCAGTACTCATCTCCGCCCCGCTCATCCCCGCACCAGCCATTTCTCCTTATCCGCCCCGCTCTCTCCACTTCCTCGTCCGATCCGCCGCGCGTTGATTCGCTCCTCCCCGCCCACCGGTCTCCGCCTCGGACGCCGCTCCGCTCCACTCGCCAGGCCGTGTTCCGCGCCCTGCCATTGTCCAGGGATTGCGGGCGTCGTTCGCGCGAGTCGTATTATTCGGGAGTTTAGCGGCGCGGGCGGCCTGGCTCCGGGGCGGCCACAGCGCGCAGCATCGCCCGCCTCGCCCCGCCTAGCGGCGCGCGGCAGCGAAAAGCCCGCGTGTTCAAATGAGCAACCGCCTTTCGCGACTCCAACTTTCGCCCATGCACCGCCGGCACGAACGTTATTCCCAAGGGTTGGAGGTCGTTAGGTCTAATGACAGAAGGTTTAATTTTAAAGTCTAATGTCATAAGGTCTATGAAAACACGTCTAATGAAAATTTGGTCTAATTTTTAAAAATGTATAATACTATTTTGTGTAATTGTCAAAAATGTCTAATAAAATTAGTCTATCGGACATGAATGTCGAATCTATTATGCTGTGACAGATACGTAACAAAATGTGGTTCACATATCATTACGTCAGTATGTTAAAGTCTGAAATGAAATCACAATAGGAAAGATACACTTTAATTCAGGAAGTACGAAATGTACATAAAGATAGAGGTGTTAAAATATTCAGTCTGCAGCTCAAAGACCGAAGGTATAAGTCGATATCACCACGATCTTTATAATTTTGGTAATTTGCTACCATTCTAACATTTTGAAATTTAATTGACATTGTTAAAATATCGACTTTTGGTTCTCAGTCATTTAAAAATGAAGAAATAGAAACTTTGCTATTACACCTTAGTATATCTGTTTAGACATTGTGTGTTATATGTCTATTAGACCTTATTAATTAAACTTTCTAATTGTAAACCTCTTTTGGTATTAGATCCTCTGTCGCGTAGACCTCATGTCGCATTAGACCTGGTTCACAATAGACGTCCTGTTCATTAGACCTAACGAGTATTAGACCTTTTGTCCGTGAACCTAACGATCTAAAACCTTCCGAAGGCATGACTTATATTCAATACGGGAATAGTATCGGAGGAAGAAATTAATAGGACGTCACGTGCTCTTACTGGTTATGGTAATGAGGGAGGCAGAAGAGGGTGTAATTAAATTTTGTAGGAAACAGAGTGAGAAACATAAGTAAGGCATAATAGATAAGATAAAGATGGCTTAAAGGAAAAGTTATGTTTTGTATAAAAGTTATCTGACTTAAAAATGGAATCTGAAATTTCGTTTAATTGGTTTGAATAATTTTTGACAGCTAAATAAATCATCTTTAAAAGGTCTCTTTGCGTATAATCTAAGTTCGTCAGAAGTTTAGTTTGTAAATGCTCCATTTTAAGACGGACGTTGATATGGCGAAATTAGAGTGGAAGCTGATTTTAACATTCATAAATCTTGCCACCAAAATTCTAACTTTTCACATTATCTATGCTGTTGTTCTTGTTTTGTGTTTAATACAATTAAAATATGCTAAATACCTCGTAAAATAAGAGGTCGCAAACATCGACTCCATCGATAAATTGTGACAATTGAAAAGCAATTCAAGGGCCTACGGTTCAAAAGAGAAAAAGACATCAGATATCAGAAAACGCTTTGATCAATGTGGCAATAATAGAGGGAATACGCCTCTGACAACCGTTGACAAAGGTGACTGCATAAGAGGCAATAAGCATAATTGCCGTTTATACCTTCCAATACCAATCCCGATTTTACTACTAAATGCAAACGTGAACCACCCGAAAAGGATGAACACATACTGAAATTGCCCTTCGAATTGTTGGGACAATGATATTGTTTTTTTTGAAAAGATAATAATTTAGAAATGTCAGTATCTGTGGCAAACGTTTTTGTTGCAACTCCTTTGGTGTTTTTTGCAAAAATATCTTCACCGGTATTAAACGGAAATATTTTATAATACTTATCAGGAAGCTTTGAAAATAAGATTAGAGGTTTCATTCAAAGTAACACAAAACTGAAAAGAAACATCTCAAACTCATGGGAAGTTTGGGTAGGGGAAACAGATGATAGAATATGAATTTTGATGAAAATACTAAGAATGTTTATAGCGCTAGTAGTGACCACACACACACAAGACTGGCAGTTGTTTTGAAATAATATATATCAATGGCTTCTGTTATATCAAGAATTCCCAAGCCATGGATCTCCACATTGGATTTTACAGCAATACATAACTTTCCAGTAGGTATACACAAGTATTAGAGAAAGTACCATAAACATTACGACTCCTTAAGCCAAGGAAAAAGAGATAACAAGAACTCAGCGAAACAGAAAATTAAATGTTTCGACCCGCTAAAACTGCAATCCCACCCTTAGATCTCACTTCCACCGTGACAAAGATCACAATTCTCCTAATACCTCAATTCCTGTCTTAAGTGGGCCCGAAATTTCGCGACGAACGTAAAGATAAATCTCTGTAAGACCACTAAGAATAGACGTGGATTACTTCAACACCACATCCTGTCCCTCATCCACAGGGTCTTGAAAGTAAATGGCTGGATACAATCTGACCTTCTTCTTGCCTAAACTGATCAGCTGGAGAATCCTCCTTGCATCATCAACTGCCCAACCCTGCGCTTTTTCTCTCACTGAACTAACCGCCATTTCCTGGCAAGGCCTCGCCCCCTATCTAGCCCGTTTCGCACGCCGTGACCACACGCCTCGGTCACTACATCCGCCGCCATACAGCTCCACCTAATACACCGTAGTGCCCCTTGTAACGTTTCGTAGAGTCCCAATATTTATTTACAATTTTACATTGTTATTGGTAAACAAGTAGCAAGTGATGTACCTAGCTTGTTATGAGAATTAGGTTAGCAACTGATAGATTGATGACATATAGAGGAATATAAAGAGAGAATGAATGTAAACTTGTTCCTCTAAAGAAATTTGTAAATTCTAATATTGTACAAAGGGAGAAGGTACAACATATTGAAGTACATTGTACAAGAAATTTAAATAAAAGCTGAAAAATGAGAAATGAAGTGTTACTACTTTAAAAAAATAAGTAGCAGCAGTAATTGTAACAGCAGATGCAACAAGAAAAAAAACTGTTGGCAGAGTGCAACGTTACGCCCTCTCCCCCCCCCCCGAGCTGGGTCTGCTCGATTTTGCCTTCATCCGTCCTCCTGCGTCCTCATATGCCACTGTCCCAGTTATTCGAGTACATCCGTCCCCTCTTTATTATGTAGTCGCTCCCTGACAGAGCTCTGCGCTGACTTCGTCTTTCGTCTTCGTCCGTTCTTCTTCCCTACCCTGACCGACATCATCAGCCCTCCTTCGCCTTCCGCCGTCAACTGTTCTAATGTATCGCCTTCCGCACGCTTCCACCGTCAATCTTTATGCTTCCACATATTCCGACCCCTTTACTACTCAACCGACGACTCCCATCATATTTGGCCCCCGTTCATCTTCCGGAACCCTCCATCAGTTCAATTCCCCACTCAGTTCTCCCGCATTCTTATCAGATACCGTGTCCTCGCCAGACCTTCACCGTCGCCTGCATACTCCAGCGTTCTCCGCAGTCCTATGTCCTCAGACATTTTTCCACCATTCTCGGCAGCCTTCCGTTCTCTGGACTTATCCTCCGTCCCTTGCACTCTTCCTCCGTTCACGGCACTCTTTCCTCGTTTCTTGGCAATCTTATATATACTTCCTTCGTCCTCGGCAGTCTCCGTTCCCGGCACACTTCCTGCGACCTCGGCCAGATTTCCGAGAAATGGCCGAGGACAGTCCTCTAGCGCCCTCGCCAGTCATCTATCTTCTTTTTCAGTCCTCGAGCACCCTCCTCAGTTTTGGAGTGACCTCGTCAGTCCTCCAGCAGCTTCTTCAGTTCTCCAGTATCCTCGTCAGTTCTCCAGCATCCTCGTCAGTTCTCCAGCATCCTCGTCAGTTCTCCAGCATCCTCGTCAGTTTTCCAGCATACTCGTCAGTTCTCCAGCATACTCGTCAGTTCTCCAACAGCCTCGCCAGTCCTCCAACAGTCTCCTGAGTTCTCCAGCAGCCGCGTCAGTCCCCCAGGAACCTTAGTTCTCCAGCAGTCTCACCAGTTCTCCAGCAGCCTTCTCAGTCCTCCTACGCCGTCGGCAATCTAACTGCATCTTCGGAAGTCTCCCGGGTCCTTGACAGTGTTCCTGCATCCTTGTCAGTCCGGAGACTCTGGCAGTCCTCTTGCGTTGTCTGAAGCGCTCCTGCGTTCTCATCATTCCTGCGATCTAGACATGCGTCTTGCGTCCTGCTCAGTCCTGATTCCTCTATTTATTTATTAATTTATTTTACGTCAAAACAGTTAAAAACTGTGTATGACGAGCTACGGGGAGAAGTGAATTCGGCAGTCGTATGCGTCCAAGGATGTGCTAAGCCATCAGCAGTCCTCCTACAACCTCGGTAGTCCTCCTTCGTCCTTTTAGGTCTCTCACGTTCAGTTTCGGATCTCTTGTTGTCTCTCAGTCCTCTTGTCTGTTCCGGTCCTTCTGTGTCCTTCCTTTCCTCAATTCTTGCGCGTCCTTCGAGGCCCCTCTACCACCACCCCCCATCACCTTCCACCTCCTTCCATCATCCTCCATTGTTTATTATTGTTACTTTGAATGCTTCTCATTGACTTTCTTGGCTTACTGGTTATATCCTTTGCTTCCCAACGCCTTCTACCGCCTTTCCATTTTTTTGTCGTCTTTCATTCTCAGCTCTCCAGCACTCAATCTTCATCCTCCACCCATCTGTCATTCATCTTTCCTCTTTCCCCTACCGCATATCGGTGCTCTTAATCGCCCACCATCACTTGATTGTCACTGATTTCTCGCTGTTGTCATTCCCTCCACATAACTCACCACCATATTCGTTGACTCTGCCGTTCCATGGTCCTCGCCACCGTCTTTGTCGTCGCCCTTGTCATTTACATTGCTACCATCCTCAATGTCGCCGTAGTCTCCCAGCAGTTGTCGCCGCCGTCCTCGGATCCGTCCTCGCCGCCATCACCACCGTCCCTGTCAACATCGCCGCTGTGGTCCTCGCCTCCGTCCCCGTCATCTCTACCATCCCCGCCCCCACCAGATTCCTCGCTGCCGTTTTCGTAGCCACCATCGACGCCGTTCCGGCTACAAATCTCGGCGTCCCCGTCGTCGCCGCCATCGTCTCCGCCGCCGTCTCCGCCGCCGTCTCCGCCGCCGTCTCCGCCGCCGTCTCCGCCGCCGTCTCCGCCGCCGTCTCCGCCGCCGTCTCCGCCGCCGTCTCCGCCGCCGTCTCCGCCGCCGTCTCCACCTCCGTCTCCACCTCCGTCTCCGCCACCGTCTTCGCCGCCGTCTTCGCCGCCGTCTTCGCCGCCGTCTCCGCCGCCGTCTCCGCCGCCGTCTCCGCCGCCGTCTCCACCGCTGTCTCCACCGCCGTCACCGTCTCCACCGCAAGCGCGTTTGGGCGAAGCCGCACGCAGGGCTCGGTCTATCGCAGTTAACGGCCCGCCGCCACTGCTTCGGTTATCTTGTCTGGCCGGCTCAACTTTACCCATAAGGCAGGTCCAAGGATTACCCAACTCCTAAGAAGCCATTTAGCGGCTAGAATGTTGTTATATCACATGATGGGGCCCTCCGCCCCGTCGCCACGCGTTCCCCAGCCGAAGAGGGGGCTGAACAGCCGAGGAGAAGGCCAGGGGACGGAAGAAGACCTTCTTAGCAGCCGTCGCCCTGCTTGGCGTGCTCTTTCGCCACTCCTCTTTCTCTTCCCCAGCGTTCTGCCGCGACCCCGCCCTTCCGCGGCGCACGACCTGCAGCATAATCCAGCACGAGGTTTAGGGCCCGAGGCGACCGGCCGCCCTTTTTCCGACCCCGCCTCCCCGCCGCCGTCACTGCTCCCCTCGTCGAGGTCTCTCTCTCACTCACTCTCTCTGTCTCTCTCACTTCCACAAACGCCGCTACGCTATATCGTCCCCGCAGTCTACAGTAACCGTTCCTCTTGCCTACTTCGTCCCCGTTAATGCGCCCCTAGCCCCATTTCCACCATCTCTACCATCACTACTATCAGTGCCTCTACTTCCGCCTCGTTGCAGTGCCTCCTTACGCCGCTTTCACGACAGTCGTCATATCGGAGCCTTGTTTCCCCCTTCATTCCTTATCCTCACCGTCCGTACTCTCACATTTCTGCCGATGCCTCCCTGCCGGCTGTCCCCGCCACAGTCACTGCCCCACGCAGCGTTTTCCCCCGCCAGGTCTTGATCCCCGTTGTCACCATCGCACCCAACACTTCCCATTGTTTCATCATTGCCCATCCCCTCCATTGCCATTCCATCCTCTTTCTTCGTACCTAGGAGTACCTCCCTTTCTTGTCGCCTCCTCCCCCACTGCCCTTCATCTCGTCCACGTTATGTTCCCTCTCTCTAAGGCTCTCCACCCCCGTCACCACTACCCTTTGTCACGGATCTCCTATTCCCACTACCCCAGTCCACCAGTCTCCGCTTTCTCCTCCTCTTGAGCACTTCCTTCCGTTTCCGACGCCCCACCCCGCCGACGGCACTGCGTCTCGCCCCCACACACCCCTCCTCCAGGCACGGGGGAGGCAGGCGGCGGTGGCGACGACGCAGGCACGGCGTCTGGGCAGCGACGGGTCAGCGCGTTATTGAAACTGCGGCCAACGTCCGCATTAAGCACCGAGGAAATGTCCGAGGGCACGTGATGCCTGTGGAGAGCGGTGGCGATTGCTGAGGTTCTGCGGCGTCCACTCGGAAGTTCTGGGGGCAGTTGATACTTGTGTGCGAAAAAGTATGTTTTTAGGATTCATTCGGTTTCAGAATGGTATTTTCAAAGAAGCAAACGGTTTTGCTTTGCATTCAGATGCCACCTACGTTGATCTCCTTTGCACCAAATGTTGATCTCGGAAAACAAACTTTGTGCTCTATCGTGTAAAATGTTCATCCATGTAAGACTTGAGAAACGTCTTATTTTCTTAAGAAGTTTTACTAAGTAGACAGAAAGTAGAAAGTAAGAAAACGTGAGAGGCAGCATGATTCTTCCAAGGTATGATTTGAAGGGAGTGCTTTACGAGGATTTCCAGTCTAAGTTACGTCGTCATCCTCAGATACTTATCTATTCAAAATAATCGTTAGTATCAATTTTCAAAAAATCAATTTGTGCAATTATTTATCTAACACGTCACAGAATGATAAAATATTCAAGAATTAAGAGAATTCAAAAAATTAAGTTAATCTTGCACGAATATTCACGTATACTAGCTACTGTCCCGCGTACTCCTACTAAAACGTTGTTGGAGTATGTTCCAGTCATTCTGTGCTTCTTCATTTTCTCATCATTCGTTTGGTTTTTCGTAGCTAATTAAGTTTGTCAACTTTAAACATTAGCCTAGAAGAGAAAATCAAGCGAAATTACGTAACAGTATTAAGCAAACACTGCCGTAAGTAAACAAGCTTGATGGTGGTATGTATACAATCTTCTATAAAACAGGAAAAGGAATGAATATTATTAATAGTACAAAACCGAAGTATTACTAACCCGTGCCGACTCGCACTCCGCCCTCACCTTCCTTACCATTGTTTTATTTATTCATTTATTTTCCAAACATTATTCACATAATTTATGTCTGAAAAATGAAGTCAATACGAAAGTTCATGAAATACTTCCGAAACGTATATGATTTTTAAATCTATTTATTTGACAATTTACAATAGTGACAATTTATAAATGAGACATGGACAATACAATACTGACAATTTACAAAGGAGAAATAGGATCATAACATTTTCAAAAAAAATATTCTAAGCAATTAAACAGGGGCATATCTCACGCAAAGGATTTATACATTTTAAAACATATTTCAGGATATATAAATATACAATAAACACAGCATGCTAAACCAATATTTAGGAGAGTTGTCTTGCAAAGGGCAGATACTGCAGGCTATAGGAGAAGAGTAAAAAATTCAGATATTATATTCTGAAATGTTACGAGGGAAAAATATCGCTCTGTACGAATTTCGTTTCTCGGAATTACTAGGCGAAACATTGTCTAACTCTTCCAAACATAATCAACATAATTATATTTCAAAAGGTGGAATGAAACTACTGCTGTGGAACTCATTACAAGAATCTCATAAATACGAAATGCTTGGTGAGGCATCACCTAATATGCAAAGGAATATAAGTGCTACTGATGTCTACTTCAGACAAACACAAAAATTTTAATCTTTTCGATATAGCTGAGAGAAAAAATGGCGTAAGTCAAATTTTAGATTTGAGTTAGATGTACAGGTAGATAGTTTGAACTTTGCTCGATCACGGGCTAAAATGGTGTGAGAAAAACTTCAATATCTCTTAGCTAAAGGCCAACACAATGCAGAAGTAGCCAACAAGTTGCTCATACCGCTACATGGAATTGTGATGTAAGTCAAAGGTGGGACGAAACAACAGCTTCCAGGGGCTCCCAAGAAATAGCTTCTTGTTTATCTTCACATCAAAGAAGAAGCATCTCGAAAAAACATTTAATCACTTTTAGTAATATGTGCACAGGTCATAACCGCCAACTTTAAAAGTACTCTCGCTTGTCTGTAAATCGTGACAAATCCCTATTTTCCCTATTTTTTCATTTCAGATGAAAAATTGTGTATGCGAATTATTTGATTGAAAGTTTTAGTTCTCAGAAACAGAGTGTACAGAAGTGATGAAAATCAACAAAATAGTTAATTACTTAATTATTCAAGCAATGTTTCAGTCCAAAATATTTGTAGTAAATTAAAACAATATCTCCTTCAGACGTTCATAACATTTCGGGTAATTTATTTCTAAACAGTATACTTTTACAGCGTTTTTTGTTTACACTTCATTTTACGGAAAGTACGTTTTTTTTATTTACGCCACTTTTGCTCTCAACGGTCACTTGTCGCGTCGCTCACTATTAATTAGCGCTGTTGCTGACACAAATTAGAACATTTTAAGCCTACATCGCTGTTCTATGCAACCCGAGACATCCACGAGGTCCCAAATCAGCCACATAATTTTTACTTTCACATGCAATACGTACTAACGTAGAAAAAAGTATTTTAATGTTGCAGCGGAAAGCGGATTTTTTTTCTTTGAAAAACTCGTAATACCAAAAAAGTTAATAATTCTAGTTTGTATACGTAGTAAATGACTATAACATAAGTTGTGAGAATTCAAGTTTTATGGGTTCTTGATACAAAAAAATTGTAAAAGTCTGTCCACATGTCTGCCCGCTTGTTGGTTCACGTATTCGTCTGTCCGTCCGACTGTCCGCAGTATGTCCCAAAATGCCTCACAATTTCAGGATTATTTTTGCTGTATCGGATTAAGCAAAGGACTCTTAAACAGATGGAGCAGGTGCCATTTTCCTTGATGTCTGAATTTTACATCATTGAATAATATGTGATAATGCATTTTAGATAAAGCTCGAAAAGTTCCAGCGTTTTGCTACAATTACGATATTGGAGAGACGGTATTCTTTCGTTAATGCTATCTGTTCTTAAAAGGTATATTTTAAATAAAGGCACGAGCAATTTTTCAAAAATATAGGTACTTTTGGAGTTGTTTGGCGTGAAATTTAGGAATTTAAAAAAGTTTTCTCAAAAACTGCTCCAAATTTCTTTTTCTCATATAGAGTAAATTACGTTTATAAAAATGGCATTTTTGCGAAAATTGCAATTGAGACAAATATTGCTGTAAAATATGTACCAAAGCAACGCTAGTAGTCACTGCCTTTTAATGAAATTCTTTGCAAGATGAACTCGCCACATCACAACGGGTAACTAGGCAAACGAATGTGGCTCGGGATCTTATGGATGTTTCGGCAGAAGTGCCAGGTTGGAAAATTGCAAGTCAACTAAAACTAATTCTGACCCCTGGTTCACCTCCAACAAGCAACTACACACCGAATTAAACATCAAACCTATCACTCACCATAATGCCAATCTCGCCAATAACTTTACTCGAACCTGCACTTGATCAACCGAAGCAGAAATTTCAAATTGAGTAAATATACAGAACGTCAAACGTAAATAACAAACGAACAAATCAGGTATTCTGTGAGAGCTTATTAAAGAGAATTTTCCGAACCCCATAGATTTGAAATGACGAGTCTTTTCTCATGATAAACTATATAAACACTATATTGTATCATATGTAAAACTAAAATATTGTTTATAATGTACCAAATGATATTTGTATATATTTCATAAATCAATGATTCTTGTATATATCTCATTGTAATGTACACAGGGTGAGTCACGAGGAAAGGTACTTGCTTTGAGGGGTGATACTACTGGTGATTCTGAACAAAAAATCGAATAAACATATGCCCTTTTCTTAACTGTTTCAGGGTAAACTGATCCAGTTGATTTAGATAACCGTCTTAATGGGGCAGGTATCTTGATTTTCTTGAAAATATGTTACCATAATACATGGAGGATATCCCTTTGGCAACACGAGCTCGTACGTACTTTCAGCATGACGCAGCTCCTGCACATTCCGTACGGCAAGTGACACGGTATCTCAACGAAACGTATCCTGGTCGTTGGATCGGTCGCCGTGGAGTCACTGCTGGGCCACCGTGGCCACATGATCTTACCTCATTGGATTACCGTTTGTGGGGTTGGCTTAAGAGCGAAGTCTACAAGCGAAGAGTGGACACAAAAGAAGAACTGCTCGCTCGTACGTAGATGCTTGTGCTCAAGTAAAGGAATGTAGAAACGAGTTCAGTTTAGCAACATAACACTTTTCTACAAGAGCAGCAAAATGCATTGAAGTTGACGGTCGACTGTTTGAACATACTTTGTAAGAAAGTCTTAGGCTTCCGCGGCCAGAGTTGAGATCTCGGTTGTCCGGGGGATGCCGCATACTAGGCTGTGTAACCGACGTTTCGACCATCATTTCGCGGTCTTCTTCAGTCTTCACAATTGTCAGGCGGCCTTCTGATTGGCCAGCTGTTTCAGCCAATCATACGCGACCCCCTCATCCATTATATATCCGAGCGCTGACTACACCAGCAAGACCGCGAAATGACGGTCGAAACGTCCGCTGCACAGCCTGGTGCGCGGCGTCACACGGACAACCGAGATCTCATACTTTGTGAGAAACTTTACACCACTGAACAAATCATAGCACATTTCATTTATAGTCACCTGAACTTTCACGTTCCCAGTTGTTTTCATTACTTTACCCTGAAACGGTTCAGAAAATGGCGTATGTTTATTAGAATTTTTTTTTGTTCAGAATCACCAGCAGTATCACCCCTCAAAGCATGAACTTTTCCTCCAGACTCACCCTGTTTGTCTTCTGTGACTGCAGAGGGCCAATGGCCAAGCTAGAATAAATAAAAAAAATTGACTGAGAGGGCCGAGTTCTGCGTATTAACCGCGCAACTTTTCTTGACCGATGGAAGGGAGAAATGCCGTAGAGTAGGGGTATTAGTTACGACATCGGCCACTAGATTTTATGAAGCAATGCAAAACTCGAGAATATCAGTCGCGCCTTCGCAAACTCTCTTAATAATTTGAGTTCTAACTTTCTCAGGAGTTCAAGGTACGTCCTGTGATGGATCTGGATATGATTTGGCCATTTCTTTAGAATTTCGTTAGAAAAATACGACCAGGAGTTATCGGTTTTAACAGTAAATATGTTTTATAACGTGCCAATGTAGAAGTGTTTGGAATGTTGTCATCAGTGCTCGCTGCGAGCGTTTGCTTTCAACTGTTTATTGCTCAGGGGAGGGGATGCAAGGTCATCGGGCAAGAAAAGTTGCGCGGGTAATACGAGCTTGCGCCTCGGCCCCTCGGCCGCGAGCGCCGTGCGCGGGTGGGGCACAGCAAAGATGCGGGCAGGAGCGGCAGGCGCTAAGCCGCCCCCTATTCCGGCGAGCACGTGGCGGCGTTTGAACTCCGTCGCAGTCATTCCGTTCGGCGCGGCCGGGCTGGCGTCCGGGCGCCTCCCCGGCGGCGCCCGGCGGCACGTCCAGCGCCAGCTGTGTGCCTGTGCCGCCGCCCGCGCGCCCGCACGCCGCGTGCCTCTTGATGAGGCAAGCTCCACCCCGCTCCTCCCCGTCACGTCCAGCCCCGCTCCGTGCCGGTCTGTCCCTTCCTCTGTGCCCCACCCCGCTCAGTCCTGCCCCGCCCCGCCGTGCCTCTCTCGCTCCGTCCCGCCCCGCCCCGCCCGGCCTCGCCTGGCCTGCCCCGCCCCGCTCCCCACCGTCCCGACACGCGCCTCCCCGTCACGTCCGACCCCGCTCCAATTCGCTCCGTTCCGGTCTGTCCTTCCTCTCTGCCCCGCCCCACTCGGTCCTGCCCCGTTCCGCCGTGCCCCTCTTACTCCTCTCCGCGCCGACCCGCCCCGACCGGAACCCCCTGGGCCGCCCCGCCCCGCCCCACTGCCCCGCCCCCCCTGTCCCACCTCGCTCCCCTAGTCCCGTTCCGCGCCATTCCGTTCCCCCTCCCCGCCACGTCCTTCTCTCAGCCGCGTCCCACTCTGTCCTGCTCCGCCCCGCCGTACCCCTCTCGCTCCGCTCTGCCCCGTCCCGCTCCGACACGCCCCATCTCTTCCCGCCCCACTCCGTCCTTCCTCACCTCGCCATGTCCATTTCGTTCCGCTTCAGCCTTTGCCATTCCGTCCCGAGCCGCCCCGCCCCTCCCCTCCCCGCTTCGCCGGGGAGCCGCGTGTCCGGCTGAGACGAGCGACGTGCCTGGCGCGCGGGCACGTCTCGCCGGCGACGCGTGCGGGGAGCGGAGGTGGTGGCGGGGATGGACGCGGATGCCGACGCAGCGGGAGACAAGATGGCCACGCAGTGCCGGAAGCGGGGTAGAGTACGGAGGAATGGCGTAGTGCCGGAAGCGGGGTAGAGTACGGAGGAATGGCGTAGTGCCGGAAGCGGGGTAGAGTACGGAGGAATGGCGTAGTGTGGGAAGCGGGGTAGAGTACGAGGAATGGCGAAGTGCCGGAAGCGGGGTAGAGTACGGAGGAATGGCGTAGTGCCGGAAGCGGGGTAGAGTACGGAGGAATGGCGTAGTGTGGGAATCGGGGTAGAGTACGAGGAATGGCGTAGTGCCGGAAGCGGGGTAGAGTACGGAGGAATGGCGTAGTGTGGGAATCGGGGTAGAGTACGAGGAATGGCGTAGTGCCGGAAGCGGGGTAGAGTACGGAGGAATGGCGTAGTGTGGGAATCGGGGTAGAGTACGAGGAATGGCGTAGCGTTGGAAGTGAGGCAGAGTACGGAACAATGGCATAGTGCCGGAACCGGGGTAGAGTGGGGAGGAATGGGACAGCCGGCTTTATTACCCCTCCGAAGGAAGCTGTACGGAGGATTTTTCCCCTTATAAATCCACGGCTTCGGTCGGGTTTGAACCCGCGAACAGTCCGACTAACCGTTACACTAACGCCGCTGCTAAACACTATCGCCGACGTGATGACGTAGTTCTGGAAAAGCGGGGGAGTGGCCACGAGTTGAAACGAATGCAGAGCCCATCCGAAGAAAACGCTGAACGGATGAGATGGGGCAGAGGTGTGCAGAATGCGAGGAGGGTGCGACGAAGGAGACAGAGAGGAGTTGGAAGGAGAGGCTGGCGGAGGCAACATTCGTTAGGTAAGGAATTCGTTAGGTTAGAATAAGGTAAGATATGCACGAGGCAGGGGCGCCGTGGGGTCAGGGGCGGGGTCGGGGCGGGGTCATGGGTGGGGTAGGGGCGCGGTCAGGGGCGGGGTTAGGAGAGGGGTCAGGAGCGGGGGAGAAGTCTGGGAAGAGAGACGGCTAAAGAGAGATTGTGGCAAAATGAGGGGGAATGTCTGAAAGACTTCGGACAGGGAAAGAGGGCCAGTAATCGGGGGTCAGGGGCCTGGCGCGGTAGACACAAGAGAGGTCATGAGAGGCGTATAAATGCCAAGAGGGTCCAAAATGGCCAAGCGATGGGGACAGTGAAGGATAGATTGGGACTAAGAAGAGCAGACGAGAGTTGGAACGGGGCTAGAGGGAGGAGGTAAGGAGGAGTGTCGGATACGTTCGGAGGTGTCCGGATGAGGGCCGAGCAAGGGGGGCTGAAAGTGCGGGGAGGGACGGCAAGACGTAGAGTGGCAGAACGAAGACGACTGTCTGGAGGCCTCCAAATGTCTCCAGAGAGCCAGAGAGCAGCACTACATGTGGCTATGAGTGGAAGATGCGGATTTGGACTTGATTCCTGGTCACGTCAACTGCTAAGGTCAATAGTCCCCTAAGTATAGTACATGTCTTCGTAATTGTAGTACAAGGTGGCGGGGATCTTCCTCCGCTAGATAGCAAGATACGGCGCTCACCTACATGTTACCTTGCCAGTTTTCCCTCAATGACGTATCTCCCAACAGCGGGGCACCGCCAACGCTGAGATAACCTCTAAGGTCCTAAGCGGCCTCCCGCCATGTGCGGTAGCGTAGCCCATGGAAGTGTCGGCGGAACGGGACGGACGTACAAGAGAGGCGAGTGGTGATGAGAAGCGCACACGAGCGGAGAGAAGAGTTTAAGCGGGCCTAGAGGGCGGCGAGCGGAGTGTCGGGGAAGTTTCGGGGTGGCGGGCTGAGGTCCGGGGGGGCTGAGTGCGCGGAGAGGGACGGCTGCCGAGCGAGGGTGCGGCGAGAGGCGGGGCGGGCCTGGAGGTCGGCGGAGCGCGACGGACAGGAGCAGGGGCGTGGCGGGGCGATGCGGGTCGGTGCGACGCGCGGAGCGGCCACTGCGAGTGAAGCGGGGCGCGGCGGGAGGGGGCGGGGCGAGGCGGGGCGGAGCGGGCGGAGACGAGCTCGCCGCCCGACGCTGTGATAGCCGATTTGAATAAAACAGCGCGAGGCCGACGCGCGGCCAGTGCGGGTGGACGGCGGCGGGGGCGGGGCGGGGCGGGGCGGGGCGGCTACGGCCGCGCCATCGGCCGCGAGCGGAGCCATCGCGTATGCTGTTTGACGCAGCGGGAGGTGAAAATTTGTTATGTATATTCACCTCCGCAGAGTACGTTAATATTTTTACACTGGGAGCTCGGCCGCTCTGGCGGCTGGCGGCCTCGCACGCGTGCACAGACCAGAGCAAGGGACGGGAAGGGCGGGCTGGGGCGGGCCGGGACTGGGCGGAGCAGGGCGGGGAGGGGCGGGGACGGGAGGGGCAGGCGGGGCGGGGTGGGACGGGACGGGGCGGGACGGAGCGGGACGGAACGGCACGGGAGGGACGAGGCGTGGCACGGCGTGGCGTGGCGGGACGGGGCGGGGCGGGGTGGGGTGGGGCAGGGCGGTATGAGGCGGGACGGAGCGGGACGGAGAGGGACGGGGCGGCACGGGAGGGACGGGGCGGGTCGGAGCGGGGAGCGAGTGGGGTGACCAACGGTGGTGCGGAGGTGGCGGGGACTGGGAGGGGACGGGCCGGGGCTAAGCCAAGGAGGGGTGGTGTCGCAAGGGGAGCAAGGGGACATGGAGGTAGAGATGCGGCGGTTGAGAGAGGTGGCGGAGGAGGCGGCGGTGGAAGGGACTTGCACTACACTACCGCATTTGCAGGAGACCGGTCGGGAGCTTAGTTTGACTCGGTTGGGGCGGTGGCCCTCAGGTGGGAGATGTCTGGTTGGGGAAGAGCTCGCTAGCCGACGGTAGTTTGGCACCGGATCTCGCCATGCAACGCGGCAAGATCACTGCCACTTTCCGAGCAAAAAACACGCACTATACTTACGGGAGAAGTGACCTTAGCCGTTGGTGCGCCCAGAATCACTAGTAATCTATCCATCCATCTGAGAAGGCAATCATGGACTACACTTACGGAACTAATACCTTAGAAGTAGGCGGGCCCGGAATCACTAGTAATCAATTAATACATGTTCAGTTTCTTGAGCTTTGGTATCTCCATGTTAACACACGAGTATATGTATTAAGTTAAATTCTAAATACCGCTAGCAACGAGCGTCTTTTGGACGAAGTGAAATAGAAGTAATAGCTTCCGTACAAATAAAACCATTTACCAATGGGAATCAGGTACAGATTTTGGTTATTATCCCCCTTCCTTCGTGACAGAATCGATTTACTGCCGCGAGGTCACGGGTAACAATTATTTGAATATCTACATTCCCCACGCAGCTTAAGAAAACATGCAGAGGCACAGAAGTTGTATGTATCCTCAGAAACAAAATGCGGGGGAATGTCAGCATTCGCTCAAAGGATCAGGGAAACTGGACTTTTGTTGAGGACATGAGGACTATCGACCTCATGACCGACGGTGAAGGTGATTGACACACAGGCTGAAGTACAATACTTGTTAAGGGCATGGTATTTCAATTAATTTATGAATTAACTGTAAATATCATTGTTAAAATCAATTTTTTTCCTTTTGATACTCAAAGTATTGTCTAATTTTACATAAATAGTTACGCAAAAGAAAAACGTTTACTTGGCACTTCTGTAACAATTTCAATCGTTTCAACGTCATTTGGGAAACATATGTATCTGAATGTTTTGAAGAGAGATACTTAATGTGTCGATTTCTGTATCAGTATAAATCGAGTGTTACAAATTTCTTGATCAGCTTTAAATATGTCCTAGTCACAAGTCCATTTTAAAGAATATCACTGCTTCGTAAACCAAGTAGTAAGGCAATCACAGAATTTCTAGCTTAGTAAACAGAAGCTTAAAAGAATCACGTGTGCCTAATTTGCCTATAATTTTAGAATTATTTAGAATAATTATAAACCTTGGAGCTCTATGATGTGTTTTCTCAGAATATTAAGCCGTCTCTCATGTACGAATGATCATTTGCAAAATATGCATAGGAAACATAAATCTTGTTCCTATATCCCTGACGCGTAGTATACGCTAACACATAGAATTTACATTCTGTGGGTCCTTGATACTAATTTATCGCCAAATGTGTGTCCGACCCTTCGGTTGTTCGTCTGTAGTCAAAGCCAGCGTTGAAGCCGAATGACGACCTTCTTCAAAATTGATGTTTTCTGATAAATCTAAACGAAATAAGGCCCTGAGCGTTTGATTTTTGAAAGTACTTAAATTAAGTTTGAACATATTCATTTTATTCGAACGAACTTTCTCCTCGGATAGCGTAAACGACGTTTAAACTTGAAGTATGTTCCATTTTCATTGAAATCACTGTATTTTAAAAATTCTGAATTGCAAAATTATTTTGCTATTTTCCTATAACTACAATACTGAAGATAATATTTTTTCTTAATGAAATCTGTTGTTTAAAGACAGTTTGAAATAAGGTGATGTACAATATTTCGAAAACGTGATCGCGTAATTTTTCTTCAAATATACGAAGTTTTTAAATGATTATTTCGCAAAACCGACTCCAAGTTTTCCTCAAATGTTTTCCTCGCATGTGGTAAAAAAGTAAAAAAATGGCAATGGTCCCATTTTCCGTGAGCTCCAAATTGCAAATGAAAAATACTGCAAATGTATTACAGTATTCATGATATAGATATTTTTAAAAAATAGTACATACATAAAATTCTTTAAAAAAGGTTAATACCCAATTTTTTATAAAAACAAATACTTATCGCGTGATTTCTGACTGAGGTTAATGTAGTTTATATAAATACTCAAAAACGGCTTTTAAAATTTTCCATTTTTCTTCTATTTATAGTGCAAATTATGCTTAAAATGGCGATGCTCTTATTTTCGCTGAATTCTCTGAATTTTTGACAATTCCAAAGGTAGAAGTAATCCGAGTATAAGATAATGATACGCGAAATGATTCATTGTTCGTTGATTCCGGGCACGTCAACTACATAGATCATTAGACCCGTAAGTGTGGTGGGTGTATTTTCATCGGGAGGTGGCGGTGATCTTTCCCCGCTGAATGGCGAGATCCGGCGCCGACATACCGTCGACTAGCGGGGATTTCCCCCAACCAGATATATCTCCCATCAGCCGGGCCCCACCCCAGCCGGGATAAGCTCTAAGCTCCCGGTCGGCCTCCCGGCATGTGTGGTAATGTAATGCTTGTTAGTGCGTGTGTAAGAGGGAGAGGATAGGACAAGGAAGAGGAAGGAAAGATCGCGCGCGGTCCGTGGTCCGTTTGTTAGGGTACTGCTCCGGTATTCGCCTGATGTTTGATCAGAGAAACCACGGAAAACTACCGATCAGAGCAGCCGGCCGGTAGAATTCTCCTCCATTACAGCGACTGAATTCGACCTAGCTGACAAGCTGGTGTCGAAAATCGATTCGAGAAATAATAAGAATAAAAGCATGTGCTCTGCACCACCACTAGTTTATTACTGCATTTTGTATATTTTATTTTTCTTGCTGTTTTCGTTTTTGTTCTTGAAAGTCTGTTAGGGCTGCGCCCATCGGTGTGTGCCGCGTGCTTGGTGCCAGCGCCTCTCGGCTGCCGCGCGATTTGACAACTGGAGTGCAGCGAAATACACAAGCATATTTGAAGAAGTGCAGCTTCGGAGGCGGCCGCGCGCCCGAGAAGTGAGGGGTGGGATGGGGTGGGGTGGAGGTGGGCGGCTGACGGACGCGGCATGCATAATGCGGGCCGCAGTCTGCGCCTCGAGCGTGAGGGGGCACTCAGCGCCCAGACTGTGGCCTTCCATTCTCAGGCCCCGCTCTTAGGCCCCCTCTCGGAGCCCGCTCTCACGCTCTCAGGCCCCCCCGCTCTCAGGCCCCGCTCTCAGGCCCCGCCCTCAGGCCCCGCCCTCAGGCTCCGCTCTCAGGCTCTGCTCTCACGTCGCTCTCAGGTCCCGCTCTCAGGCCCCGCTCTCAGGCCGCGCTCTCAAGCCGCGCTCTCAGGCCGCGCTCTAAGGCCCCGCTCTCAGAAACCCGCTATCAGGCCCCGCTCTCAGGCCCCGCTCTCAGGCCCCGCTCTCAGGCCCCGCTCTCAGGCTCTGCTCTCACGTCCCGCTCTCACGCCCCGCTCTAAGGTCCCGCTCTCAGGCCCCGATCACTATCCTGGCTCACAGTTCCGAGTTCCCGCTCTCAGGCACCGCCTCATTCCATGATCACGGTCCTCGCCCACAGTTTCCGATCATGGTCCATGGCTTTACGTAGTACATATAATGCCGAAACTAGAAACACTTCGCTTTAAACAATCATTTCCCATGATTTATTTGCAATTTAAAAAACACATGTTTTACAGAAAAATTACATAAAATATTTTAAAATACAATTTCTATAAGAAATTACCACAATTGGCATACACAGTTTTGTTACTCGTGTTTTTCATCCCCTGTCCGCACACCCCTCTTCCTAGTCCACAGTGTTCCTTTTCCCTTGATTCCGCCTCGCTGCATCCTTCCCCCAATATTCCCTGCTGCGCTCACCACTTTGGGAACTCCTCTATCCTCACCCCGTTTTCGTAAGTTTTCAATTGCTCTATTTTCAGTTTGTTCATTGGTGCTTTTTGAAAAAGATAAATCGAAATAAAGCAAATCGCTTTACGAATTTTCTTACTACTCCTCACCCACTGGCTCTAACGTTCCATTCTTCTGTCTATCCTGCCCTCAACCTTTCCTTCTTACAGTCCCCGCTTCTATATCTTTGTCAAACGATCCCCCGGTAGGAGCCACTATACGACGCTGAAACCGGCTCCAAATACCACTGCAAATAGTATATTCTGCATTTGACATAGGTTAAACTCATATCTTTTGCCTTTATTGTACTAGCTGTAAACTATTTATTAATGAATTTAACATGTTTCTTAGCGCGGAATACACCTTTTCCAGGAGTAAAATGTTTTACTTACACCCTTCAGCGATTGTTAATATTTCAATCGAATATGGCCTCTTATTTAGTTGATAAAACTTCTTCAAGACTTTCTCTCAACAAATATCGAAGGTCAGCGATTACAATGGACTATATTTTTCAAAGCTACAATAAAATAAACAAACAGATTTAGAGAATTGTGGATACACGTGATTTATATAGATCCTTTATAATATAATGCAACACAAAACATTATCATAATATTCGTACCGATCTCCTCCGTAGTACCCATTCATTCTATTCACTTTTCCTTCGATTCGCCTACCTCCTTCCAATGCAGTCGTTTTCCATTACCGCCACCTCCCCCACTTTTCATTGCTTCCTTTCCTTTGCCACCCCTGCCACGCCTCCTCGACACAGGGCGCCCCAATCAGTCGAACTTGCAGAAAGTAGCGTTACAAGATAAACAAGGGGTTTGTTTCGAGGCAGCGCAAAATAAGGAAAATTACAGATACACGAACAAACAAGCCCTTCAATGCTGGCTACACTTCGCGTCGTAATACACATTAGCAATTCCGTTACTGCACTGCAATTTGCACAGCTGAAAAATTCAGATTGATGCCTCGCTAGCCCTGAATGCGAAATCGGCAAAACATTAAGCAAAGTGCTGGTAAATAAGAAAGAAAACTTTTACATTTCCTCGGAGAGAAGAAAAGGACAATGGGTGGGCGGGGAGGGCGGTCGGAACGAGAGCGGGTGAGAGTTGGAGCAGGGAAAGGTTTGTTCGGGCGGGGGTGGAAGCCAAGCGGGGAGACGCGTTGTTGGACGGGAGGACACCCATTCGGCCACGGAAGGGTAGTCGGTGTGAAAGAAATGGTGAGTGGTGAAGAAAAGACAAAGGATCACAAGATTAGTGCTGTGACAACAGTCCATTCTTTCTCGAATTATTTGTAACCACTGCGCAATTTTGTAATACTACGTGAACCTACAAATGTGTTGTATCAACATTTTTTGCCTCCACTCTGGTATCCGCACTCAGTTTATGTTCAGAGATTTTCACTTACATTATTTTATGATTCAATTTTAAAGTGCAGGTTTTATTAAGGAAAAATATCTCAATCATCAAAATGTTAGGTGAGTAACAAGTAATTGTGTATGCAAATACTTGTGTCTTTTAAATCCCAAAATTATTTTAAGTAGATAATTTCATGTATATACCAAAGACGAGTGCAGGATGCACGGAAATTTCATTATCTTGCTTACACAACATACTGTGTTAGAAGTTCTTTGGCGAAAATCCTCTTCAACGGCCCTACAGGGTCTAAAATTTATAACATTTATTCTGAAGCATTCTAAAGCATATATTACTGCATTCATCTAAGAAACTATGCAGAAACTAAGTCCCTGTTGTACAATAAAGTTTCTTCTTATCTACCTTAAACTTTGTAAATAGGAAACCAGTTACACTCAATCCCTTTTCAACTGCTTATTTCACTTAAGCTCATACGTAGATTAGTTGCCTTTCTGTTTCAAAGGCGAGAATTATTGCTTTGAACTTTTTGTTGATGTCATTCGATTTTTCGCGTTGCGATTCCGTTCGAATTTTGAATATTTTAACGCGTCACCAAGAGCAAGATGAAAATTGCTGAGTTCCTTGATTTAGAAAGCACGAACAAAACAATATATCATTAAAGTAGTCAGTTTCTGTTCACAAGCTCTGCTGACAGTTGGACGTCACACAAGTCAATGATATGTCGTAGCATGACATTTCATAACCACTCCAACATTCCACCCTCCATCAGAGCTTGGAGAATGGCATTCCAGCACGTCCTCAGCGTCGAGGGCGGCCAGGCGACAGCTGCTGAGTTCCCTAACTCCTTGATTGCAGCCCAATCCGTTACCACGAAATGCGCAGACGAATGACTCCGCGCGTTGCACAAAAGGAAGATCGTGCATTAATAGCTACTACCTCAGTGATCAGCTCGTTAAAACATCCCCACATCAAACACGTCATCAAGTTTCAGAAAAATAGGGCTATTAGAATAGTTTAATTATTCAAAATTTTATTTATTTGTCAAAAAAACAGTAAAAAACTGTATATGACGTGTGGGGAAAGAAATTTATCTGCGCACATTTTCTTGAGGGCCAGAATTTTATTTAAAAATTCCACATTGAATTAAATATACTGTGAAAGGAAACCAATAAGCAAAATGTCGCGAAACTAGAGTCAGCAGTAAGAGTGCTAAGATTTCCTAATCGTCACCCCATAGAGAATGCAGAAACTGAACTTCCAGCCATTTATTATCATTATTACTAGGAGTAGTAGCTGACTAGAAGTTGAAGAAACTTGCTGAATAACACCGCACAAGACAGATTACTGGGCAGACAAGCCAGAGAATTTCGACATTGCACACAGTTAATTCTCAAATACAGTCCGTATCTAAGTCATTCCAGCCTCCATGAGAGCCTAGAGAACATTCCAGCACGTCATCCCGCCCACCGGCCAGGTGCAAGTTGCCGGGTGCTCCAACTGCTCGATTGCAATCCGATCCGTTATCTCGCCGGACGCAGAAGAACGGCGTCGCGTACTGCATGAAACGAAGCACGCGCATTAACAGCCATTGTCTCCGTGGTCAGCTCGTTAGCATGCCGCGGCGGCGGCGGCGCGGGCCACAGCTGCGGCGAACGGGCTCCGAATATCTCCGCGCGCGCCGATGTTTGTTCAGGTGGCGTTTCGTTCCCCGCAGCTAACGACGCGCCCGACGCGAATGCTGATGAGTCGCAGTCGGATGGCCCCGTTGCGAACTGCGCCGCTCGCCCCCGGTGCACTTCATACTTGCGCACTCGCGCGCCCGCGGACAGCCTGGAGAATGATGGACTGAGGGATTGGGACATACGATCAGTTGAGGGGGTGGAGGGAGTGAGGCTGAAGTCTCTCCTACAAGCTCCTCCTTTGCAAGTTGTGGTAGAAGTAGAGCCGAGGATTCTACAGAAACTACAAAGTCACTGAGAACGAGGAAATAAATGCAATATTAAGAATCGTAATATGATAGTGGTATCTTACACTATGCGATCAAAAGTATCCGAACACGGAGGCGGTGGTGTTATGGTGTCGTCGTGTCTTTCATGGAGGGGCTTGCACCCCTCATTGTTTTGCGTGGCACTATAATGGCACAGGCCTACGTTGATGTTTGATTGAAAGAATGCCTGCGAGAGTGGAAGCTGTCATCAAGGCTAAAGGTGGGCCAACACCTTATTCAATTCCAGCATTACCGATAGAAGGCGCCACGAACTGGTAAGTCATTTTCAGCCACGTGTCCGCATACTTTTGATCACTTAGTGAAGAGACACCTGTTTCTCGATAGGTAATTGTTGGTTTGGTGGTGACCTGGTGACTTTTAACAATATTATAAAATCGAATAGGTAATTAGAGTACAGTAACAAATACGTTTTCTGCAACTAGGGATCAAAAACCTCTTGTTTTAATAGGTTGCTCTTTGTTGGTACTTTTATACATCATTCACTCTCTCTTTGGTTAACAGCCATGTGGCTGGTTGGCAGTCTCGAAGCCCTTAGCGCCTTCTTGTGAGACTGGTCCTGGACATGTGTAGCTAGGATAGTTTATCATTGCTTTCTCTAGGGGCGGTTGTGCGTCAATTTTGACGTTTGATTTGAATATCAGGTAGCGCAGGCCTCGATACAATATCCGTAATCTTATACATTAATTCAAATCGAGACTCTTATTGGTGCTACGTTGCTAGAGGATTTAATTTTGCCAGGATTGGCCTAGTGCCTTTCCTAGGATCTGTTTTACATGCCGAGAAGCGTCCGCATGCATGCCGTCAAAAATCCCCCTACTTTGACCGTGTTTGAGCCCGTGAACTTGGGATCAATAGCCTGCCATAGGAACCATTATACAATCAAAGCACATCATCATTCACCATGAATAGTAAAGGAATATGTACAGAATTTTGATACTGAAGAAAACGTGCAAAAATAATATTTTTCCCCATACATCCCGTTTACTTTTAAGGAAAATAAATTAAATTAATCAAACGTCAAAGGCACTTATTCAAAAATTTAGTTTTTACTAATTTTCTATAGTAAAAAAGATATTCAACGCCTGAATTAAATAAGCAAAAATTACAGAAAATAAGCGAATAAAAATAAATTTTAAATTCTCCACTAAGAAAAATTCTTGATAAGCAAACATCAAGACGACTGGACGCGACACCTCAGCCCCACAGCCCCATATACAAGAATGCTGGGGTCGCCACTGGTACAAACAACTTGAAGGAACCCCGGCGCGAGCATTCAATGCCTGGGCGTCTAATGTAATGATCCATGCTGTGAAATTATTTGTCCACATACCCTTATTTAAATGGGTAATATCCCATTTTTCTAGCTACAAGAGCCATAATTCGTTGTTTATGTTCGTCTGTGCACTGCTATGTAACCTTTTCTATTATTATTTTTAGTGTATGCTCATTTGACTCTTAAATAAGATAATGCATTTGTTATAATTTTAAAGAAAAAATTAGTAAATACGGGACATGTGTAACACAATTTCAGTCAGCGTCAACCGCAGTCCGTGCAAAAAATTTCAAACGATATATTTTTCTTGAACGATTCCATACGCGAAGAGTAACGCGGAGTATGAACATCGTATGAAACAACGAATCGAGCTAAATATACAAAGCTAAGAACTAACCTCTCTCTGAAGTAGACGAATGTTGGACTTTGAAGTTTACTTAATATTTTCTATTCTAGTCCATTTGATATCTAAATCGTTCAGTTTCTTGTCCGAATCAAAAACTAATATTATATATCACAAGCTCTAGATAAAAATGATCAAACATCAGGTGCACGAAATTGAAAATCTATAAACTAAAAAATTCGTTACGAATAGCGATTTTGCAAGGCGATGTACTCCAAGAAATTTAATAAAGCCGTTTCGAATACATTTCAGAAGATTTGCCGTTTATTCACAAGTAGTATTGGTTAGTCGTGGAATATAATAATTTGTTATTTAAGTTTTAGTATTGTATTTGACACTAGCTTTTGGTATGAGGGATAATAGATCTGAGACGTAAGCTCAAGAAACAAATTTTAAAACTGAATAGATGACGCCTTTATAATAATACGAAGTAACTGAACTAGAACGAATCTGGAAATAAAATTGTATCTCTCACAATCACTCACATAAAAATAAACCGACGCATATTGAAGTCGCTTTGATACATTATGCGGATCAGTCAAGCGACTCCAAAAGACTGGTACAAACGACCTCGTGAACACAAGAGAAAAAGAGAAGCAGACATAGATGCGAAGCTGTGCATAGTGAATACAGAGTACTTACCAATTCTGACGGAGAAAAACAGGCAAAATCGAGATAAAGTGCTTGAACAACGCTAGGTTTACGTGAAACTAAATCATGTAAAGCGTCAATAACATTAACATGCAGTGTGAAATCAAAATACGTAAAAATAACCTGTAGAATAAACTACTGGCAATAACACTAATTGCAGTAAGCGTTGAGAAATCATTTCTCGTACAACTCAGAGCCGGAGCTTAATTAATCTGAGCACATTTTCCGGGAAGATAAGACAGCTAGGATGACATGTACGTGGTATCATCTGTTGCGATGCTTTTCTAGGAAGCCGCCTGTGCCGATGCCTAGAAAAAAGTAGTCTTACCTCCACAACCGTCGGCTGCCTGGCGGCATTACTCCAATAAATGCGATCCTGTCAAACAATATCAGGGGTGAAACTAAAGAAGATAGAAGATCTCCTAGGACTGCAGGAAGAAGAAATATCTTCTGGGAATGCAGGTAAAGTAGACCACCCACGTGACATTCTGAGATATGGAGGTAAATACTGGTAGTTGAAGCGCTGTAGAAGGAAACAAACAACGAAAGGAAAGACCTAAAAGAAAATGCAAAGGTTAGGATAAAGGTAACATTCTTTGCAAAACAAAAGTATTTGAAGCGTTTAGCTTAGTATACGAGGTTACATAAAGCAATGCAGGATTTTGTGATGTTATTCTAAGTTAGTCACTAAACAAGACATCCACAAAACACTTTGAGCCACTAGATCAGCTACGTTAAGCACATCTTGAGAGTAGACAAGGTGACTGTACGCGTGAAGACCCTAAAAAAGGACTCATGATAAGGTGTTCGGATGAAAATAAAAGTGTGATTCAATTGAAGAGTTGACATGGAAAGAATGTACTCCTAAGTGCCAAATATCCGAAAATGCCATTTTGAATGAAAAGCTATTTGTGTTCCATTGTCAATAGTTTATGAAACGATGTGTGTCTGCTTTTAGTGTTCAACTACATCACAAGATAGAGCCACGAGTAACTCCATCGCAGTTGGCAATGAATATTTGTGAAATATATGTGCTATATGTGCATTTGGCGACAAATTATTTGTGCACGTGGCGTATAAATATGGCAGACCATGGAGGCAATGAACTTGCTTCATGTCTTCTCAAGGCACTGTCTTTTCAGATCACACCTAAATGCGAGCTAGAGATGTGATATGACAACAGTGCTGGACCAATCAAGAACATAGTAGTGTAAATTATAATCTAATTACAATATTTATTGTAATGTATCTTGTCCTTGGGGATCTTATCTTTCAATTGGGATATTGGAGTAAAAGAAAAACGAAAACGAGTACCAAAAATGGTACCGGACTACGTTTTTAAACATAAGTACGTTGCGAATGAACAACACATCACACATCAAAGTTCAATTCGTATATTTGCCACTAATAAACACAAAAACGTCCTTAGTGACACTCAAGAATGAAAACCCCATAGTTTACAAAAATGAAAATTCATTCCATTTAAGAATATGGAAACTTTTTACATTATACAAAAGATGTTACAATTATCGAAGGAAAGAAAAAAGATTTATTGGATGTGCTGCCGTATATGGACCAAACATATTATAATTTTTACATAAAAAATTGTCCATTACATTACACATATCCTTAATACAGAATATTTATTATAAATAAACAATTTTAGTAATTTAAAATCAGGTTTTTCTTCTGAAAAATTTACTCTTTGGAACTTACACTATTTTCAATGACAACTCTTCAATTGCTGTTTACTCGTAGGTTGAATTTAAATTATATTGGGTTTGGCTTTATTAATAAGACTCGTAGGGACTGTTAACCGTTGATCTCATCATAAGTATAAAAAGTAAGTTGCATTATTAATATTTAGACATACACTATTTTGTTTAATGTTTTGATACTGGTATCATTAAATCTTTCGAATTTCGTCTCATTTTCAGCAGCTGCGATACCCTTCAATTACTCGGGAGCGACAATGTCTAATTTTCAAATGTTGGTAAGGTTGCTACGTTATCTAAATTCATTATTCAGCTATTTATAGTAAAAGGGTAGGATAGAGATTATGGAGGTGAAGAAAAGATCAATACATTTTACTTCTCTACCATATGTCACATAAATTTTTACAGCATTCTGTGGATAAACCAATCCATCTGCGGAACGCCGCGCTCCTCTGTGGGTGGGGGTGGGGGGGCTTACTGGCTTCTGAACCCCCAGTGCGCTAGTTCGATCCCAGTAGAGGTCCCGGGATTCCAAGGGCGGAAATTCCACAGTAGCCACGATCGTGGCATGAAAAGAACCCTGGCGGTATGCCCGGCTAAATTAAATCATTCCGCCCTATGAGATCTCACTTTCTCCTACCCAGACAGTTCTGAGACAGTTGACTGAGCCCGCCATCTGATGGAGAAAGGGAGAGTCCAATCCCAGGCGCATTTAGAGGGCCGCCCGCGAGGTGCGCCTGCTCGATAAGGGTCCCCAGACCCGCGTCGGGGGGAGGCTTCCAAGGAAGCCTGGGTCGAAAAACACACGTGCAGAAAAAATGCCTAAGGGCAGTCTCCCCGTAAATAATACCATGCGACTATACCATTCGTGAAATTAAATCCAACAGTGTTTAACTGCACATACTACATGCCCCAATCGGGGCGGTGTATCTCAAAACATTTATCGATTTCTCTATCCGATTTTTCTTACCGCTTCTCCCTCCTGGCCGATCATAAACTGTGACCTATCTATCTTAGGAGGCGGTACACATCGATCGCTATGTCGATATTCAATAAACCGCCTATGTACTATAACATAACGTAATTGATTTTAACATATTTTCAATATTTGGCGCAGTTTGGAACAGTTATGGTTATAATTTCATTCGTGGTCCTATTAAATACCACTCGTGCTTCGGAAGTTTCTCTGATAAATCCCCTCCTCGCTTCGCGGGGCGGGATTTATTGATATTTTCCAAAGCACTCGAGATAGCACAGTTTGGAACTCTGATGGGCGTGATTTCATTCATGGAATAGTCCTTTTAAATACCCCTCGTGCTTTGGAAATTTCTCTGATAAATCCCCTCCTTGCTTCGCGAGTCGGGGATCAATCGATAATTTCCCACGCACCCGTGGAATTACCTACAATAAATGAATAAATCTGGAGCGCGTGCACGTGTGTCACCTTGTCCACGTGTGTGTCACCATGTCCACGTGTGTGTCACCTTGTCCACGTGTGTGTCACCTTGTCCACGTGTGTGCCACCTTGTGCACGTGTGTGTCACCTTGTCCACGTGTGTGTCACCTCTTTAGCGGCGGCGCGCGCCCACTCACCTTGTGGAACCAGGCGATGTGCGTGGGCGGCGGCTGCGCGCGGACGTCGCAGCGCAGGCGCGCGCTCTGGCCCTCGCGCAGCACGTGGCCCGGCTGCGCGTCCGGCCGCGCGGCGTCCCCCGCCGCCCCCGGCCCCGCCCCCTCCCCCGCGGCCACCGCCCCCGCCGGCTCCACCAGCACCACCGTCGCCTCCGGCGGGTCTGCGGGCAGGACAAAAATTCATCAACACCACAAGCACAAATACACACAAGTACACATTTTTCTTATTAGGAAAGTTTCATGGTTTTTGGTCAATTAAAAAAATGTTTTTCTTTTAGTTCGCAAACGTTTCGGAAATGTATTGTTCCCTCATCAGGGCTGTGAGACACATCTTTACGTTACTTTTCAGTTTGATCCAAAGCACATAAAGTGAAACACACTGCATTGATATTAAACATCTGAAAATAAAATTGAATTAAAACAGCATGTTTAATATCAGTACAGTGTTTTACTTTATAAGCTGTCTCCGCGTCCCTGTCACTGTCTCCGCGTACCCCTTTAGTGCTCGTGTCACGAAAACCGTGATGGTACCGTAACTCGAGCAACTTTATGACGAAAACGTTTGTTCGAAATTGAACAAATTTTTTGCGTAGACCCACCAATAGATTGTTTAAGTGTCATTAATCAAATGACCGATTAATTTGACATGATTAAGGAGTATATGGAAGTCGTGCTTTATATACCCCAGCACTTGTACTTTATAAGGGGGCCGAAGCCCCGGGGTGGATACTCGGGCGTTAGCCCCTACCTCCACCCTCATCCGGTGTACAAGGACACCTTCCGACTTACATCCGGATCCCGCCGGAACGCAGTTAGCCGTCTCGACCCACTCACCAATTATTAAGAATCACTGAACATATTCATACAGCATTCCAAAGAAAATTGCACACCATATCAACCTTTCTAGACATTTCCCAAGCATATGACAGAGTATGGCATGAAGGTCTCATGTACAAACTTAAAATTAATGGTACACCCAAGTACTTAACCAACATCATCAATAGCTTCATAAGCAATAGAACCTTTGCAGTTTCAATAGATAAACATCTCTCAAACCCCAAACCAATTTTGGCTGGACTTCCCCAGGGCTCCCCATTGTCACCTATATTATTTAATATTCACACTGCTGATATCCCTACATCCAACACAATCAATATAGCACAATTTGCAGATGATACAGCATTGTATTGTTCTAGCACATCACTTGATATATTAAGAAACACAATACAACAATATCTAAACCAAATCAGTGCTTGGTCAAACAAATGGAAAATTAAATTAAATCCATCCAAATCAACAGTAAAAATCTTTTCATTAAAAACCATTTCAACACCACCACCTCTCACACTGAACAATAACATTATTCCTTGGACCCCACAAAACAAAACAGTGAGATATCTAGGACTACATTTAGACACTAGACTTAACTGGAAAGAACATATAAACATTAAAACGCAACAAACAAAAGTCAAACTAATCCAATTAAAACCATTAATAAACAACCACAGTAAAATAACAATAGAAAATGCTAAGCTCATATATACAACAGTAATAAGACCCCTAATGCTCTATGCCTGTCCTGTCTGGATTAATGCAGCAAAAACCAATATCCATAAATTACAGGTCATACAGAATAAATTCCTGTGAACAATAACCAATGCACCCTGGTTCATCACAAACAAACAACTTCATAAAGAAATTCAAATAAAGCCTATCATACATCACATCACTAAGTTATCCCATAATTTTTATAACAATTTACCATCAATTACACAGCTATCCCAATATAACCTAGGCAAAGCACCCAGAAACGCAACCAGAATAAAAAGTAGATTTCCCAAGCATGTTTTTTATATACAATTTGCCAATTTGGATGATTCCTTGTGAGGTGCTCAGTGGGTTTCCTCTCCCTAATAATTAGTTTGTAAAGAAGTAATAGTTTAGTTTTTTAACGTAGATAATAAGCATCAAAAAATGTGAGAAAGTTTGTAATGCTAAACTGAACCATGTATAATCTTCAAAATAATAAAAATTATTAAAAAAAAAGCCGTCTCGGCAAACTTCCCATACAATGCCTGGGTCTAGGGCCGCCCCCGCCAGCTCGGAGCTCCCAGTTATCCGGACTGGTACCGGAGTCAATATCGCCTGTATGACGACGCGCCACTCACATGCGCCGGGATCACCGCGTCCCTCCTCTATGCCCAGAGTATCGGGTCACTGCCACGACGAAGCCAAGTGCCCATCTGGGGGCCGCCCGAGATTTCTCCCGGGGGTCCTGGGGCCCCCAACCCGTCTTCCCACTGCCAACACTTAAGGCTCTCGACCTGGGTGAGGCCGTTACCAGTGACAACCTGGCTGAAGGTAAAGCAACAGCCGGACTTCTAAAATGTGAGATCCAGAGCACCCCGAGGGGCGTCCTTCACATAATCCTGTCATGAGGTCGGACGGACTCTAGGTCAACGCGCCAGGGGCCCAACTGAGGGGCCGCCGGGTTGAACCGACGGCCCGGAGCTTGGCTTTCCTACTCACTGCCTACACCTTTAGGCTAACGACCTGAGATTGGGCCGCGTGCTCGGGGTCCGGGTGGTCGCCGCGCTCTCCACCAGAGGTCGTGGCCATCTACGTGACACACGCCTCCCCCGTGCGGGGAGTTTAGGAGTGGGCGAAGCTTGTTCCCAAGGGGTTTCAGGTGACGCACATCTTGACAATATTCCCCAACCTGTCTTCAGTCGGAACATGGGTCAGGCCGACTTCTTTCTCTTCCTGAGAATCAAGATCGCCCTGAAAGGAATCCGTTTGGATCGATGGATGCCATCCAAGACGCCATGACGAGACGTCCGTTAAGCTGGCAAAGCCATTTTCAAAAAACACATTTTCTCTATACCCAGAATTTTGTGCTATTTTTGTGCTTTCCAAATATCCAAAATTAATTTTTTTGCTCCAACGGTTTTTCCAAAAATGGGTGGCTTTGCTGGCTTAATGTTAAGCTGGCAAAGCCAATTAGCCAAAACAAATTTTCTTTATACACAAAATATTGTGCTATTTTTGTGCTTTTCAAATATATAAACATTAATTTTTTTGCTCTTACCGTTTTTCGAAAATTTAGAAAAAACGAATTTTCGAAATGCCCGGCAGGCGCAACAACTACGCGTAAGAAAACTACTCGTAGAAAAAAAACTATCCATCAAAATTAGATTTTCTTGACACAAAATAACCACAAAACAATTCTCTATACAACAATGTTGTTTCGAAATATTCAACATTTAATATTCCCTATAAATAATAATAATTCTTTACACTACTGTCAAGAAACAACACAATTCAAGTCATACAATTCCTCATAAAAACTAAACTACTCAATATTTCGCAATGTCCTTTCCCAACAAACAGAACCAAACATTGTTCTAACAATGTACACACACGCTGATTTTTTTGCTCTCAACGTTTTTTGCAAAATTCAACAAAACCACTCACGAGTCACCCGCAACAACGCACTCTCGCAGGATAAGAAAATCACTCATCAAGGCAAAACTCTAATTCACAATCAATTTATCCTCACATAACATCAACCACAATACAATACAATATACAACAATATTGTTTTTAACTTTTTTATTTTCGATACTATCGAAGAAAAAATTGTAAATCCTTTAACTGGGTACCCAAAAACACACCAATGGAGGCACATCAATCCTACTAAATACTAAAATACTCAACACATCGCATTGGCCTTCCCCAACAAACAAAATCAAACTTCATTCTAATAAACCACACTTACAATGATTTTTTTGCTCTAACCGTTTTTTGAAAAATTGAACAAAATGACACGTATGTGGCGCAAGATAGGGCAACTCCGCCAAGAACAAAAACAATCTTCGAAGGAAATATATCATTCAAAAATAAAATGTCTTATCACAGAATTAACAACAATACAATGCACTATGCAAAAGTATTGATTTCAAACTTTTGACTTTCGATACTATCTATAAAAAAATCTAAATCATTACACTGAAAATTAAAAAAAAGACGCATGGAGGCAAACAAATCCTAATAAATACTAAACTACTCAACCAATTGCATTGTCCATTTCCAAGAATAACAATTAAATGTTGTTCTAATAAACTACACCAACAATGATTTTTTTTGCTCTCATGAATTTTTTGAAAATTATATTCAACTTCGTATCAGTGCACGGGAGTGGCGCGACCTCCGGATAACAAAAGCGACGGAAGGAGGAACACATGTCCTAATAAATACTAAACTACACGACCAATTGCATTGTCCCTTTCCAAGAATTACAATGAAATGTTGTTCTAATCAACTACACCAACAATGATTTTTTTGCTCTCATCGTTCTTTTGAAAAAAAAACTCAACTTCGTATGAGTGCACGGGAGTGGCGGGACCTCCGGATAACAAAAGCGACGGACGGAGGCACACATGTCCTAATAAATACTAAACTACTCGACGAATTGCATTGTCCTTTTCCACGAATAACAATGAAATGTTGTTCTAATAAACTACACCAACAATTATTTTTTTGCTCTCATTGTTCTTCTGAAAAAAAAACTCAACTTCGTATGAGTGTACGGGAGTGGCGCGACCTCCGGATAACAAAAGCGACGGAAGGAGGAAAACATGTCCTAATAAATACTAAACTACTCGACAAATTGTATTGTCCTTTTCCAAGAATAACAATGAAATGTTGTTCTAATAAACTACACCAACAATGATTTTTTTGCTCTCATGGATTTTTTGAAAATAAAACTCAACTTCGTATGAGTGCACGGGAGTGGCGCGACCTCCGGATAACAATAGCGACGGAAGGAGGAACACATGTTCAAATAAATACTAAACTACTCAACAAATCGCATTGTCCTTTTCCACGAATAACAATGAAAAGTTGTTCTAATAAACTACACCAACAATGATTTTTTTGCTCTCATTGTTCTTTTGAAAAAAAAACTCAACTTCGTATGAGTGCACGGGAGTGGCGCGAACTCCGGATAACAAAAGCGACGGAAGGAGGAACACATGTCCTAATAAATACTAAACTACTCGACAAATCGCATTGTCCTTTTCCAAGAATAACAATGAAATATTGTTCTAATAAACTACGCCAACAATGATTTTTTTGCTCTCATCGTTCTTTTGAAAATTAAACTCAACTTCGTATGAGTGCACGGGAGTGGCGGGATCTCCGGATAACAAAAGCGACGGACGGAGGCACACATGTCCTAATAAATACTAAACTACTCGACCAATTGCATTGTCCTTTTCCAAGAATAACAATGAAATTTTGTTCTAATAAACTACACCAACAATGATTTTTTTGCTCACATCGTTCTTTTGAAAATTAAACTTAATCTCGTATTTGTGCACCGGAATGTCGCGCACCTCGGTATAACAAAGAAGACGGAAGGAGGCACACATGTCCTAATAAATACTAAACTGCTCGTCAAATTGCATTGTCGTTTTCCAAGAATAATAATGGAATATTGTTTGAATAAATTACACCAACAATGAATTATTTGCTCTTACCATTTTTTGAAAATTAAACATAACTATGACACTATTCGAAGCAAAAGTATCCTTCAAAATTTAAATATCTTTACACAGCATAACAACAATGATTCTCTTCATTTTTTCCTACTAATTTTCATTCTTTACTCCACTCTCTCTGCGTGCAAAACGGATTTTTCCGCATTTGATTTTTAAAATGCCTATATACTTAGAATGTTTCAAAATTTTAAAAAAATATTTCCCACTTGTAAAAAGATGTGCACAATACTTTATGAAAAATAATTCCAAAGTTGTGTTTCGAAAAAATATTTTCAATATTTTTAAAGTAGGTTTTGAGGATATTGGATTTATATAAAACTATGAAAAGTGTAATTTTTTAGGATTTTTTAAAGTGGTTTGGGAAAGTAAAAATATAAAAATCAATTCCAAAAATGAAAAACATATTTTATTTTCTTTAATTTTATTTTAAATTCGTAAGAAGTCTTTTTCGTACACCGTGGGGAAACCTAAATCGTAGAGGTTTAGGGTCTTGAACGGAATCAATGTTTAAAAATGGACAGTTTGATCGCAGCTGAAAATAATGTGTAAGTAAATTAGCTTGGATCATCTTCGAGACTGGACATAGACGTATGTAAACTGTATATATACTGACACTTAAAAAATTTACTCAATTTCGCGAGTTGTTAGCGATATTTTTCGACGAGCCATTTTTACTTCAAAAAGCACACGACTTAATCACAATCAGAAACTCTTAGCAGAAGGGCCGAGGAGAGTTTGTTATGACCGTGGTGTGTGACGCGAGATAGTATACAGTGAAGTGCTACTTATAAGTACAAGACCCTAAGATATGCTTTGATTGGCTGGAGAGATATTTATATGGAACCACGTCATTGGTTTATGCCAATAGAATAAAATATTAGGAAATTGCAAATAATACAATACAATACATAACTAAATATAAAAGCAATATATTTATTGCACTGATATATACTTGATTTTACCCTATTGTTATCTGCTACTGTAGAAAAATATCTTTCTGGCACAAATTTTATTACATACGAAGTTAAAATAAGATATTACTGAAGAAATTTTGAGGAAGTTATATGTATATGCCATACTTAACACAAATTCCGTTATAAACTACTGTAACACCCGCCCCCCGTACACACGACCACTCATCGGTGTCGGCGGTGTTAATCTCTCTCAGGGCGTGACCCGACTTACCTGTGGATTCCCGTCTGCTGCAGTTTGCCTCATGTGCTCGGCTGGAATCTATTTAGGACGCATGCGTGACTGGGCATATTCATGCACTACACAGTAAAACGCTCTTTCATGATTTCTGAGTTTAATTCACAGCAAAAAATAATCGGGTGAAGCCCCCTACAGTTCTTAATACTATCTTAACCTAACTTATAACTAGCTTAACTTAACAGTCCAACCCTTCCGGGTCATCGCACGGGCGCTCCGTTCCTCCGGGCGTCGGCATCGGCCCGGGTGTCGGGCGGCAGGGCAACGGCGCTTCCCCGCCGTTTCCTGGACCGGTCGGGCAGCTGGTGGCCGCGGCGGCGGTGTCGCGGCACGCGAGCAGGCCTTGGCTGCGGCGGCGTAGGGCTGCACGCGGGCGGCGTGCGCGCGACAGCGCAGCGGCGGCGGCGCGGCGCGTGGGCTGGCGCGGCGGCGACGACGGCGTGGCGGCGGCTCTGCGCGGGCGGGCGCGCGCGGCAGGCATTGACTGCGGCGGCGGCGGCCAGGAATCGCCACACCAAAGCGTCTTTTAGTGGCGGCCGGCCCTCAGGCCGCGTCCGAAAGCTTCTTCGTTCATTCGAGTATCGGCACTCACACGGTGTTCCGCCTCTCCCTTCGGCGGCACCTGAGCGGGCGGTGAGGTGGCGACGATGCGTTGCCGGCGGCGATCTAGCGTCTCGCGGCGGTCGTTGCCATCGGACCCCAACACCTCGGTCGTCGCTTACATCGGAAGGTAACACTCGCGGCCGTCGTTCGTATCGGAATGGCCGAGTCTCGCGTTCGCAGCAACCTCCCTTGCTCGCGAGATCACATGTCTCACCCCCCGCCTAGTGTTCGACTATTGGCGCAGCCAAACCGCGTGATGCGCGCCGTCCAATTGCCATGGGTCCATCGACGGTTGGAACCCGATTTCGAGTGGGCGTTCACGTCACCACGATTTCCGAGAAGACGCTGGGTGCTCTGACGCAGCGCTCGGAAATACCAGAGGTGTGGCAAACGGTCTTTGAACAAAGGGAGGCGCTCCCCCCCGGCGGCCGGCGGCGACCCTTCGCGCACTCAGGTAGCGGAGAAACGCACATTTTCAGCCAGCTACGTTTTCCCGGACTCCCTGTTATATAAAATATTCATCTCGCACACGCCGAAATTAGTTCGTGTGCGACCGTCCCATTACATTCACCCCCTCCACCGCCTAGCTATGAAATCGGAGAGAAAAGATGATTTCATGGCTCAACAGAAAACTAATGGCGACGGGAGCAAACGGAAGAATTTAACAAAAAAAAACCCTAATCAACATATAGACGAAATACGCACTAAAACTACAAATAATAGAACAAAGCGCTTACAATAGCAGGAAAAATAAAAAAACTACGACAAATGAAGCGAGGGAAATACTATCGGGAATATCTCATCCACAAACACCAACATTAAAACCAACCCAATAACGTCCTCGTTATAGGAAGTAAGAACTCCAACCCACATCAACAATAAATAAACCGTCTAACAATTAAGCAATGACAATTAAGTAAAATCTCGGTAAACGAATGAAGAAGACACAGGCAGTCGGTAGAGACTTAAACAAACCACAACAACAATAGCATCTAAATTCAACGAAGACGAGCACATAATAGACAACTAGAGCACTAATTAATTGACAAACAAAAATACTAAAAATACGACAATAATTAATGAAAAGGACAAAACAGGTCTCATTCGCGAAATGGAATTAAATTAAAAGCATTATATTTTCCTGCCGGTTGCCTATCGTCTGTGACGAGTTCAAAAACATTGGGGTGAGGATTACCTCGAATAGTGAAAGGGCCTGCGAACAATGGAAAAAACTTCGCAAACAGACCTCTCGGCGCGTCAGACGAAGCAGGTGTGCGCAGAAGCACCCTGTCCCCGACTTTGAATTCGTGCGGTCTCTTGACCATCTTCTCTCTCTTTTCAGCTGCTCTATTTAAGTTCGCGTAAACAATGCGGCACCTTTCCTCATAGTTCAATACACTGTGCGTGGCCAGGCGCTCTAAAAGAGGAAAATCGGCTGGTGGCTTCTTTCCGAAATGTATTTCAAAAGGAGATAGGCCCGCGCTCTCGAGAGGTACTCGATTAATCCATTTATTAATGAGGGGCAGTACTTCTGATCCAAACACCTAATAAAATATGCTCCAGAATTTCGGAGACCGAAAGGAGTGCGACACCAAACATAACTCAAACCATCGTACAAAAATCCAGTGAATTTCTGGTCATCGGGGTGAATTGCGATCTGCCAGTAAGAAGAAACAAAATCAATAGCTGAAAAATATTTAGCACCATGGAATTTCCCTAAAGTGACGTCAATTGGCACGACCGAGTCGTGATCTGGAACAGTTACCTGATTTAACCTCCTAGCATCGAGACAAATACGAACTCCACCATCCTTTTTTCTTACTATTACCAGGGGATTGATATACGGCGTAGAAGCTCTTTTAATAATTCCTTCTGCAATCATGTCTGAAATCGTCTTATCTACTTCTGTCCTCAAAGCAAATGGAACAGGATAATTTCTACATTTAAACGGTGAGCGGTCGGTAACTTGAATGCGAAAGAGAAAATCCTTAATGGGTTCTGTCGGCCGAAGAAAAATTTCAAAATTATTGAACAACATGTCCCGTAAAGCGCTATTCTCGGCTGCTGTCAGACAGTGGTTGCGATCAATAGAGTGGGTGATACTTTCTCGTACCTCGTCCCTATTCAAATTGTTGATCCTGAATTCATCAGCAATCAATTCATTATTTTCGCCGGTGAACGGCAGTAAATACGGCGGTTCGAACCTCAACACGTTCTCTTTGAAATCGATACAGACCTGTAACTCACGTAAGAAATCAACGCCTAAAATGAGCTCGTAAGCTAGATTTTTGATGACAAGACATGTAGCATCGAACTGAAAAACTCCGTGGCTAATAGTGACAAAGATTTGTTTAGTAATGGGATGGCTTTTCTTCCTATCCGCTCCAACAACGTAAGTTTTAAGAATGGGAAACTCGGGCAAATTTGAGTGTTCACTCTTTAATTTAAAATAGAACTGCTCCGAAACGGCTGAAACTTCACTCCCTGAATCAATTAAAATCTGGACTGGCTTGCCCTCACACTCTGCGGCGATGATCGGACACCTTCTTGCCCTGGCACGATCGACATCGCGATCCGCTTTCTCCTCAAATATTTCGTCAATAATAACGGTTCTCACTAGTGGCATATCTACAGTACTTGTATTGCGTCCCAAGCGCTGATGCCTACCTGCTCCGGACGCTTCTAATTTTCCGAGGGTCGGTTCCCTCGCCCCTCGGCGGGTGAATGTCCATCGGGTCGTTCGTCCCGAGGTGGGCCTCGGTCGTGCTGTCCCCTGTTTCTGCCGGCGTCGCCCTCTCGACGCGGCCACCTCTGATTGTTTTGCGGTGGAGGCCTATCATTTTCTGTCTCATTATTCCCCGAAATTCGTGCCTGGTCGAATTTTCCTAATAAATCTTGGAATTCGTGGATATTTTCCAAGCGCGCGCTGTTCAGAGAATTCTGAATTCGCTCCGGGAACTGAGATGTGATGATCCAGATAAGCCGGTTATCACTAATTGAAGGATCGCACAAACGGAATGCTGCAATTTTCCCGACGGCATAATCCAGATATGATATCCCCATCTTCGGATACCACCTCTTCTCTAATAGTCGGCGCTCATACGTGAATTTGGTTTCTTCCCCCCAAAACCGTTTCAAAAATTTCTCCCTAAATTCCTCGTATGTCTCGGGAAATTGTGACATTGATAAGCTCCACTGGAGTGCGGCTCCAAACAAATACTGTTGAGCGAATTTTGCTTTTAGCCTGTTGGGTACTGCGTTAGATAACGTAAAATAATCTTCCATGCGTCGCAAGAATTCGCACGGATGTTCGTTTTTCGCACCTGAAAAACCGAGATTTTGCGGCGGCGATAAATGAACTCTACTTCCGTGGCCGTCCGAACATACTCCTGCGGGCGTTTGCATTTCGTCGCGCAAACCGTCGACGCTTTCTCGGATTATTTGTTTGAAATCCGCGCCCTGTTTCTGGATTGACGCCTCGGTCGTCGCTTGCAAATTTTTAATATCCCCATCAAGCCTAGCGACTTCCGCGATCACCTTCCCATCTAATCTCGCGATTTTCTTGCAATTCGCGGCGCCCTTTTTTTCAACTTCAATTACGGCGTCCTTCAATCCGTCACAAAACTCCGCGACTTTTCCCTTAGTTTCGTCTACGACAGATTCGACATGCGCGTGCAAGCTACGCATTTTTCCTTCCTGTTCTCTAAGCTTGACCTCTACCCGCGCCTCACACTCCGCGAGTCGAGCGTTATTTATCTCGATCGACGCATCTAGTCGTTCGGCGACGGCATCGATTCGTTTAGAAATCGCGACTGATTCCTGAGTGTAAGCGGCGATGTGCTCGTCTAAGCGTGCGGTCGCGGCACTCACTTCCGCTCGTACGCGCTCGCCTATTTGGTCGCTGATTCCGTTGAACCGTTCCGTGAAGTGCTCCGTAAGATCGGCAATCTGATTCGCCGTCTGTTCCTGGCTTTCCCCTAATTTACTGCGTAATTCAGCGAACTGCTTTTCCTGCATCTCTTTATTTTCCAATAATTTGCATTGAAGCTCAGCAAATTGACTCCCCTGAATTTTAGTAAGATTTGCCATCTGAATTTCGTGATTTTCGGCAAATTTTGCCATCTGACTTGCTATTACCGCCTGCATCATTGCCAACATCTCCGCCCGCTCCTGTGACGCTGATGGCTCACTCTCGTGGTCGGACATCTTGACGTTGAAACGCGCACACGATAAACACTTATCACAGTACACAACACACAAATACAAGAAAAGCAAAAAACACAGAAAATACACAATACATAGCAAAATATCACCCTCGGTGAACAAATTATTACTTTGGCAATTCGCCAGTTTAATTATAGCTACTGCAGTCACGCATGCAAATTTAAGAGACTTTACTGAGGAATCGTAAGTCGGGTCACGTGGGTTCGGGCCATAGATCTGAAATCTATCTCGACATCACAGGTTCGGCGGCACGTCGTCAGTGAATATAGCCAAAATTGGCGACGATTAGCCTCGCCTGATTCGTCGCTTGCCACACGTTGCAAGGCGCCATTTGTAACACCCGCCCCCCGTACACACGACCACTCATCGGTGTCGGCGGTGTTAATCTCTCTCAGGGCGTGACCCGACTTACCTGTGGATTCCCGTCTGCTGCAGTTTGCCTCATGTGCTCGGCTGGAATCTATTTAGGACGCATGCGTGACTGGGCATATTCATGCACTACACAGTAAAACGCTCTTTCATGATTTCTGAGTTTAATTCACAGCAAAAAATAATCGGGTGAAGCCCCCTACAGTTCTTAATACTATCTTAACCTAACTTATAACTAGCTTAACTTAACAGTCCAACCCTTCCGGGTCATCGCACGGGCGCTCCGTTCCTCCGGGCGTCGGCATCGGCCCGGGTGTCGGGCGGCAGGGCAACGGCGCTTCCCCGCCGTTTCCTGGACCGGTCGGGCAGCTGGTGGCCGCGGCGGCGGTGTCGCGGCACGCGAGCAGGCCTTGGCTGCGGCGGCGTAGGGCTGCACGCGGGCGGCGTGCGCGCGACAGCGCAGCGGCGGCGGCGCGGCGCGTGGGCTGGCGCGGCGGCGACGACGGCGTGGCGGCGGCTCTGCGCGGGCGGGCGCGCGCGGCAGGCATTGACTGCGGCGGCGGCGGCCAGGAATCGCCACACCAAAGCGTCTTTTAGTGGCGGCCGGCCCTCAGGCCGCGTCCGAAAGCTTCTTCGTTCATTCGAGTATCGGCACTCACACGGTGTTCCGCCTCTCCCTTCGGCGGCACCTGAGCGGGCGGTGAGGTGGCGACGATGCGTTGCCGGCGGCGATCTAGCGTCTCGCGGCGGTCGTTGCCATCGGACCCAACACCTCGGTCGTCGCTTACATCGGAAGGTAACACTCGCGGCCGTCGTTCGTATCGGAATGGCCGAGTCTCGCGTTCGCAGCAACCTCCCTTGCTCGCGAGATCACATGTCTCACCCCCGCCTAGTGTTCGACTATTGGCGCAGCCAAACCGCGTGATGCGCGCCGTCCAATTGCCATGGGTCCATCGACGGTTGGAACCCGATTTCGAGTGGGCGTTCACGTCACCACGATTTCCGAGAAGACGCTGGGTGCTCTGACGCAGCGCTCGGAAATACCAGAGGTGTGGCAAACGGTCTTTGAACAAAGGGAGGCGCTCCCCCCGGCGGCCGGCGGCGACCCTTCGCGCACTCAGGTAGCGGAGAAACGCACATTTTCAGCCAGCTACGTTTTCCCGGACTCCCTGTTATATAAAATATTCATCTCGCACACGCCGAAATTAGTTCGTGTGCGACCGTCCCATTACACTACATACAGAAATCATGTCTTCTGTTCTTACTGTGTTATGTGATATTATTCAGTTGTTAGAGCGGCGTCTCCCGACGAAGATTTTCTGGGGTTCAATGGTCTCCTATGTTTCTGGAACTGCGGCGCACTGTAAAAGCATGAAATGTCACAGTGGACCACGTTCCGTCTTCGCGCGTGAAGACAGTCCTCCATCAACACATCCCTGCCGGATGACGTAGGCCGGAGCTCCAAACGTGAGAATCGCCGCGCAGCTGCTTTTCACCCGTCAGCAAGCGATAGATAAGAGCTGTCGCGCGCCTCTGGAGGTCAAGCGAAAAAGACCCCATTGGTATGGCAGGGTTGAAATGCTCTGGAAAAACTTTTCCCCGTTAGTATTTAAACGGTTAATGAAACCATTATTTCAACCAGCATGAACTGCAATTAGTCTGATACACTTACATTTGCCGTTACGCCAATTATATCGTTATGGTGCCAGCACTTTTTGAATACAAAGTTGTTGTCAATCCACCTCTCGTCAATACACTATTTGACGGCCTTCTTTCCCTAACATCCTCATTTGGATGAGATCTCTTGTTCTCCAATCTACAATATGCTCTCTCGACCAAAACTTTTCGTTTTGAATTACACCTCCATCTGTATTCCATATGTTCCATTCACATCCAAAGTGACTTTTCTCCCCAAGGAAAATTTATCTTTTCTTTAATTATAGACTGCATTTTCGTTAACGTGCGCACTTGCTTTTCACGGACGTAAAAATCACAGAGCATTTCTGATTACGCATAAAATCGTGACAGCACTTATTTCATTCGGTGTAACATTTTCTTTACGAATTGTTTTAATGCTAGTTACTCCAACACCAATGTATGCCGCTGCTCTTTCTATGCCTTTTGTCGTAGTAACCAGTAGATGAATCACCTGCCTCAATTACACTCGCTATGAACTCCTGACCTTCACTGTGAATTGTCGAATTTCATTTCGAATTCGAATTCGGTTTCGATTTTAAAGAATATTTTTGCTCGGACTAGTGTTCCTGTCATTCGGCGGGGCGCGTAATTCCGGTTCACACATACGTGGTTAGGCCAATTTTCCAAAAAACGGTGGGAGCAAAAAAATCATTGTTGGTGTAGTTTCTTAGAATAGCATTTTGTTTTTAGTGTAGGAAAAGGACAACGCAATTTGTGGGGTACTTCGGTATTCATTAGGATTTATGTGCTTCCATCCGTGGGTATTTGGATTCACAGTGTAATAAAATAGAATTTTTTTATGGATACTATCGGAAGACAAAACACGGAAGTCTTGAAAGCAATACTGTTGCGTAGTGCATTGTATTGTTGTTGATGCTTTTGAAAAGCACTTAAATTTTTAAAAATAATTTCATATGGAATAGTGTCTTTGTTATTTGCCATTCCGGTGCACACATGGGAGGTCGAGTTTAATTTTCCAAACACCGGTGAGAGTAAAAAAATCATTGTTGGTGTTCTTTATTAGAAAATTATTTCCTTCTTACTGTAGCAAAAAGGAAAATGCAATTTGTGGAGTAGTTTGGTATGTATTAGGATTTATGTGCTTCCATCGATGGATTTTTGTAATCTCAGTGTAGCGAATTAGATTGTTATGCATATAGCATAGTATCGAAAGTCAAACAATTGAAAACAATACTGTTGCGTAGTGCAATGTATGATGTTAATGCTTTGTAAAGACATCTGAATTTTGAAGTATATTTTGGGTTGGAATAGTGTCTTCGTAATTTGGCACGGTGTGCCATTAAGGAGCACATATGCTTGGTTGAGTTTAATTTTACAAAACACGGTGAGAGCGAAAAAATTATTGTTGGTGTAGATTATGAGAACAACATTTAGTTGTTATTCTTGGAAAAGGACAATGCGATTTGTCGAGTAGTTTAGTATTTATTAGGACATGTGTTCCTTCTTCCGTCGCTTTTGTTATCCGGAGGTCCCGCCACTCCCGTGCACTCATACGAAGTTGAGTTTAATTTTCAAAAGAACAATGAGAGCAAAAAAATCATTCTTGGCGTAGTTTATTAGAACAACATTTCATTGTTATTCTTGGAAATGGACAATGCAATTTGTCGAGTAGTTTAGTATTTATTAGGACATGTGTTCCTCCTTCCGTCGCTTTTGTTATCCGGAGGTCGCGCCACTCCCGTGCACTCATACGAAGTTGAGTTTTTTTTTCAAAAGAACAATGAGAGCAAAAAAAATCATTGTTGGTGTAGTTTATTAGAACAACTTTTCATTGTTATTCGTGGAAAAGGACAATGCCATTTGTTGAGTAGTTTAGTATTTATAAGAACATGTGTCCCTCCTTCCGTCGCTTTTGTTATCCGGAGGTCGCGCCACTCCCGTGCACTCATACGAAGTTGAGTTTAATTTTCAAAAGAACGATGAGAGCAAAAAAATCATTGTTGGCGAAGTTTATTAGAACAATATTTCATTGTTATTCTTGCAAAAGGACAATGCGATTTGTCGAGTAGTTTAGTATTTATTAGGACATGTGTTCCTCCTTCCGTCGCATTTGTTATCCGGAGGTCCCGCCACTCCCGTGCACTCATACGAAGTTGAGTTTTATTTTCAAAAAATCCATGAGAGCAAAAAAATCATTGTTGGTGTAGTTTATTAGAACAACATTTCTTTGTTATTCTCGGAAAAGGACAATGCAATTGGTCGAGAAGTTTAGTATTTATTAGGACATGTGTGCCTCCGTCCGTCGCTTTTGTTATCCGGAGATCGCGCCACTCCCGTGCACTCATACGAAGTTGAGTTTAATTTTCAAAAGAACGATGAGAGCAAAAAAATCATTGTTGGCGAAGTTTATTAGAACAATATTTCATTGTTATTCTTGGAAAAGGACAATGCGATTTGTCGAGTAGTTTAGTATTTATTAGGACATGTGTTCCTCCTTCCGTCGCTTTTGTTATCCGGAGGTCCCGCCACTCCCGTGCACTCATACGAAGTTGAGTTTAGTTTTCAAAAGAACAATGAGAGCAAAAAAATCATTGCTGGCGTAGTTTATTAGAACAACATTTCATTGTTATTCTTGGAAAGGGGCAATGCGATTTGTCGAGTAGTTTAGTATTATTAGAACATGTGTTCCTCCTCCCGTCGCTTTTGTTATCCGGAGATTACGCCAATCCCGTGCACTCATACGAAGTTGAGTTAATTTTCAAAAGAACGATGAGAGCAAAAAAATCATTGTTGGCGTAGTTTATTAGAACAATATTTCATTGTTATTCTTGGAAAAGGACAATGCGATTTGTCGAGTAGTTTAGTATTTATTAGGACATGTGTTCCTCCTTCCGTCGCTTTTGTTATCCGGAGGTCCCGCCACTCCCGTGCACTCATACGAAGTTGAGTTTAGTTTTCAAAAGAACAATGAGAGCAAGAAAATCATTGTTGGCGTAGTTTATTAGAACAACATTTCATTGTTATTCTTGGAAAAGGGCAATGCGATTTGTCGAGTAGTTTAGTATTATTAGGACATGTGTTCCTCTTTCCGTCGCTTTTGTTATCCGGAGATTACGCCAATCCCGTGCACTCATACGAAGTTGAGTTTAAATTTCAAAAGAACGATGAGAGCAAAAAAATTATTGATGGCGTAGTTTATTAGAACAATATTTCATTGTTATTCTTGGAAAAGGACAATGCGATTTGTCGAGTAGTTTAGTATTTATTAGGACATGTGTTCCTCCTTCCGTCGCTTTTGTTATCCGGAGGTCGCGCCACTCCCGTGCACTCATACGAAGTTGAGTTTTTTTTTCAAAAAATCCATGAGAGCAAAAAAATCATTGTTGGTGTAGTTTATTAAAACAACATTTCATTGTTATTCTTGGAAAAGGACAATGCGATTTGTCGAGTAGGTTAGTATTTATTAGGACATGTGTTCCTCCTTCCGTCGCTTTTGTTATCCGGAGGTCGCGCCACTCCCGTGCACTCATACGAAGTTGAGTTTTATTTTCAAAAGAACGATGAGAGCAAAAAAATCATTGTTGGTGTAGTTTATTAGAACCACCATTCATTGTTATTCTTGGAAAGGACAATGCGATTTGTCGAGTAGTTTAGTATTTGGTAGGACATGTGATCCTCCTTCCGTCGCATTTGTTATCCGGAGGTCCCGTCACTCCCGTGCACTCATACGAAGTTGAATTTAATTTTCAAAAAATTCATGAGAGCAAAAAAATCATTGTTGGTGTAGTTTATTAGAACAACCTTTCTTTGTTATTCTTGGAAAAGGGCAATGCGATTGTCGAGTAGTTTAGTATTCATTAGAACATGTGTTCCTCCTTCCGTCGCTTTTGTTATCCGGAGGTCCCGCCACTCCCGTGCACTCATACGAAGTTGAGTTTTATTTTCAAAAAATCCATGAGAGCAAAAAAATCATTGTTGGTGTAGTTTATTAGAACAACATATCTTTGTTATTCTTGGAAAAGGACAATGCAATTGGTCGAGTAGTTTAGTATTTATTAGGACATGTGTGCCTCCGTCCGTCGCTTTTGTTATCCGGAGATCCCGCCACTCCCGTGCACTCATACGAAGTTGAGTTTAATTTTCAAAAGAACGATGAGAGCAAAAAAATCATTGTTGGCGTAGTTTATTAGAACAACTTTCATTGGGATTCGTGGAAAAGGACAATGCGATTAGTCGAGTAGTTTAGTATTTAAGGACATATGTTCCTCCTTCCGTCGCTTTGTTATCCGGAGATCCCGCCACTCCCGTGCACTCATACGAAGTTGAGTTTAATTTTCAGAAGAACGATGAGAGCAAAAAATCATTGTTGGCGTAGTTTATTAGAACAATATTTCATTGTTATTCTTGGAAAAGGACAATGCGATTTGTCGAGTAGTTTAGTATTATTAGGACATGTGTTCCTCCTTCCGTCGCTTTTGTTATCCGGAGGTCCCGCCACTCCCGTGCACTCATACGAAGTTGAGTTTAATTTCAAAAGAACGATGAGAGCAAAAAAATCATTGTTGGCGTAGTTTATTAGAACAATAATTCATTGTTATTCTTGGAAAAGGGCAATGCGATTTGTCGAGTAGTTTCGTATTTATTAGGACATGTGTTCCTCCTATCCGTCGCTTTTGTTATCCGGAGGTCGCGCCACTCCCGTGCACTCATTGGAAGTTGAGTTTTATTTTCAAAAAATCATGAGAGCAAAAAATCATTGTTGGTGTAGTTTATTAGAACAACATTTCATTGTTATTCTTGGAAAAGGACAATGCAATAGGTCGAGTAGTTTAGTATTTATTAGGACATGTGTTCCTCCTTCCGTCGCTTTTGTTATCCGGAGGTCGCGTAACTCCCTTGCACTCATACGAAGTTTAGTTTTTTTTTTTCAAAAGAGCAATGAGAGCAAAAAAAAATCATTGTTGGTGTAGTTTATTAGAACTCATTTTCATTGTTATTCGTGGAAAAGGACAATGCGATTTGTTGAGTAGTTTAGTATTTATTAGAACATGTGTTCCTCCTTCCGTCGCTTTTGTTTATCCGGAGGTCCCGCCACTCCCGTGCACTCATACGAAGTTGAGTTTATTTTCTAAAGACGATGAGAGCAAAAAAATCATTGTTGGTGAGTTTATTAGAACAACCTTTCATTGTTATTCTTGGAAAAGGACAATGCGATTGGTTGAGTAGTTTAGTATTTATTAGGACATGGTTCCTCCTTCCGTCGCACTTGTATCCGGAGGTTCCGTCACTCCCGTACACTCATACGAAGTTGAATTTAATTTTCAAAAAATTCATGAGAGCAAAAAAATCATTGTTGGTGTAGTTTATTAGAACAACCATTCATTGTTATTCTTGGAAAAGGGCAATGCGATTTGTCGAGTAGTTTAGTATTCATTAGAACATGTGTTCCTCCTTCCGGCGCTTTTGGTTATCCGGAGGTCGCGCCACTCCCGTGCACTCATACGAAGTTGAGTTTTTTTTTCAAAAGAACAATGAGAGCAAAAAAATCATTGTTGTGCAGTTTATTAAAACATAATTTCATTGTTATTCTTGGAAAAGGACAATGCAATTGGTCGAGTGGTTTAGTATTTATTAGGACATGTGTTCCTCCTTCCGTCGCTTTTGTTATCCGGAGGTCGCGCCACTCCCGTGCACTCATACGAAGTTGAGTTTTTTTTTTCAAAAAAATCCATGAGAGCAAAAAATCATTGTTGGTGTAGTTTTATTAGAACAACATTTCAATTGTTATTCGTGGAAAAGGACAATGCGATTGTTGAGTAGTTCAGTATTATTAGAACATGTGTTCCTCCTTCCGTCGCTTTTGTTATCCGGAGGTCGCTACACTCCCGTGCGTTCATACGAAGTTGAGTTTAATTTTCAAAAGAACGATGAGAGCAAAAAAATCATTGTTGGTGTAGTTGATTAGAACAACATTTTGTTGATATTCTTGGAAAAGGACAATGCGATTTGTCGAGTAGTTTAGTATTTATTAGGACATGTGTTCCTCCTTCCGTCGCATTTGTTATCCGGAGGTCCCGCCACTCCCGTGCACTCATACAAGTTGAGTTTTATTTTCAAAAAATCCATGAGAGCAAAAAAATCATTGTTGGTGTAGTTTATTAGAACAACATTTCATTGTAATTCTTGGAAAGGGACAATGCAATTGGTCGTGTAGTTTAGTATTTATTAGGACATTGTGTTCCTCCTTCCGTCGCTTTTGTTATCCGGAGGTCGCGCCACTCCGTGCACTGATACGAAGTTGAATATATTTTCAAAAAATTCATGAGAGCAAAAAAAATCATTGTTGGTGTAGTTTATTAGAACAACATTTAATTGTTATTCTTGGAAATGGACAATGCATTGGTTGAGTAGTTTAGTATTTATTAGGATTTGTTTGCCTCCATGCGTCTTTTTTTTTATTTTCAGTGTAATGATTTAGATTTTTTTATAGATAGTATCGAAAGTCAAAAGTTTGAAATCAATACTTTTGCATAGTGCATTGTATTGTTGTTAATTCTGTGATAAGACATTTTATTTTTGAATGATATATTTCCTTCGAAGATTGTTTTTGTTCTTGCGTAGTTGCCCTATCTTGCGCCACATACGTGTCATTTTGTTTCAATTTTTTCAAAAACGGTTAGAGCAAAACAATCATTGTAAGTGTGGTTTATTAGAATGAAGTTTTGAATTTTGTTTGTTGGGGAAGGCCAATGGCGATGTGTTGAGTATTTAGTATTTAGTAGGATTGATGTGCCTCCATTGGTGTGTTTTGGGTACCCAGTAAAGGATTTACAATTTTTTCTTTCGTAGTACGAAAATAAAAAAGTTAAAAACAATATTGTTGTATATTGTAGTGTATTGTGGTTGATGTTTTGTTAGGATAAATTGGATTTTGAATTAGAGTTTTGCCTGATGAGTGAATTTCTTTATCCTGCGAGAGTGCGTTGTTGCGGGTGACTCGTGAGTGGTTTTGTTTGAATTTTGCAAAAAACGTTTGAGAGCAAAAAAATCCGTGTGTGTACATTGTTAGAAAAATGTTTGGTTCTGTTTGGTTGGGACAGGACATTGCGAAATGCTTGAGTAGTTTAGTTTTTTATGAGGATTGTATGACTTGAATTGTGTTGTTTCTTGACAGTAGTGTAAAGAATTATTATTATTTATAGGGAATATTAAATGTTGATATTTCGAAACAACATTGTTGTTAGAGAATTGTTTTGTGGTTATTTTTGTGTCAAGAAAATCTAATTTTGATGGATAGTTTTTTTTCTACGAGGAGTTTTCTTACGCGTAGTTGTTGCGACTGCCGGGCATTTCGAAAATTCGTTTTTTCTAAATTTTCGAAAAACGGTAAGAGCAAAAAAATTAATGTTTATATATTTGAAAAGCACAAAATAGCCAATATTTTGTGTATAAAGAAAATTTTTGTTTTGGCTAATTTGGCTTTGCCAGCTTAACATTAAGCCAGCAAAGCACCCATTTTTGGAAAAACCGTTGGAGCAAAAAATTAATTTTGGATATTTTGGAAAGCACAAAATAGCACAAATTCTGTATAGAAAAATGTGTTTTTTGAAAATGGCTTTGCCAGCTTACGGAC